>CM052802.1:14563287-14642295 GCA_028533885.1 Nasua narica | reverse complement strand
CTTTGTCTGTAGTGTCATTTGTGAATATCTTCTCCCATTCTGTGGGTTGCCTGTTTGTTTTGTGAACTGTTTCCTTTGCTGTGCAGAAGCTTTTTATCTTGATGAAGTCCCAAAAGTTCATTTTCTCTTTTGTTTCCTTTGCCTTCAGAGACATGTCCTGAAAGAAGTCTGCTGTAATCTCTTAAGGAAACGATCTATACTTTTCAAGATATGTCTTCAGCTCCTGACACAGTGCTTGCACAAAGCGTTAAATGAATGAATAAATGAATAACCACCTAAAAGTAACATTAAGTCAAGTACAAAACAGGCTACAGTGGAGCTTAGTTCATTCCTTCCTTAGAGGAGCCACCATCATTATAGTCGAAACTGATACTAATGCCATCAAATAGTAAATACTTGTTTCCTGTACATATGCCCCATTTTCTCTATGTGTAAATTTACATTTAAAATAATGCATGCAACAATGGAATACCATTCGGCCATTAAAAGAGAATGCAATCTGGCCATTAGCAATGACATGAATGGAGCTGGAGAGTATAATGCTAAGTAAAATAAGTCAGTCAGAGAAAGACAAATACTGTACATGGAATTTAAGAAACAGAACAAACAAGCAAAGGGGAAAAATAAGAAAGAGAGACAAAGCAAAGACAAAACAGACTCTTAATGACAGAGAACAATCTGAGGGTTACCAGAGAGGAGAGGGGTGGGGGAAGGGTAAAATAGGTGATGGGGATTAAGGAGTGCGCATGTCATGATGAGCACAGACTGATGTATGGAATTGTTGAATATTGCATACTTGAAACTAATATAACACTAATGTGAATTAACTAAATAAAAACTTAAATTAAAATATAATAATGCATGCATTTGTAAATACATCTGTGCATGAACAATAAAACTGCATGTCAGATTACATTCCTCAGTCTGCCCAGCAATGGAGACCTGTAAAGCCCTAAGTCTCAGCCCCTATGATGAGAAAAGATGTTTTAGATACTGTAGCTGAGAAATGAAAGTCAATGTCATGAGATCTATTTTTCCCTTGGGAAAGTCAAGGAGGGGCACCGCATTTACACCAGGCCATGCTGACAGTGTCTAACTACACTGAATCTTATCTACATGAGCAGTAAATCCCATCACCCATCAAGCTGGTAAGAGGGCAGGTTTGTTCCACCACTGCTGCCGGCCAAGGTTTCAGCACTTCTGCTACCTAAGAGGTTTCATTTCAGAATCCAGATGATAAAGTACCCAAAGAGTACAATCCAAGTCCCAAGGAATTTTAACAAAAAAAAAAAAAAACTCTTTGCAAAGCAAGGGAGAAAAACATGCTGTCCCACGCTAAAATTTCTGGAGAGCCACACAGTGATTTGAATACCCATACCCAAACCTATCACCCAAGAGCAGCAGTCACCTGATTAGTGAGAGGTTGGAGCTGGACTTAATGTTACCCATACCCCAAAACACATTTCATTTTAAGTCGGTTCATACATCCCCGGTCTACCAACAGATTGCTGGGTAGGTTTTAAATTTCAGCTTTTATCAGTGTGTAGCTCAGAGTTGCAGAACGCCAACTGGGCAAATGACTTAATGAAAGCAAAATAAATGCATAGGCTCTAATATGATTAAAAGATGCACTGCAAATTTGTTTTTTAAGGAAAACATGTAAATCTGACGAGAGAAAATTTAAGGAAAACTGTACTTTAGAGCACCCCTGAAAACATAATTAAAAGCTCTTCCCAAGTGAAAGGTGTCCACAGGTGGTCTTTTGCCAACTAGCCTTCACATTCTTGCAACTCCAGGGCTTGCACACCCCTCCTACAGATGTGCGAGGCCACAGATTTTTTATGACTGTTACAATGAGGATTCAGACCAGGGTTCTAAAACTTGAAACTAGACTCCCTAAAGTCTGGATCTTCTAAGAAAAACAGCCTTCTTGATGTTTATGTCTTTTGTTGATTTTGGCCCCAATTACCTCATAAAAGAGCTTGAAGAACATGCATAAAAGATTCAGGAAAACATAAAAGACCTTGACAACAGGCATATTGAAGAATATGCATAGAATTTAAGCAAGACTGATGCCTTTTTTTTTAATCTCCATAGCAACTCCATGAGGTAGGTATTATCACCACAACAACCCCCAAGATTCAGAAAGAAAATGCTTGAGAAAAAAAGGGGTAGATGACTTACCTTAGAGAAGGAAAAGTTAAAAGTTCTCTGATTTCCCTTGGGGATGGAAGAAGACATTTCATCTCCCAGAAATCTCTTGGAATCAGAGATGCCCAGAAATAGCTGTTTCTGGGGAAAGCCATCAGACAGAATCAAAAGTAACATACTAATTCTAAATCCTTACAATTATATGTTGAGAGCTTGCCTAGATATTCTAGGTGCTACCTTGCAATAGGCCAGTTGTGTTGCTGACAGCTCAGTGCATATCAGGGAAAGGACACACTCTCGGTTGGCGCCTCTTATAGCCACATTAATCCAATTGAAGTGTGGTTCTGGAATGCAGCCAGTCTACCCCACTGAGGCAAAGCTTGATGGAACTGCAGGCTAGCATGAGTGGACCTGGCCAGCTCAGAGGATGAAGGATGAGAGGAACAAGGTAGTTAAAATAACTGTATTGTAAGTCTTCAAGCATCATTAATACTAAGAAGACACGTGGAGTCCCAGCATCCAACGGCATGGATATGGAAACAAAGGCAGTCATCTGACTCTGAAGGGCTGACAGTGATCTGAATCAATGTTCATTTTAAGCAGAAACCATGTAGGCTTCAGTGTAGAGATATTAAACCATTAACAAAGAATAATTCTGGCTAATACAGAGTCATGAGCCACAAGACAGTTTTCACATTTCTAGAGTAGTCACAGCAGCAAATGATCAGTCTGCCTCTCTCTTCCAGCCTCAAAAAAGATGTAAGATGAATTCCAGCGTAGTCCCTATCTGCAGGAAGGATATCCAGCTACAGAGGTGAGTAACATTCACCAAACCAGGAGAAGACATCCCACAGTCAATGTCTAAATTGTACAGCCCAAATGCTAAGTGCCATAATAGCTCTGGGGAACATCAGAACTCCTTAAGGGAGAACTGGACTCTGAAGAGTAAGTGGTTTAATTTAGGAGAGAGGCAAGTATCCTATGGAGGGGAAGCAGCATAAGCAGAGGCAAGTAAAACCTAAAGAGAGAGTTGGACATTAAAATATTGAAAAAACTAAATGATAAAGACTGGACCCATAAGCAAAACATTCCCCCTTGATGATCAAACCAGTGACAGTCAAACAACTTGAAAATTTCTCCAAGCAGTCACTGCAGAAAATAATGACAGAGCCTGTGGGAACCTCTGTGCCACACCACGCCCATCCTTCCCACCAAGTATGTTTTAATTAGAACATTCGGCTTTGATCTATTTCATACATTCAAGTTCTGTGTAAGATTTTGTTTTAGAATAAGATGACTTTAAAAAGTTTAAAGACATTATAGGGTTAAAAGAAAAAAAGATGTTATAAGGGCCCTAACAATGAGAATAAACAAGATAAGGTACAAAAATCATAGTTTTAAAAAAAAGCAAATTTAATTGAGCTTAATTTCAGAAAGTGACAAATTCTTCTTAGGAAGGAAGAGATTTGTAGTGGCTTCATATTTGCCAGGGTAGTAGAAGAGGAATAATCTTGTACAGAAGGGAACTGAGAAAAGCCAGCTGAACTTCAACAAATATGTAATAATCACAGCAGCTCCCTTGATGGACTAGAGTCCTGAGAAGCACCAGTTAAAGAGCCAACTCTTTTCAAGAGGCTCTCATCAAGTTCAAGGGAAAGTCATCAAAGACTGGAGGTGGGGAAGCAACTCAAAGAGAGATCCTTCTGAGGTACACAGACCTTCTCCAAATACTAGTTAGTGGCATACTGAAGGCTAGAAGAAAGGCAGGGAAATGGAAAGAAATCCCTGAAGGCACAATAGGCCTTCACTAAGAACACAGCAACAGTCCTGTGATGTCTAGGATTAGGACAGGAGAGGTGAGAAAAATCCCTCTGAGATACTCTGGACCTTCACTGAATGCCCTGTAGTGGCCCTCCAGAGTTTGTGTGGGACAGAAAGCTGGTGAGAGCTCTCAAAGAGTAAAAGTCTGGAAGTGGGACAAGAACAAAGAAATTCTACAGAAGCCCCAGAGTTGGCAATCCTGTGTGGTTTAGAAACTTAGTGGCTGGACTCTTAAGCATAAAGACAATTATGGAGTTACACCAGTGTTCAGATCCTATGCCCTACTGAAGGGAAAATCCTGTTGCTGCCTTCAAAACACTGAAACAGGTGACTGGTAGATGACTCTTACTTAAGTTATTACAAACCCAGTACCGGCTCAGTTAGATTAGATTGACTTATCCTCCCTCACTAGCAGCCTGTCCAAAGAATAAGCAAGCTCTTTCCTAAGAGTAAACACTATTTACTTCATTCTCTATTGTTTTACCTACAAGATTTGGCATAGAATCATGAAGTCCAAGACCTGCAAAGAAGCAAGAAAAATGTGTTCTGTGATCAAGAGAAGAAGTAGTCAATAGAAGTAGACCCAAAGATAGCCCAGAGATGGTGGGGTTATCAGACAATGACCTTAAAATAACAGTGATTAGGTATATAAGAGGATCTAGATGAAAAAATTAGACAACATGCATGAACACATGTGGAACTTCAGCAGAACTGGAAACCATTAAAAAAGAGTCATATAAAGATGCCAGAAATGAAAAATAATGTAACAAAAACAAAGAAACCATTCAATGTAGAGGAACAGAAAATTGAACAGAAGAGGAAAGAATTAGTGAACTTTATGGCAAGTCAATATATATTATCTAAACTAAACCACAAAAAAGAGGTGGGAAAAATAGAACAAGCATCCAATATGTTTGCTACAATATGAAACAGTATAAGATAAATGTAATTGCAGTCTCAGAAGGGGAAGAATACAGAATGGGATGGGAGAAATATTCAAAGAGAAAATAGCCTAAATGTTCCTCAAATTGATGAAACGCATCAAGCCATCAAGGAAGCTCAGATAATGTCAAACAGTTTGAATACAAAACATCACATCTATCACATCATGATCAAACTGTTAAAACTCAAAGATAAAGAGAAAAAATTAAAATAGCTAGAGAAACAAGATGTATTACTCAAAATTCACAATAATGCAAATAATGACTCACCTATCTCAGAAACAATGATAACTCCAGAGACATCTTTAAAATGCTGATAGAGGGGGCATCAGAGTGGCTCAGTTGGTTGGGTGCCTGACTCTTGGTTTCAATGCAGATCATGGTCTCTGGGTCCTGGTCAGCCACTTAGCAGGGAGTCTGCTGAAGGATTCTCCTTCTCCCTCTCCTTTGGCCTGTCCCCCAACTCACACACACACACTCTCTCACTCTCTTTCAAATAAATACAACTTAAAAAAAAAAAAAGTTGAAATGCTGAAAGGGAAAAGTTAGAACTCTCCATCTGGCAAAAACAATATTTTATAAAAAGGCAAAAAAAAAAAAAAGATATTTGCAGACCAACAAAGTTGAGAGGTTTCACGGCCAGTAAGCGAGCACAACAGAGAAGTTCTTTGGGTCGAATGGAATTGATACCAGATAAGAGTACAGATCTGCTAGAAATGATAAAGATCACCAGAAAGATGTTTTATAAATCAAATACTTAGGGGCACCTGGGTGGCTCTGTCGTTAAGTATCTGCCTTTGGCTCAGGTCATGATCCCAGGGTCCTGGGATCGAGTCCCGCATCGGGCTCCCTGCTTAGTGGAAAGCTTGCTTCTCCCTCTCCTGCTCCCCCTGCTGTGTTCCCTCTCTTGCTGTGTCTCTTTCTGTCAGATAAATAAATAAAATCTTTTTTAAAAAATAAAATACTTAAGAATAAATCTAAAATAATAGTTGAAAGTCCTCTACACTGAAATTTAAAGATGTTTAAAAACTAAACTATAAAGATTTTAAAAAACTAAACAAGGTCTAAATATATAGACCTGAAGAGATAGGTCATGTTCATGGGTTACTAGACTAAATATAGTTAAAAGGTCTGTTTGAAGATTTCTACTCTGGCCCAGGTAGAGAAACATGATTTACCCTCCCACTTGAAACAACTAAAAAAAAACTAGGCAAGATATATGAAACAACAATTTTCAACACATTGAGTATCAGATAACAAAGAAAACTGATTCTCAAGAGATGAGTTCCTATGCCTGGCCCGGCTTATCACCTTGTATTTCCTGGCCATGACACAGGGAGGCGTGACCTCAGTGGAGGCCAGCAGATTCTCCAAGGGGAAGAGGTGAAACTGAGAGTCTGGGGATACCAAGGCTGTTGGAATTTACAGGGCATAATACCAGAGAGGAAAGAACTGCAGAGACAGCAGGTTCCAAAGATCTGGGTGTTCAACAGGGGACCGATCAGTGCCTGTGCACAAGGACACTCCCAGAGGCTGGGGAAAGAACCACGATTAGAGGGACCAGTACCTGACGCCCACACAGAATACCGGCCAGACTAGAAATCCTCATAATTCATGGACACTTGTGTAGCCAACTCAAAGGTTCTCACTTCGGCAGTGACACCAGATTAGCCCTAGATTAAATGCGACTCTGGGCCCATCTAACAATTGTAAAAACAGGGTCTAAAAGCATCAAAGTGTTTCCAAATACAAGCATCCCAGAACGAGACTCAAAAATATTTATAGAAAACAAAACTATCCAGCTCCCGGCAAAGTCAAGTCACCATGTCTTAACTGGTCACACAGTTCAGTACCTTATCTGGAGTCTGTCTTACTCCAAAGTCCGCCTCCTTTCTGCCACCATATGGGAGGAGGAGTTATGTTTTCCTGGACTGAAAGCAAAGTACCCTTTCTGTTCACTCATCAGTTGAACATTGACCAAAAGAGAGCCAGATACTACGGGCTTCCTAATGTGCTCAATAGACAGTACCAGTTCCAACCACAAAGTTTTCCTGCTTAACAACAAAACAAACAAACAAACAAAGATCAGTCTTGCAAATAATGAAACCTCTAGACTTAACTACCACTTATAGGAAACATAGGGGGTGGAGTCTATATGAAATGATGCTGCAATGGTGTAATCAGCCAAACCCACATCATGGGAAATGCTGTACCACAAATGACTCAGTTTCTTCAGCAAATAAATGATACCGATGGTAGGAAGGAAAGGAAGAATAATATAGATTACAAGAGAATTAAAAAAAAATACCAACCAAAGTGCACATCTGACTTGGATCCTAGTCTAAGCAAGTCAACCGTAAAAGGATGTTTTGGGGACAATCTGAGTATTTGAACATGGACTAGGTACTGAGATTACCTAAGAACTATATAAGGAATAAAGAATTGTTTTAAAATGTGATTAAGTGTGATCATAGTAATGTGAATATATAACATAAGGAGAGAAGGAGAGACATTATCTGTTGCTAGAAATACACACTGAATTACAAGGCTTGGAATTTGCTTTAAAACATTCCATTGAAGGGGATGGCAAGAAGTGAAGGGTGGTGCACAGACAAAACAAGATGGAAAGAATATGATGATTGCCAGAGCTCAGTTATAACCACATGGGGGTTCATTATACTATTCTCTTACTTATACATATGTTCACATTTTTTGGTGAAGTTTTTGGAGCTCCAATGTTTGCAAACACCACTTTACATTCTACTAAACTCGTTTTTCTCACTTCTCTCTGGCACATTATAGAACTACATGTCTAAAAATATGTGTCAGCTTAGATGAAATATAACTCTTCTCAAATGTCCTCGTATTTTACACTGAAAGAAATATGATTGCCTTATAAAATATTAACAAACATACAAAATATTGTGACTTGCCAAGATATAATGTTAAACCATCAACTATATCCCCAAACAAAACTTGAAGGTAAACATCAAGAACTTTTTGAACTATATAGTTTTCAGTCTCCAAAATGGGCGCCCTAGAGACTATAGCCCCAAACAGAATGAGGATTAGGAAGTGGGACTGAATCTTTAAAAAATAATTATCTGGGTCCCTAAGTGTCTCAGTTGGTTAGCGTCTGACTTCGGCTCAGTTCATGATCTCAGGGTCCAGGGACGGAGCCCCATATAGGGCTCTGTACATGGTGAGGAATCTGCTTCTCCTCCCTCTGCCCCTCCCCCAACTTGTGCGCACACTCGCTTGCTCTCTCAAAAAAAATAAATAAAATCTTAACAAATAATAACTGTTAAGCACTGCACCAGCTGCTTATTGACTTCTCTCACTGATATTGTGAGAGAGAGCTTTCTACAGGTAAGACAGCTGGGGCTCCAGAAATTAATCCGCTTGCTTCCGATCCCAGCAAGGTAAATGGGAGAGCTGGGTTTTAAATTTACGTCCATTTGACCTCACACCCATGTTTCTTCCACAGCATTGATAACTCAGCAGGTTGTTGGGGTTGTTTGCTTTGTAACCGTTTCAAATCCCTTTAGTTTTTTCTAATTCCATAGAGAGGGAAATCTTTTTGTGCAGAATGGGGTTTTTTCAACATTACAGGACGTATCCTTTCAGCAACACAAATGGAAGATGGTTGGAGATTTTTTTTCCTTTTTTTGTTTTTTTCTTTTTTTTCTCCTGGGGTCTCAGACCTGGGTGACTAAATGAGACAGGAACTCTGTCAGTAGAAGGAAGGAAGGGGAATGCCATAGTCTTGCTAACTTGAGCAGGGGAAAGGTTCTGATTATCTTTCCCACCAGGCCCTGAGAACGAACCACTGAGAAAACCTCTTGTCCTCTCCTCTCTTCCATCCTGCAGGATTCAGTATGGCCCACAGCACCCAACAGTGGGAACTGTATTAATCAGAAGAAGAGGATGGAGAGCTGAAGGACAAAGAGAACTCCATTCGTAGAAGAGGTAGGACCCTGGGTTTGGGGTGTGTCGAAGAGAAATTTTTCTGTCAATTGTTAGAAACCACAAGGAAGACTTCATTCAAGACTACTGTAAGGGAGAAGGGAGATTGAATTTAAGTCCGAATAACAAGCGCAAGTAGGAATTTATAGCCAACAAGCAAGGTCAAGGAGTGGATGAAAAATTACTCAGGGGAACTCAGTCAAGTCTCAAAGGTGGGTAGAAGGAGGAGGAGGTTGGTTGGATATCAGGATTGGGACAATTCTCCATAAACTGGCCTAGCAGGATTCTTTGCAAAAATTGGATGACTCAATAGACCAAGAATGGAGCCAAGGACAAGGCCAACTTGAAAAGAGGACTCAGAGGAGGCTGACTGAAGTTGAAGGAAGGAGAGAGCACTTATCAGGAGGAAAGAGATTCGGAGGTTCAAAGGGCCATGGGAAAAGAAGGAGGAGTGGAAAGTAAAAGTCCCATAGGGTGACTGGCTAAACAGGGGTGACTACAGGGATATCCAGAGAATGCATTACCAGGCCTGCCCAATGAGAAACCAGGGAGGGCATCTGAACTAGGATCAGGAAACCCTGGAGGAGGGCAGAGAATTGATAATTCGAATTCATAAGTAAGGTCCCTTTCATACATTTTTCCTGTATTCTGTGTGTGCTTAGCTGATTGGCAGTCACTTAGGAGATGTTGACGCCCTCTCCCCTCTACACTTGGGGTGTGGTGCTAGGGTGATACTCTGAAAGGTCACTGACTTTCTTTTTCCCATTAATTGCACTTACCACTTTCCAGACCCTTCTCCTTGAACAGTCTGCCAGCTGTTTATAATTGAGAGCTAGACAGTTTTAAAGAGCATTCTTCGTCAAAGAAGTAGATTATATATGGGGTCAAATCCGAAATCCCACAGGTTCCAAATTCACTTAAATGGATTTCCATTTATTAGCCATCCCGAGCTCAGGGAGTTAATTACTCATCTATATTCATGAGAAACAAACCAGAACTAAAATGAGTGTTGAGTCAGTCTGAACTTAGCGGAGAGGGCTTTTGGTTGATGTTTCTGTTTTGTTTTGTTTTGTTTTGTTTTGTTTTGTAACCTTATTCCAGGCAGTGCAGATAAGAAGCCGAATCAAACAATTCCCCCACAATGCACTTCGTTACTCCCGTTGCCCGAGCGAACGGGAGAGGCTCTAAGGGAATGAAGCTTTCCTCCTTCCCGGGGTTCTGTTGTCTTTCAAAACAGCAGAACTGCCAAGATCAGCAGTTTGAAAGCCTCCTTTGAGGTGCTCCTCAGGCCTCTCTCACTGGCTTGAACAAAACAAGCACCTAGCCCGCCTGCCCGATCCCCAAGGGGACACCCGGGAGGCCACGCATCCCGTGAAGCGGAACGGACGGCAGTGACGACAGGGAAACTGCGGGCTGCCAGGGGTCAGATCCAGCAACTCAGAAACGTGGGCTTAAGTCACTATAAATACCTTTGTAAAAGGGACGGGGGCGTCGAGGGGGCGGGGGTGGACAAGAACAGGTGCTCGGAAGCCCTGTGTGCCCATCACTGGCCTAGAACAATGACTCTGGGGGCATGAGCCCTGCGCACTTCCCAAAGGACGGGACCAGTTTCTCTTTCTGCAGCTGGCTGTGCCCCTTCCTCATGCTCATAAGGATTAGTTTATAGCGTCACAAAAATCTAACTTTTTTTTTAATACTGCATCCCTTGCACCTTAACAAGTTAGGAGCGCAGGTTAGGGGTGGGGAGACTGTCTCTCCATCATAAGTGGGACTGAAAATGTTTCCGAGCACAATCAGGGAGGCAAAGGATCTCTCTGGTCTTCTAGGGAAGAGATGGAAAGACAATGGGAAAATACACAAAGACCAACCAAATGAGGACATGCGGCTCTGTGTGTTCAGGCTGCTATAGCAAGAGGGCCAGCCAAAGTCACTTTCATTTTACAGAGACTCAGAGGCAGGGAGAGGAGCAAGAAAGCTTTCAGTAGAAAAAAGGAAAGACTTCAAGCATGCGCTCAGTGCATGCCGTTGGCCCAGGAAGCTGTGAGCAACTAACTGGAAGCTGGGCATCGTGTCATTGGTTAGGGGCGCATAGTGGGCTCTCCCAGTTAGTCCTAGATTGGAAGCAGGGATAAAAATTGGAGAAGTGGGCAGGTATTAATCAAGTCCTGGTAGCTCAGGGCCAATTGTTACAGAAGTTACTATTTAGCTTCCTGGATTGTTACTAGAGATAGCAATAGGCAAATCTGATTCCCAGCAGGCTGGCTTCCTAGGTTGAAAGAGAAAGGGCTTGGTTTCCTTGGCAGGTTGTTGGTCAGAGTCCTATTTTTATATACGGTCTAGCCATCAGCCATTTGTATATTCAGTGTCTCAAGTATCCTGACACAAGGAAACCAGCGAGCAGAGTCATGTGTCAAGCCGTGTCATCTATGGAAGAAACCATAACTAGGATTTTATGAATCTGGGTTAATGTCGGGGTGGATTTTTCTGCCGGTGCGTTATAATTCTCCCAAGTATTTAGCTTACTCGACCATGTGGCTTCTTGTGTGGCTCTCCCACACTTCCCGCAGGAGCAACCCAGCATCCTACTAAATAAGAAATGGTGTTTCTTTATCCTTCTCTGGAATTTGGGCTCTAGATATTTCTTCATTGGTGGCAAATGCTACCTTGATTGGAGAGGAATGGAGGAACAGAAATACCATCCCTAAAAAATAACTTAAAAACTTGGATTGAAATTACCTTCACTACCCATATGTACAATGAGAGCTTGAGGCAGGCTGTTGTACTCGTTGGCTTAAGCTGCCATCACAAAGTCCCACAGATCAGGTGGCTTAACCCACAGAAAGGTCGAGTAAGAAAGAGAGAGTACAAGCAGGGAGAGCAGCAGACAAAGGGAGAAACAGGCTCCCCACTAAGCAAGGAGCCTAATGCAGGACTCGATCCCAGGACCCTGGGATGACCTGAACTGAAAGCAGACGTTTAACTGACTGGGCCACCCCAGGCACCCCTCTGATGTCTTTTCTTATTAGGACACTGATCTTATTAGTTTAGGGCCCCACCCATATGACCTAGTGTAACCTTAATGACTTCCATAAAGGCCCTATCTCCAAATCCAGTCACATTACAGCTTAGAGCTTCAACATATGAATTGGGGTGAGGGAACACAAACATTCAGTCCATAACAAGAGTGGAAGGTGGCTACATCGCCCTCAAGGTGACATCCAAAACCTGTAAGGTGTGTGGTGACAGCCAGTAAGATGAGCCTCAGTCGTTCGTAGCTGAATTTAAACACCTAGCTCCCTACAAATGAAGATCCAGAAATTCAGTCCTAGAGTTTTGGTTTATTGTTTTAAGATTGACAGTTTTTGATTACGAGACAAAAAATCCTTACCTAAAACCAGTTGTGAATTGGTAGAATAATCAAAATCTGACCAAGTCACAATAGCTTTTTGAATGTGATTGGGTTTAAGATGTGCTATCTTTTTCTGAGATGCAATTTTGAGATAAAAAGACATAAATATGACATTTAGGGAATCACAGGTCCTTAAAGAGAGATCAGTTTTTATTAAATATCACCTATCATATGTTACTCCTTGGCTACCAAACTTCCCATACCCTGCAAATTCAAATCCAATCTCTTTAATTCCCATCTATCTGTCCAAAATGTGTCCCTATCTTTTCTGCACTAATTAACAGTAATAACAACGGTTGACACTTTCTGTGCGCTAAACGCTTTACGTGCATTTGTTGTTGGTTATCAGTACTTGGACTGAGCAGATGAAGTAGGTCCTAGTAGTCCCTTCCGCAAAAGAGGAGGTTAGGCGACTTACCAAAAATCCCAGGAGTGATTCTCCCAGAATTCCCATCCCAGGACCAGTCTTTGCCGCTCTCTGTTACCTACTCTCCAACCACAGACACTCTTGCTTTTCTGCAAATACTCGTTTGTAGTTCTTACTCTCTTTAAGACTGGTGTGTCTCCTACTACTGCTCCTCAAAAGTGTATGCTCCTAAAATGTAGAACCAAGTTCAGAATGTAAATCCTTTGAAGCAGAGTAGAATTCCCTAGGCATGAAGGTCAGACAGGAAAGGAAAGACATGTTTGATTATTTAAATGGCCTCTAAAAACTGTGTATAGCTTTTGTCATTCAAAAAATAAACCATAGGGGCTCCTGGGTGGCTCAGTGGGTTAAAGCCTCTGCATTCGGCTCAGGTCATGATCTCAGGGTCCTGGGATCGACCCCCGCATCAGGCTCCCTGCTCGGCAGGGAGCCTGCTTCCTCCTCTCTCCCTGTCTGCCTCTCTGCCTACTTGTGATCTCTCTGTGTCAAATAAATAAAATCTTAATAAATAAATAAATAAATAAATAAATAAATAAAAGAAATAATTAAAAAAAATAAAAAGATAAACCGTACACTGGAAAAATATTTGCTCTGCATCCAACAGGTATAAGATTATGCCACTAACATGCAAAAAAGTGCCCAAAGGTCCCCAAATTAAATCCATTCTGCCTGTCCTATATTTCTTGGTAACTCTCACTATGCTTTAGCAAAGGGTGACACACAAGGTAAGCCCTCTATAAGTTTTTGAGTGAATGACTGAGGACGCTTTAGAGCGAAAGCCTTGAACACCTTATCAGGAAAGGTTATGGAAAAATGTTGTAGGGAAAAGAGTCTGGAAGTGTCCACTCAGGAGAATTGAGTGTCAGGGAGAGACTGAAATCAAAGATCCAGAACTCTGTGCACTAGAACCCCGGTGACTGTCACCAGCATTCACATGGGGCAGTGGGGCAAGCCTGGAGCCCCGCCAGAGGGGACACGGCTTCTCCAGTAGGCTAAGAGCCCGCACTCGGCGCCAACCGGGACAAGGAACTGGAGACACTGGTGAGAGCACGTGGTGAGCGTGCTGTGGGGAAGTGAGCCTCCGCCCTTGGCGGACCTAGCAAGTGGCCTTGGCAGTCACGAAGCCAGTCTTCCATTTGGGAGCCTCCTGAGCCCAGATTTTCTGAAGACTCTTGTATGCAAAGCATTGGAGGCCTGGAGATACAGACCCTGTGGAAACTAGATAATAATTCACATTCCTATGGAACACACAAGTGTTGTAAAGATCACAACTTTCAAACAGAATCAAGCAAATGTAGCCAGCTTAAACCTTAGAAACAAGTAGAATTTTTATCGCTGAATCAAATCCATCCTGCGTGAAGCCAGGAAGATGAGCAAATGTGGGCAGATCTCTCTGGAATCCCCGCATAGAAAATCATGCTGAGAGAATCCTTAGAACAAGCGCCCGCTTTCTCCTTCTCCCAAATACAAAAGGCAAAACGTAGCTTTTCAAGGAGTGTTTCCACTGGAATTGATTTTATTGCCGTGGAGGTGGAGAAAAATAATCTAAAACAGCTAAAAGACAGATCTGGATAACTCCTTTTTCCTTTCCTTTTAGATCTGAAAAGCCATGCACTTTAAGACTGCGGCCCATGCGAGAATGCCATTCAAAATAATGGTTTTCTAGTCTCTGAATCCTTGTTATTAGTCATTTTGAGGGAATATCATATATCAAAAGGCTGCTTTTATTTTTTCCCCATCAGACAAGGACATCCTAAGCAATTACCAAATGCTGATTCAGCACCCATGATAAGAACATTCAGGAGTGGGGCGCCTGGGTGGCTCAGTTGGTTAAGATTCTGCCTTCAGCTCAGGTCATGATCCCAGGGTCCTGGAATGGAGCCCTGCCTCAGGCTCCCTGCTCAGCAAGGGGTCTGCTTGGCCTTCTCCCTCTCCCCCTCCTCCCTGCTTGTGTTCTCTCTTTCTCTCTCTCTCTCCCTCTCTCTCAAATAAATAAATCTTAAAAAAAAAAAAAAAAAAAAAGAACATTCGGGAGTTTTGTAAGTTGCCTGATTCTGTGGCCTCTTTGATCCTGGGGAATTGTAGGCACAATAACTAGTCACTTTGCTCGGTGCCAGTGGTCATGCTCATGCCACACGGGTTTTGTGTTTGTTGTTGTTTTCAACATTGTTTGCTTTTTAGAAGTCCTTAGCAGTCCTAGAAACACACAATTTACTTAGCTATTAGGATGAGCAGAAGATCAGATCCAACACTTGTTATTTCTAAAGAACATTAAATAATATCATTACAAAATCATTAACAATAAACTATGGCAAGTTGATAATATAAAACTTAAGGAAAGGTCATCCAAGGTATCTTACAGAGAAGATATATGTCCTTATAGATAAATCCCAGCATTCCAATTATTTTGATGATTCTATCAATTGGGAAGTGAAAATTCAAAGTTTCCATCTTCCCTAAAGCGGGTGTACTGATTGTTCTTTTCCGAGTCTTTGTTTTGTAGTTGATGTGCTTTCTGTTCATGGTAGGTGTGGCTGGAAGACCCCATTCCTGGGAAGGAGGAGGCAAGGGTGCCCCCATCATTGAACCTGGCCACGTCAGGCAGTAGGGCTCTGCCGTAGGATGGCAGACTGAGCGCCTACGTTCTCCCGCTCTTCTTCATGGAATTCCATTTAAATGACATTTAAATGACACTTAAACAAAGTAGACTAAATCCATCACAGTCCTGAGTGCAGTGGACCAGCGATTTTGAGATGTTTTTGAAAACCAGGAAGTATATGAGATCACACTGATATAAAAGCATTGCTGAGAAAGTAGGAGCCCAGAGTACACCTAAACGCTGAGAGCACTCCTTCCAGAAGAATCACCTGCTCATCCATATTCATTTCCTTGGCCTGCTGTAATAAAACACCACCAACTGGGTGGCTTAGGACAACACAAATGCACTTTCGCACGGTTCTGGAAGCTAGAAGTTCCAGTCAAGGGGTCAGCAGAGTCGGTTCCCTCTAAGGTCTATGAAGGAGAACCTGTTCATGCCTCTCTCCTAGCTTCCAGTGACAATAAGCCATCCTCTGTCTTTCTTGCCTCATAGATGCCTAACTCCAGTCTCTGCCTTTGCTGTTTCGCAGTGTTCTCCCTGTGAGTCTCTGTGTCTTTCCTCTTCTTCTAAGGACACCAGTCCCACTAGACTAAGGGCCCACTGTACTCCAGTATTACTTCATCTTAACCTAACTACTTACACCTTCCATGACTCTATTTCCAAATCAGGTCGTCTTCTGAGATACTGAGAGTTAGAACTCCCACGTAGTTGATGGTGGAAGGAAGAAGGCAGGGTATTTCTCCCCCTCTTACTCTACTCTCCATCAGTAGCTTCATCTTCTCCATGGTTCCAGCTGCTACCAGAAAGCCTTGCTCCACGTGGGTGACCTTACTCTGGTGTTCTTGAACTACCCGGCAAGGGAGAACCTGGGCTGCTAAACTTTGAGAAGTTTTTGCCCTCATGCTCCTCTTGTTCGAAAATCTGAGTTGTTTCATCATCCTGTTTTATCTGTCAGCTTTCCCGACATCTTTGTAATTAATTCTCCTAATTAAATTCCCTCTACGGGACTACCGGGCATGAGTTCTATTTTCCTGACAAGACCCTTGAAGGACCCAGCTTCAAGAGCTGCTAAGCTCTGAGTCATTCAGTAGAGAACAACAGTGGACCAAGGGGCAGCCATCAGGATAACTGTGGGGAAGACTGCTGATGGGATAGATGGGCAGGGTTCACCTCTTCCTTCGTCCCCAACAAATGCAGTACAATTGTCGCAAGGAAGGCATGTGGGAAATAACAGTTGTAAGGATGCAAAACCCTTTGTCTTTCCTGGTGTCCATCAATAGATACTATCCAAAGTTAAGAAATTAAGAGGCAGAGGCGTAAGTGTATTTCCAATACAGTGGTTTTATTTTATCTCCTTCCTTAATGCCCAACTATGGATGGTCCCTCACACATACTCAGCTGTAGCAAGATCCAGGTCAAGGAGGAAAGGACACCTGGAAGAAATGGTAGGACCCAGGGGAGGAGGCTGGCAAGGAGAAAAAATGGCTATAAAAAACAACTATAGATGACCAGACTTGTTTATTACTACACAGGAGGCTTTCTCTAGGGAACATCTCCCTACACGCACCTCACCAGTAACACTTGAAGAGATTTTCCCAGGGTCTACACTACATCCAGCAGGCAGCAAAAAGAGATAGAGAAACATGAGAGGTTACCATGATCACAACTAGTTTACTCATAGCTAGAGTGGCTTTGGGAAATTCCACCACATGAGTAAATTACACATAAACTATCATTCATCTGAGTGCCATTAGTTGTAGCCTGAAAGGAAAGCAACCTTGGTTTCTTGTCAGAAGCCTATTGTTGGGGACTATGATCCACAATAACTCAATGTAAAGACCTCTGGAAATTTCTACAGGTATATAAACTCTGATCTTAAGGCAAGGCAGATCTTTGCAGACGGCTCTAAGATAAGTATACCTCCCTATCTCTTCTCATGTCAGCTGTTTCCAGGGACTTGTGAAAGACTTTGTTTTTCCTCATAAGGTGATATCATTTGATAGGTTAAGATAAGTTTTGCTACAGTAACAATAAAACCCAGAAATTTCAATGACAACACAATAAACGTTTATTTCTTGATCACCTAATGTCAGGTATGAATGGGTGGCTGTGTTCCTTCTTAAACACATGCCAACTGGAACCCATAACCTCCATGGTCATCATAAAGGGGAGAAAGAAAACTAGAGAATCCTGCATCATGATTTTAAGTGCCAGACCTAGAAATGGCTTCACTCACTTCTGCCCATCTTCTCATCAGCCAGAGCAAGTCTATAACTGGCCCAGGCCCACAAGAGCAGGGAAATGCAGAGAAAGACCTGACCGCTGGGTGAACACTAAGAATCTCACCACATCTTTTCTCTAATCATCTCATTTCTCTAATTAGTTGCCTTATTTAAATTACTAGATATGTTTGTGTCTCCGTATGGGACTGAGTTAGTCAAGAAAGGAGAAATTTACTGAACCACCACTTTGCACACTTTAAATATATTATAATTCTGCTTGTCAATTATACCTCAGTAAAGCTGGGGGGAAAGGAACATTAAGAAAAAAAAAGAAGAAAGAAAGGAGGAATGTATTAATCAATGTTTAAAAAAAAATTAGAAACTGGTACCAGACACTCTGATCCATCACAGTGTGATTTATCTAGTAATGAGTTAAATGCTTGCTGTATATTTACCACAGAAAAAGACAGAGCTGCCTTTATGTTCTCAGCAAACGCTGAGAAAGCTGCCAACATTAGAACCTATTTGTTTTATTGAGAAGAGGGATTGTTGGCTGGAACACAAGGGCTCCCCATTACTCTTTCTGGGAAAAGCAATGGGAACTTTAACTTTTCTCTGGACAGCTACCAATATCTATCAGGAGAAACACAAGTTTAACATCTCTTTCTGAAGGACAGCCCTTAGAACGCCTCACAGCCCTCCCCAGTCCCCACTGGTGTCAGCAGTGGCCAGGGGTCCCAAATCCGAGCTCTTTTGTGTTTAATAGAATTGCTAAAGTAAATCAACCGTACGAATTGAAAACAACCAACTGGCCTGACCTGGAATGCTAATTGAAACGGCCGTCTGATGGCACTGAGCTCAAGGCAATGCCTGGGCTCTCTCACAGGATTAATTCTGAGTTCCGACAGAGAATCTTTCTGCGACCGGACTGAGAAAAGACTTCACATCTCCACACATCAGTGAAGCTGAGTTCAAACTCAAGTCTCTTGGGCAGGGAGGTTTTTCCTTGAAGGACAGTTCTCGAAGTCAGGAGGAGATCAAAATGAGTACTAAAGTCTTCTATTTCTCAGAGTTGAGTTTCTTTAAAAACTCCCTGTCTTTACAGTTCACCACTGATCTTAATCTTCCACGCTGCTTCCTCAAGTTCAGGACATTATCTGCCTCCTCCTAATTCACAGAGAAAGCAGAGAAACTGGGTGGGAAATTTCTCGATTCTCTGAACACACTGCCCACAGGTTTTTTTTTTTTTAACTGAGTATTTTCCACTTTCTGTCCTGTTTGTCCCTCCACCCGTCCCCACCTGACTTGTGTCTTCACCACGCCAATGACACAGTGCTGGCCGGCCGTACTGCTGACGCCCTAACCCAGAGACCACGCGTAAGTCCCTATTTCATTTGACTTCTCCTTGGTGTCTCGCCCTGCCTTTGGCCATCCCCTCACTTTCTACTCTGCTGGTTCTGGTTCCCCTGATTTCTGGTTCTCCTGCCACCTACCAAGTCTCCTGAATGCCTACCTCTTCAGTGTTGACTTTCCCCTAGGTTGAACCCTTAGCTCTCTATCAATTTGTTCAACAAGACTTTCTTGAATGAGGAAATACTTAGAGGAAGTGCTAAAGCAAATCAGCTTCTCGGACCAAAAAGGGGCTCTGGGGTTAGTAAAGGAAAAACAAGATTCACCCTGCCCTCAAGGATCTGTGCTCTGGATCTCATTTAACCTCATTTAATGGCCCCAACATCTACCCAGGCACCCAGGCTGAAAAAACTGACCCAGCGAATACTCCTTTCCCACTCTCACAGCCAAAAAAATCCTAAGTACAGTGGAATCTATCTTTCAAAAATCTTTTGAATCTGCTCCCTCCTCTTCTTATACAGGGTCACTGGCTGAGTTCCAGCCTTCATCATCTCCCACCTGGACTGTTGGCAGTAAATCTTCATCATTCACCCTGTTTCAGCCTCACTCCCCTCCAATTTCCCCTGCATAATGTTCCAGAATTATCTTTGAAGAACTCAATGTGGTCACATCATTATTCAGATCGCTTCAATAGTTCCCCAGCATCTCCCTACAGGGTCTTCTATGAGCTGGCCCTCACCTGACTCCCCTGTGCATCTTCTACTATTCTCCCGCACAAATTTTAGTTTCCGACATTAATAATCACCTTAGAGTTTCCTTGGAAGTTCATACTTAATCACAGCAATAGCCTTAAGAAACCCTTTCTAATCCTCTGATTATGGTTTTCATTATGCTATGTATGTGGTTCACTTTGAACCCTGTGGGCCTCCCACATGAAAGTGCATTGATTTAAATGCCCAACATTCAACAGTCATCTCAAACTTAACGTGTCCAAAGCAGAATTTCATGTAAAAATCTGCTTTTCTCTGGTCCTTTCCATCTCCATTTCTCAGGCCAGAAACTTAGGAAGCAAACATAACTCCTCACCCTTTCTAACTAGTCCAAGTCAACTCCATAACCAAAATATATCCCAAAGCAGTCCACTTCCCTCCTTGCGATGGCTATGTGCATGGTCAAGGCCATCAGTTTCCAGATGACTGTAAAAGCTTCCCATCCGGTCTCCCTGCATCCTGCCTTGCCCCCTGAGAATCTAGTCTCCATGCTGCAATGAACATGATCTTTTAAGAACACAAATCGGACCATGTCCCTCTCATATTTAAAAGCCTCCAATGGCTTCCTTGAGACTTAAAATAAATTCAAACCTTTTGAGAGCCCTGTATGAACCAGTCATGTCTTCCTTTCCAACCATCTGTGTATACCTGTCTGTCCCTCACCTATGTGCTCCCTCACACTGGGTTTCTTTCCATTCCTCAAACATACCAACCTGATTCCCATGTAGAATCTTCACCGGAGCTGTTCTATTTCCACGAGAATCCCTTCTCTTGGAGGTCCGCTCCCTCCTGACATTAGATCCCAGCTTATATATCACCTTTTCAGATTTGCCTTCCCCAATAACCATGCATAAATTAGCCTCCAACTCAGCATCGTGAATTGTTGTTGTTGTTGTTTATTCAAGTTTGCTTTTAACTTCTATTTACATTCATTCAATCCAAAATCAAATATCTTCATACAGCAAACTAAATACAAGAGTAGAAGCAGAAAAGGTGTTACTCTCAAGATATTATCCTGTTTTATTTGTATTATGGCTCTTATCACTGCCTGGCTTGTGTATCAGCTGCTTTTTTTCAATCGACTGTCTCCTCGAATGAAGATATATGGTCCACAAGGGCAGGAACTTATTTATTGCTATATCCAGTGGTGGTATTCAAAATATTTAACAACCAGGGGGCACATGGGTGGTGCAGTCAGTGGAGAATCAGACTCTTGGACTCTTGGTTTTGGCTCAGTCGTGATCTCAGGGTCATAAGATTGAACCCCACCTTGGGCTCCACACTCAGCGTGGTGTCTGCTTGAGATTCTCTCTCCCTCTCCCTATGCCCCTCCCACTCGTGCTCACTCTCTAAAGTAAATAAATCTTAAAAAAATATTCAGCAACAGATCTGGCATGAACACCCAACCCATCAGAATGGATGCCAATCTTCAAGTGCTCATATGGTCTTGCTGCTAAGTAGTGGCTAGAAGTCAGCCTTCTTATTCTTATCCCCAGCATCTCAATAGAGCCTGTCTCTCAATAAACGTCAGTCAAATGTATGAATGAATAAATCAACAGATGTTTCTAGGATAATTTCATTGCTCTCTCATGAACACAGGTCTACATTAACAAAGAGGCTTTTATTGGGCATCCCCACATGTTTAGATGGAATCTGTTGTCTTCAGAAGTTTCTGACATCTACCAGTTTTGACTTCCTCATCAGACCGTCTATAGGGACCCACAGCTGAGCAAGAGTGACAGGAGAAACAAAACTAAGTGAGTTCCAAAGACTTGAGTTCAAGTTCAGGCAACAGCATAAGCCAGTTGAGAGTTGTATGGCCCTGGGCAAATTACTTCACTCTCTGTGTCTGCTTCTCCATCTATAAAATGGGCACACTATAATAACCTACTTCCCACCGGAGCCAAAGGACTGAACAAGATAGCACACATCGAAGTATCCAGCCAGTCACGCCTATAGCATCCAAGGTCAGTATGTATCAGTTTTATTCTGGTCATCCTTTCCCTTCAGAGTTTCTATGAACATCAAATGAGATAATCCACATACAACTGCTTTTTTGTCCTGATTATTAATATTATATCAATAATAAATTATCCTTCTTTAGACTTATCTATTTAAAAAATTTCCCAGTGTTATTGATATGTAATTAACATATAACATTGTATTAGTTTAAGATGTACAACATAATGATTTGTTATGTGTATATATTGCCACAACGATTTGATTACCACTATAAGTTTAATTAACATCTATCAGCTTACATAGTTACAAATTTTTTCCTTTCAATGAGATCTTTTAAAATCTACTCTCTAAGCAACTTTCAAATATACAACACAATAGTGCCAATTATAGTCTCCATATTGTACATTACATCCCCACAACTTACTTATCTTATAATCGGAAGCTTGCACCTTTAGACCATCTTCACTCAATTCCCCCACCCCCTACCTCTGGCAACCACCAATCTGTTTTCTGTATCTATGAGGTTGGGTTTTTTTTTTTTTTAGATTCCACATATAAATGAGGTCATACGGTATTTGTCTTTCTGTGTTTGACTTACTTCAGTGAACATAATGTTCTCAAGACCCATTCATGTTGTTGCAAGTGGCAAGATTACCTAATAAATTATCCTCAATTTGAGAAATCAGGTGACTTTCCAGGAGTTATAAAGGAGCAGGAAAGGAACTTTGGGTCTTGTGGGGGCAAAGCCAGGGTGTTCCAGCAGAGGAAGTCCATGCTTTGCTTAGCTAAACAACTCTCCCTGGAGACAGCATCTTTCTGGGGAAATCTGTTTGTATGTCATTTAAAGCTGCAAGATGCTGCAAAATAGACTTGTCAGTTACCTACAGAGAAGGAAGACTTTCAGCGTCCAGTGGGTTAAATGAAAGAAATGGGCTCAAGAGTCCCCAACAGCAAGAGCTGGGGATGCCTTCTCCTTTGTCTCTCCTCCCACCCAAATATCACTCCCTTTATTTGAAAATATGGCTCATCTGGACTCTGGTCTCCACTGACATAGGCTGAGGTTCCTGTCTCCCTGTCCAACTCAACCAGGCTTTTGTCAGCTTCTGAAATCCTGTCTCCTTCTGGCCTCACCCAGCACAAGGACCCCGTCATACCACGGTGCAGATTGTATACCGCACAGCCATATGGGGCCACGCGCTCAGCATGGTCATGTGGTGATACACGACAGTCCCGACCAACACACACCTTCCTGCCATTGTGTCCTCCCACCAAGATCCCCCACCAATATCAGGATATAGAGAGTTATCCTGATCCAAAGAAGTTAGGGTGCCAACGAGAGCACTTACGGCAGCCCTTAAATCAACAATGGCTCCCAGTGAGTTTTCTTCCCAAACAACCTCTATGTAACTTCTTCCCATTTTAACTAACAATTTTTGCTCACTAGATGCTAAACTTTTAAACATCATTTAAGTCTTCCATGCCCTCTAAAGCCACTGCCTTGGAGCAAATCTCCAGGCATAAGGCTCTGATTACCTCCTTGCCCAGACTTTATTGGGGAGCAGAGTAAGAGTGAGCTGTACGGTCAAGGTCTCCTTTCAAAATCCATCTGTGACTGACAAGACAGGTGGCCTTGAACAAGTTACCTAGCTTCTCTGAGCCTCAGTTTTCTCGTAGACAAAACTGGCAATGATGATGATGATGATATGTACTTCATAGAGGTTTTTTTTTTTTTTCCAAATTTGTTTATTTTAATTTTTCAGTGTTACAAGATTGATTGTTCATAGAGTTTTTATAAGGAATAGTCAAGAAAATGCTTGTCAGGTGCCTATCACGGTGTCTAGCACATAACACAGTGAATGGAGAGTAAATGTTAATTTTAGTGTTGGTATTATTGTTTTATTGTTTCGACCCAGAGAAGACAAACTAAGACTCAAGTCAAATCCAGCTGCATTCATTCCAACACATATCTTCAGAGAATGCTGTCCCTTCGGCAGCAGAACTCAGTAGCTGGACACAGACAATATGGCGGCAAAGCCGAAAATATTTGCTATCTGGACCTTTGCAGCGACATTTGCCAACCTCTGCTTTAGCCGTAGCACCTGTCACCTCCACGGTGAGATCAACATAAAGCTATTGGTAGCAGAGGCTGCTGCTTGCCTCCCAATGTTAGGAGTGAGTTGGACAGTTCGGTAGTCTGGCCGGGGTCCCCAACAAGAAGATATGGAGTCAAGACAGACAGCTAAGATCAAACAGCACCGACATCCGGTTTTGCAGCTGAGATGGAACCACATTAGCATTCTGCTTTGCAGCCTTTGCAGAAATGACTTCTGCAAAACATCCTAAAATAAGACAATTAACCACAGAGCATTTGTCCCTATCCCAGGCAAAGAGCAGCTAAGACATAAACACGCACATGTCAGCAAAAAAGACCATCAGTTCATAGACATTAACCTAATAGGTAGACAAAAACGTGCCCAGAGCCCTGATGGGCATGACTCAGCACACCCTGATCGCTTAAGATAGTTCTACGAAAGAGCTCATAAAAAACCCTAAACTTAGAAACTCTGGGGATCAACTCTCATGGGCCTCCCTCCCATTTTGGGAGCTTTGTGCTCTTGTTCAATAAACTTTACTTTGCTGCCCACCACTCTTCCTCTGGTCCACCTCTTCACTTTTCCCAGTGGCATGACCAAGGACCATAGGCACTACGGTCCACCTCTTCACTTTTCCCAGTGGCATGACCAAGGACCGTAGGCACTACGGTCCACCTCTTCACTTTTCCCAGTGGCATGACCAAGGACCGTAGGCACTACAGGCAGAGAATTCCTGCAACACCATTACCTGCTTCTCCTTTCTCTATAGTAACAAAACCTTCTCCCATTTTTAGCCTGCACATGATTACCTGAAATAAAACTGCATTTTCCAGACTCTCTTGCTACTAGATGTAGCCATGTGACTGAGTCCTAGCCTAGAAATGATTTATAGGGCCTCCTTCTCCTCCTTCTGCAAGCCTAGAACACAAGCCTAGAGGCTAAAGTTAGGTCTAGACCATGACATGACCTTGAGAGTGGACACCACTTATGATAAAGCTACAAAACAGAAAGAGCTTGATCCCTGTCACTGCAAACCTGATGCAGACTGATGTTTCTGTTTCCCTGTCCAACTCAGACAGGCTCTTCTTGGCTTCTGGAATCTTCTGTCCTTTGGCCTCCCTCAATGGGTTGGTATGCCTTGCCAGTGAACTTATATATTTGGGATTTTCTGCACTCAGTGATGAAGCTGATCCTAACAAATGTACTCGCCAAGTACTTCTAGAAGAACAGAAAGCTTATCATTTGCCTTCAACATCTCCTGTTTCATACGCTGCCTAAAAAACTCTTTGTAGTAAATTTGGTACTTGACTAAATTGGTTCTTGGCCACACAGAACACTTACTCTTGTAGAATGCCAAAAGAACATTGCACATGTTTTATACTTATTCAGGAAAAAAGATTAATGCTCATTCAGGGGAAAAAAAAGATTTATTAAAATGCTTACTCAGGAAAAAAAAGATTAATTTGGAATCAAGATTTAAAAGAGGTTTAAAAACAAAAAAAGAGGGACGTTAAGTCTGAAGAAAGCATCCAAGTCTCGTGTCTACACTAGTTCAAGTTGAGTTTCTGGTCTTGCAGCCAAAGAGGCTAAAACTGGCTCATGCATCCAGAGAGGGGTGTCCCCTTAGAAGCAAGTGCTCTGAGGGGTGCATGGGTGGTGAAGTCGGCAAAGCCTCCCACTTTTGGTTTCGGCTCGGGTGACCTCAGGGTCATGGGATCGAGCCCTGCGTCGGGCTCCGCGCATGGAGTCAGCTTGAGGTTGTCTCTCTCTCTCTCCTTCTGCCCCTCCCCCAACACAGTCTCTCTCTTTCTCTTTCTAAAAAATACACCTTTTTTTTTAAAGATTTTATTTATTTATTTGAGAGATAGAGTGAGAAAGCATGAGAGGAGAGAGGGTCAGAGGGAGAAGCAGACTCCCCGCTGAGCAGGAAGCCTGATGCAGGACTTGATCCTGGGACTCCAGAATCATGACCTGAGCCGAAGGCAGTTGCTTAACCAACTGAGCCACTCAGGTGCCCTAAAAAAATAAATAAATATTTTAAAAAAAAGAAGAAGAAGAAGCAAGTGCTTGGAGGTGGCAGGGTGGGGAAGAAGGATAAAAGGACGCTGCTCTCCAGTTCTTGTGGATAAGCGCCAAGTTCAAAGAAGGTAGCTTGTCCAGGGTGGCCCAGCCGGTGAGGGTCCGTCCACGCCCCACCTGGCTGGCTCTGGATGCAGCGGGCTTTGCCTCCAGCCTCTCCTGGAGCAAGGAGGGCTCATGACTGAGTTTGCTTCTCAGGAACAAACCAACCGAAAATGCACGGAAAGCAGGAAACAGCCTGTGTTTCTGGGAAAAGAATCTTCCGTGATCTTATGTCCTGTGTCTGTTTGGTGAACTTCAGCAGAGAGGCCTGGGAAATGCACACTAATGAGTAGAGAAGGGAAACCTAGTACTTTTAAAAGGCCATTAAAATCCCTGACTGCAAAGAAAAGAGACCAAGAGCATACAGCCAGCAGAAACCAGATTGAGAAAAGAAAGAGCTGTGTCCAGGAAACTTCGTGAACTTTCTTTTTGGTTCGCTCACTTTTTTTCTTTTTTTTTTAATAAACCTGCTTTTGTTGTCGCTCGCTCAGTTACTAAATACAATAGTCTCTGGGGAGGGTTGGGGAGGGGATGGCTCAGTGACAGCCAGAGGCCAAAGAGGCCCACAGAACCCCTCCCAGAACTCAAACTACTAGCGCCCAGAAGCTTCATGGTTTAAAAATCTTTGTTCTGGATGAGGCAGGACCACCATTTGCCATCTTTATGGCAACCCCATTTACCACGTTAATTTTTGTTTCCTTAGGTGTTTCATATTGCTGTACTCCGTGTGTGTGTGTGTGTGTGTGTGTGTGTGTGTGTTTAATTGACTTGCTAATAACCACTGAACACTTCCACGTGCCAAGCACAGGGTCAGGCACAAAAGAATGCGAATGCGATGCCACACTTTATATCTAATGACTCTATTTTACAGACAGGGAAACTGAGGTGACCATGGAGATCTGACTGGATTGCACGGCTAATGAAATAGGCTTGCTGAGGTTCTAACTGAGTATCTGTTTTTGAGGATCTGCTCTTTTAATCACCATTCTTTTTTTAAATGGAGAGCGAGGAAAGGCTTTTAGGTCCAATGAAGAGAAGGGAGCCTTTTTAAAGTTACCTGCTACTTTTTATGTTGCCTTTATGTTCATTCAGGGACCTGATTCAGCTCCGCACCTTAATTGTTTACGTGCAATTAACTCACGTTTCAATGAATCTCTTCCTGATCTTCCAGTCCCCAAAGTCTTCCCTTACACTGGGTAACTTCCCAGTGTGTTTCTACTATCCCTGAGAGCACCAAGAGCCCCTGACTATAACCCATAGTTACGATAGTAACTGTAGATCAGCAGTTATCAGTTTTTTTTTTTACTCTCCAGGACCCCTTTACATTAAAAAATTATTGAGGCTGCCAAAGAGCTTTTGTTTATGTAGGTTATATTTATCAATCTTTGACGTTTTATCATTGAAAACTGGGAAATTGTTCAAAAATAAAAATAAAAGTAAATTAAAACTAGGAAATTGTTCAACTATTGACAAATTCATTTAAAATAATACTAATCCCTTTGCATGTTTACATAAATAACACTTTCACAAAGAGTAACCACGATTTTTTTAAAAAATGAGTGTGAGATGAACGTTTTTGCAAATCTCTTTATGACTATCCAGGTCCTCATGTCGTTTGGATTCAATCTGTCGTGAAATGTTGTTTTGGCGGAAATACGTAAAGAAAATCAAGCTCTCTACAGATACAAAATTGGAAAAGATAGGAATCTTTTCATAACCTTTTAAAGTAACTGTGGCTATTCCTTTCTGATACCACACCAAAGCTCAGCAAGTGGTAGTTTCTTTTTAAAAGGTTAACAAATGGAATCGGAATCCATTATGGATGAACTTTCTATATTCTGTTACTGTGAACTCCACTGGACTCTATTTCACTAAGAACCCACACATGATTTTACATTATGCATTGGTCATTTGAAAACTCACCGAGTTATTCAGATCTTCCAAATGTTGGCACATTTCACTATATAATATTCCCAAGTCTGTCAATATTACTACAAAACTCATCAGAAAAGCTGGAGTTTGGGGAAGCTGTCAAGCCCACAGTGGAAGATGCAAATTTTTTTAAACACCTGATTTTCACTGGAAAGCTTGAATTTTATCTTGGCAACAAAGACGGTCAGTTATTTTCCTTGAAATGAAAGCTTGCCTCGTTCATTTTCAAGAAAACCTCTGCCACATAACTAAGTCAGGATATCCAGTTTGCCTTTCAGTCATTCTTTCAAGGAAAAGTAGAATTCCCTGAAAAGTAGTTAAGCTCACAACTCAAACAACCACACGGGTGTTTTTCTCAAGCCCCTCATGGTGCTTAGGAACATAGCAGAAGGGTTTTATGTGTACTTCCCATTTTGTCAAAATATTAATAAGACCTGGGCACCGGGTGGCTCAGTGGGTTAAGCATCTGCCTTCAGCTCAGGTCATGGTCCCGGGGTCCTGGGATCGAGTCCCGCATCAGGCTCCCTGCTCCACGGGGACTCTGCTTCTCCCTCTGCCTCGGCCGCTCCTGCTACTTGTGCTCTCTCTCACTCACTCTTTCTCAAAAAAATAAATAAAATCCTTAAAAATATATATTAATAAGACCTGTAATTAGGATCAAAATTAATGCAATTAATACTTGTAACCGCTTCGTGAGGCACTCTTCAGTGAACCTAGTGTATTTTACAAACAAGCACGTGACAGTACAGAACACGATGCCAGATGCACAGCTAACCTGACTCAAGGCCCCGGCAGTGGTACCCACCGCTCTTTACCGCATCCCCAGTGCCAAAGTCCATCCAGCGAAAAAAGCAAATAACGCCTGTGTTCTAAAAATAGTTTTGATCTCATGAATCTCTCTTATAGGGCTCGGGGAACCCCAGGGTTCCACAGACCCCACTTTGAGAACCACTGCTACCACCAAGCTAGGGAGCGCCCTCAGAGGCCAGGGTTTTCTGTCCCTGTCCCTCCCACAGTGAGACAACACACTCTCTAATCACACCATTTAACTTACTGAATAAAAGTCTTTTCTTTTACTGTAGGGAGGAGAGAGGAAAAAACGGTCTTTATAAAGTTGAAGTAGAACAGGTTCTGCTGGGTGATCGATCCTGGAATGCAAGCAAGACAGAAGTGACTTCTCGAGTATCTGAGCCCTGGTCTAACATTCAGAGATGCCAGTATTCCAACTCCTGATTTCCATTCCCATTACCAGACGTGAGGAAACTTACTCACCCGCTCTTGACCACATGACTATATGTAACAGTTACTCCCTTTGGAAATAGGGAACTCACAGATGAATAGAAGTGGGCCCCATGCTTTTCTTGCTGCTGCCTAGCCCCAGGCAACAATACAATACTGCCAGTCGCCCTCCCTCACACCTCACACAGCTCAGATTCTGTACATTTAGAAAAGCTATTTTCCCGGAATGATTTTCCCTAAGGAACTCATTTCTCCTCTGTTAGGAATTTCTAACTAAGGAGCAAAATCAACAAAAAGATCGAGAGTATTATCAATCCATCCTTCTGTTAGATTGTGACCTCTACCCCCTTCTATTCATGATTTGTCTGCATCAGTCTCATTTTCTGAACCAAGATCAAGTCTAATAAGAAAAAAATATTTTTTTTTGCTAAAGAGCAACAACCATGCAACATAAATTATAAACTCAAAAGACAATCTTATTAATATCAAAAGGGATATTTCATCACAAAAAGCTTTTAGATAAGAAAATGGGGAGTCATCAGCTCTGTTTCAGTATGGACAACCATGCCCGTTCTGTGTTTCTACCGCAGAATTCGATTCTCAGAACCTTCTGACCTATCAACTAGGACAAGTCAGACAATCTTTTCTTGCACCAGCTTTGCTTTGGTTCCTTAGCACACAGAATCTGCGCGACTAAAGAGAAATTAAAACAACTGATCCCTAACACTCATCCAGCACTGACATGGAATGGTTCTAGAACCCCCATTCGTTTTCCAGATTGGAGCCCGTGTTTCTTGCTGTTCATTGCCTTGCCATTTTAGAAAGCATGGTGCAGATTCTCCACCCCCTCCAATCCACTGGAACCTACTTTCAACTTGAAATGCAAACTTGGATGGTTAGAAACGACAATTCTGTCCATTCAGATCTCCATTGTGCAAGGTTTCTGTGACCTAGGTGACTAAATGCGTGGTACGGAGAGATTGACTCTATTGTTTTCAAGAGTTCTTCGAATGTTGTTTCAGCTGCTTATGTAAAAAACGTTAAGCTATGTGATTATTTGAAAGCTTGATTTAGTGATGTTTTACATGAATGCTTTCCATTTTCTGGACATTTAATCCAATTTTGTATATACCATACCTAGTTTAAGCCTTCCAGGCCATATTTCAAATGCACCAGTAGCTGCGACAGAATGCAGATATTCCTTCAATCTGGCTGAGACTACACATCTCTCCCTTTAGGAAAAGGAGAAAAAAAAATAAACTGTAGGCACTGTCATAAATAATTTTACTTAAGTGAATGCTGAAATTAGGCACCACATTGCCTGGCTCTCAGTAACCTATTTGCAGCCAGGTATGTTGAGTACCCACTGGCCAACGCCTCGCCTTTTCAGAAATGGAAAGCAGGAAAAACAATACGATCATCTTTTAAAGTGGCATGTTGGACCCATCCCCAAAGTTAAATATACCTAGACAGTTTTCAGTGAGTTAACTACAGCTGACCTTGGAAGAAATTGATGTTTATAGCAGCCCATGAGCTGGGAAAGGTGATAATGAAAGAGATGTAATCATGTGTTTCTGGCACACGCTTTGGATAGTACAAGGAGCTAATTGCATTTAAGTATTATCTTACAATATGGTGACCCAATCATTTTGGAATATAACCAAAGTCTCCCTTTTTGGAAGAGTTACTCTAGTTTGAGTCAACATTCATTAATGTTGCCCTCTGAAACTCCAAAAAAAATCTTTCCTGGATCAAGTCAAATGGCTTGGATTTTTCCTGTAAATCTTCCTATCTGTGCCGTCAAATCCTAACAAGCATATCAGTGGTTCGTGGGCTGAACTCTGAAATAATGGATCCTGTTTTCCTTCTGCTTCTGGTAATCCTTGGTTCAGGGTAACTTGTGGTACTACTTACTATGGTTCTCACTCGGATTACATGAAGGAAACATTCATCCTGCTAGAATCTGGGGCCTGTCCAGGGAAGCGTGCCAGTCCACAGTGCCACAAGGGGTGAGGGAGAACACAAATGTCTCAAAGAACAAAAGAGCAACAGGAAGCAACTAGTCCTAAAATGGCAGGGTAAGAGTATTCTTTGCTTTGCCTTTTTAAATCGTGGACAGGTTGATACAGAGATTAATGCTGCCCTACATACCTCAATGTGGGAGTTAAGCAGACTCTTAAAATGTAATAGGAGAACTGGCAAAGGAATTAAGTTATTTTCTCCTACAGACGTATTTTTCTAGAACGTGTCAGTGTAATTGATAGGATACGATGCTCGTGGGTCATTTTTCAGGTCTGTGTTGATACAAGATGTTGGGGTTAATTGGTCTCTTTCTGGAATTTGTGTTTTGATCAAGCGCTTAGAATTTCCATTAATACTTTTTTAAAAAACTGGTATTTTCAGGTGAAATATATTTATAATCTCATTGTGCCATGTTTATTACAGCCAAATAGAACAACAGCAACAGAAAGACTGTCCCCGCTTCAGCAGGGTACATGCTAAACAATGAAAATGGAGAATTGGTAATGACTCGTAAATTTCTTTGTCAGCATAGGCAACAGGGACATGAATCTTTCGAACAATCAGAAACACCAACTTGAGAAGTAGCTTGCAGGCCTTCAAAGCCCATCTGTGTTTTAGAGCGTAACCATAACTAAATCCCATTTGTACATAGGAAACTGGAAAAGAACAGGGCTCTACTAATAAAAAGAAAAAGTAAAACTCATTGTCTCGGGGAAAATTTTCAGAATTTGCTAGACTTCAGTTGTAGTCTAAAGTGTTTTGACAATGCCCTCAGGCAGAGCAAGAAAGGAGGTATGGAAGCATCGTCTTCCAGCAGGTGACAGGAAGGCTCAGAGCAGGGCTGTAATATAAGGTAGCTGGGGGCCTCCCTCTCAGCTCCTCTCCCTCTTGCAGATCAATCAGCCTTTTAGAACAGTAATAGGAATTTTATTTGTCCCGATCCTAAGGACAGGGGCACAATGTTTAAACTGGAAAGGCCCTACCCAATCCCCCCCCTAGTAAATTTCATCTTGTATTAAAGTCACCAGACAGGCACCGAAAAGGGGACCTGCTTCCTGCTGGAGTCTAAATGAAAAATATGTTTGGTGTTAGGGCATCCCCTTGCTTAAGAATTGGGAGAAGATAGAGCGTAGGATTGCAAGTATTCCAAAAACAAGCAGAATTTGAGAAGCTGAATATGAAGAGCTAAGGATCCAAGATCAAAGCATCAGCACCTCAAGGAGGATACGAGGCCCAGAGTGTCTGCTGCAGCAAGTAGGACTTCAGTGCTGTTGAAGTCCTTCCTCAAAGAAGCTCCAAAAGCAAAAGTGGGAGTCAAGCTAACAAATACAAAAGCACAGAAGAGCAACCACCGGGAGCATACAAGGTTCTAAGGAAAGGGGGCTTAGACGCAGCAAGAAGGTCGAGAGGACCCTGAGCTCTAGCCACGTGAGGTTGAGATGATTACCTATCTTTTGAACCAGCTACACCCCCGCCTTACCCCCACCCCCCACGGGGAAGCAGAAAATGCTTCCCGCTTGGGGCTCAGAGGAGGTCAAAAAGCAGGGTGAAAGGGAGTATGAGGAGCCACCTGCTCCGTTCTTCTATGACTCTGAAGAATGCGCTCTGATTAGTCCACAGGGGGGCGTGTGCACATCCGTGCGCAGGCGCCATGATGGACTCCCATGATCCTTTGCAGTCCCCATGCCTGAGTCCGGCCCCCATTGCTTCAGCCCTGTCCTCTGTGATGCTCACGCTCCCTGACGCACTTAAGATAATTTGCTACTTTAGAAATACAGTTGACTCTTGAGTAACTTAAGTTTGAACTGCACAGTCAACTTGTAGGGGGCTTGTTTTGATAAACAGAAGACAGTGCCGTAAATGTACTTTCTCCTTATAATTTTCTTAATAACATTTTCTTTTCTCCAGTTTCTTTGATTGTAAGAATAGAATGTGTAATAAATATATAATCTATGTGTTACTCGACTGTTAGTGTTATCACGAAGGCTTCTGAACAATAATTGGCTATTCGTAGTTAAGTTCTGGGGAGCCGTGACTCAGTCGGTTAAAGGTCTGCCTTCAGCTCAGGTCATGATCCCAAGATCCTGGGATCTAGTCCTGCATCGGGCTCCCTGCTCAGCAGGGAGCCTGCTTCTCCTTCTCCCTCTGCCTGCTGCTCCCCTTGCTTGTTCTCTCTCTCTCTCTCTCTCTCTCTCTGTCAGATAAGTAAATAAAATATTAAAAAAAAAAGTAGTTAAGTTTTGGGGGAGTCGGTTATATGAAGATTTTTGACTGAAGGAGGGACAGGGTCGGTGCCCCTAACCCCGGAGTCGCTCAAGGGTCAAATGATTATAATAACCTGCCTTTCCCAGGTAAAAACTGTTTTTATCTTAATGTGTTCCTAATTGAACCTCATTGGCAGCAAGTCAGAAAGAAGAGAGCGATGGAGACAGGCAGGTCTTTGACTCCTCAAATGACACCACAGAGTAGTGGCTTTCCAATAACACTGGTTTTTTAAGACGTAAATGTAAACACGAATGGAAGGCGTTTGGCTAATATCGATGTGCTTTCATCCCGGGGTGATCAATGTCAGCTACTGCACTCAGTGAGGCCACTGTTTAGAAAAACAAAAGGCCGACTAGATAATGCTGAAGGTACCCAAACCCAAATTTATAAAATATACTAAGTTAACGAAGTATTTAGAGCTCAAAAGGGTATAATGAATAAAGGAAGGCATGGAAGGGGTATTTATTCCTTTTTAAGAAGAGTTTTCCACTTCTCAAGTAGATTTATTTTAAAACCCATGTGCAGAACTCCAGATTTAGCAGAAATTATTTAGTGCCCCCCTCCCCTCCAAAAAAACAAGATAAAACAGAACAATATACCCCTCGTTTGTTCAGGAACATATATATTATGGAAAGCAAGGCTCATCTCCTGTAAATGATGTTTGACGTTAGAATTAGAGAGGGGTTTTTTGGTGCCACGTTATCTGAATTATGGAAATTAGAAATGGTAAACAAATTCTTCACCGTCTGTGCATGACTAAGTAGTATTATGTCCGGAGTCATTTTCCTAAAATGACTCTCTTTTCTTTGCTCCAATACACTTTGCTCAACCTAACCAACCTTTATAGCCTACTTTGCGTTGAAAGTATGAAAAATGAGGGAAGCTTGTTTGTGAAAAATCTAGCTCCTTGATGTCCCAACCATCAGCCAGTAAGAGAGGCTTTAAAAACTTGATATGAGCTCAAAGAGAAAGAGAGTCGTGTTACCACCAACCGGCAGACCAGGCAAATTCCCATGATGCCAGGCCACTGCCTGAGAGGGGGAAGGGAGGGGGCACGCAGGGCATTCCTTCAAGGGATTGGTTTCCTGTGTGATGTCACTGGGGGTGAGGTCAGGTTGCTATTTGCCCTCAACTTTCATGAAGCCATAACAGCCCCCAGAATCTGTCACCAAGGATGAGTCTTCTCTGGCCTTGGCTAAGATGTGCGCCACATGGGCCATCCTTCCTAAAAGTCTAGAATAGATGCTAACATGCTGAGGTAGACTCGATGAAACAGATGAAATTATATATTTTTTGAAGATATAGAATTTGCTTGAAAGTAATCTATCAGTTGGGGGGGTGGCGCCTGAGTGGCTCAGTCTGTTAAGCAACTGCCTTCGGCTCAGGTCATGATCCCGGAGACCCAGGATCGAGTCTCACAGCAGGCTCTCTGCTCAGGTGCGGAGTCGGCTTCTCCCTCTACCTGCTGCTCCCCCTCCTCATGCGCGCTCTCTCTCTCTCTCTCTCTCTCTCTCTTGCTCTCTTTCTGTCTCAAATAAATGAATAAAATCTTTAAAAAATAAAAATAAATGATCTATGGGAATGAAAGGAGATGTCTTGATCGTTCTTATTAGTGGGTGATCGGTATGTGGGGGTTCATTACACTATTCTGCTTACTCTTTGTGTACAGTTGAAACTTTTCAGAATATAAAGAGGTGGCTTTTTTTAGCTTTTTATTTTTTTTTAATTTAAATGCAATTAATCAACATAGAGTGTATTCTTAGTTTCTGAGGTCGAGTTCAGTGGGTGATTCATCAGTCTTATGTAACACCCAGTGCTAATTACATCACGTGCCTTCTTAGTGTCCATCCCCCAGTTACCCCAGCCTCCCCTCCAGCAACCCTCAGTTTGTTTCCTATGATTAAGAGTCTCTTATGGTTTGCCTCCCTCTCTGATTTCATCTTGTTTTATTTTTCCCTCCCTTCCCCTGTGATCCTCTATTTTGCTCCTTAAACTCCACATATGAGTGAAATCATAAGATAATTATCTCAGAATATAATGGTTTTTAATAACAACAACAACAACAACGACAACAAAAATCCCCTAACATAGTTGGGGCGAGAAGCAAGCAGAGAGAGAACAAATAGAATGTCCATACTAACCTCATTTCTCAGGATGAAAAAAGCAGAAAGTCCTCATTATTGGGTGAAAGATCCCAACCGGAAGCACTGCCCTCTCCAATCAACACTGTGGCAAAGCTGAGAAGCCCAGCACCAATTCGGGTAAAACAGCTGCAAAAGTAGAGGCTGCTCCAACCTTGACACCTAAGGGAAATAATAATTTGAAATTTTAAAAACGTCCCTGAAATGAATCCATTTCCCCCCCATTTATAATAACAACTTTTCACTTGAATTATGCATCACCACGACTATTTGAATTACAAATGTATGAATTATTCATTATCTGCGATGCCACTGAGTGTTTTGGTCCTGCTTGTTGAAAGCAGTGCTAAACTTGTCTGGGACCTGGCTGGCAAGGGCAGGGTGGCATCTGGGGACCCTGGGAGGCAGTCGTCCGTCAGAGCCCTCCGCCACAACCAGGGAGAATGGAAGGGCACGTTACACCGTACGGAGTTGTCAACTCGGACCTCCTTGTGCCATAAAACATCCCCATCGTCTCCTGGCTCCCCGGCCTGTAAGAGCTGCTTCCCGCTGGCACCATGTACATTTTAAACCAGCTGGAGACAGAGTTCTACGTGATAAGCCTGCTGTATTTGCAGAGTAAGCAGGAGGCCTAATGGCTTGGCCCCCTAATGATCCTGGGCCCGGCCTCTGACGGGCTACAGCAGCGTGCACTGGCAAAGCAGAGGAAAAAATAATTAAAAGAGCCTTTGTCAAAGCTCCCTCTAAATCAACCTTTTAAATGTGCTGGGTTGAAGAGTCCCAAAGAGCCAATTCAATCACACTGGCCTCTAAGAACCACGGAAACCCCCAGGATAGCCATGGCCAATTAGTCAAGCAAGAGGGGAGTGTGTGTGTGTGTGTGTGTGTGTGTGTGTGTGTGTGTGTGTGTGTGTCCGTGTGTGGATATGTTCTGAGAATCCACACAGATGCTGGGAAGAGCCCCCTGGAGAGAGGGCAGAGTGATCCCCCAGAAGAGAACCAGACCGTTCTTTTGTTTCGGAGATTGAAACAAAGCAAAGGAACAATGAGAAAGATGGTAGGTAAGAAAGACTGACACTGATAATAAAAATGCGGGGAAAGGTGAGCACACAGGGGACCTCTAAAAAGTGAAACTAGTAGTATTCTTCACGTCATCCCCCAGGAAGGTAAAGCAAGCCAGCCGTCTAAAACCCAAGCGCACGCATCGTGAAGGACGAGGGAACAGGGAGAGGCAGATAGAAGAAGAAAACACGCGAGATGCCAAAACCAAGAGGGAAGAAAAAAATGTGTGGTTTCAGAAACCGAACACAAGAGCAAGGATGAAATTGTCAACAGTGCAAAGTTAAACTCTGAACTGGCGATGTGGTTTTGCTAACAAAGAAAACGTGTGCTTTTTGCAGACAGCCCAGCGAACCTGAAGAAAGCCTTGCATAAAAATGTTGTAGGGGGGGGCAACAGCGGGCGGTCTCTGCCTACCCCCACCCTCCCCACTGGTGCATGGGCTTCCCTCCTGAGAACTGCAGACCCTTCCCTGGGACGCAGGCCTTGGGTCCGCAGAGGTGTCGTTTGGTTGCTAGGAATGCCAGAAGCCACATACATCAGCGCTGCATGGGCTTCGTTCCATAAGGGAAACTGGAGCCTGCACAGAGTCAGCCGGGCGTGGCAAGGAGCCTGGCACGGGGTGGCCAGCCAAAGGAGCGGGGATCTGGGGACTATGGGTGCTGCGGACAATCCGACGTGCCCTCTCCTTCAAGGCTGGCTCCGCAAAACTCCAGTCTGAACCTTTGTGAGTTCTGATCTTCAGTTTCTTGTGTCACTGGGGCCTCCAATGGTGTCCTTGGAGGTTAAGTTTTCAAACCATTGAGGGGAGGGCAGGGGGGTCCTTTTATTTGTTCTTTTAGGGTCACCTTATCATTTGGACCCAAGTTTTAAATTTCCCCAAATCCTAGTTGCAGTTACTCAGGACACTGGCTAGTTTCAAGTGCTGGAAGTATGTTTGGACACCTCTCCCAGAAGTGGGTAAGAAGTGAGAATAACAGAAAGGCTTGGCTCCGAGTTCAGTGGAATGTCGAAAAGCCTATGTTTGGCTGAACGGACTTTGTATAAGGAAATCTCAGCTTCCCTCTGTGCTCCTACGGGCGAAAGACATATTGGACGAAACTGGTGAAATTAAGCAAAGCGAGAGGCTTTAGAGTATTTATTGCAATATTCTATTGGTGAGGTGCATTTATTGCAATATGCCATCAATGAGGATTATTGATTATAACATGTTGGGACTGAACCACAATGGGTATCTCTTTGGTTTCATCCTGTATGAATGTGTTCAATCATTCACTAATTCATCTACTTATGTATCTGATACATTAAGCCCCTCCCATATGCTAGTCATGACAGAGAGTGAAGAACCCCTTCTGCAGCGATGTCCTTCCCTCTGCCCTCATCTTCAGGGCACTGCCCTATGGAACCCCCTACAGTTCTACAAGCCTTAAGAAGTTATTCTGCTCTGCAGACAGCAAGAGCATGCTTCTCAGTTTCCTACTCCCTCAAGTGTTAGAGGCTTGAGTTGTTCTACCAAAGAGACTAATAAAATTGATCTCTAGTGCAACTGAGATCAATAACAGATATTTCCTAGGTCAAGTGCCTAGATCAAAGAATGGTGTTTAAAAATAAATGTATCAGGTTCTTTAGCTAGGCCGCAGAGCAAAGCTCACTGATCCATGGGACGGCTGACTCTGTTTCCGTGATAGTAAGCAAATAGACTATTCTAGCCAGCCATAGTCCATCTAGTGAGGGGAAATCTGCAAGCTGAATTGGCTGGGCCTTCTCACCAGTACACGATCAGGCTCCCTCAATGGAAGCCTCATTGCCTACTAGGCCATAAAGACAAGCTGTAGTGAACTGGAAGGTCTATTTTTGTCCTAGGAATTCGACCCCACTTTTGACACACTGGCATTCACAGTAAAGGTTAGGAAATTATATGACATCTTCTCGTAGGGTTAGGCTGATATTCTGGCATCTCAGGGTAACTGAAAACAGTCCACTTAGTTCCCTGGCGCTTTTTATGTCTTCACTACCCCTGCCCTTGCTTCGAGAGAGAGGAGAGCTGAGGAACAGGCCGGCGAGCTCACTGACAGAGCGTGTCGGCCATTTCTTCCGGGAGAGGCAGATGTTGGGTGCCTCCACCTTCAGGACACTTCCGGTCTGATCCCGGGCTGCCACACTAACCGTGGAGCCTTAATGTCACAGTTCAGTCCTAGTACTTTGGAATTTTTACACCAGTATTTGGGGGGCATCAGGAAGGAGAGATGGAAGTGTAGACAATGATTCTCTTTTATCGCGTATGTGAAAAGGGCAATAGGGCTGCTGATTAACTACCACATGCTTTGAGAACTTGAACAGTCACCACATTAATGCCAGACTTTATTTTCTGAAGAGCTGAAAAGAAGGCGTGCATCTGTCGTTATATACTTACACAATTAGAGGCTTAACTGCATTTGGTAAACTGAAAGCATGTAAGTAGTTATCGTTTGTTTAGTGACTTTTTGTAGTGTTTTCTTCTAATTTTCCTACAAATTAAATTTTTAAGCTTGACCTGGGGATAATACTCAAAGTAAGTTTAATATGCTTTAAATATCTTTTTTTTTTAAGATTTTATTTATTTATTTGACAGAGAGAGAGATCACAAGCAGACAGAGAGGCAGGCAGAGGCGGGGGGCGGGGGGGAGACAGGCTCCCCACTGAGCAGAGAGCCGGATATGGGGCTCAATCCCAGGACCCTGAGATCATGACCTGAGCCATAGGCAGGGGCTTTAACCCACTGAGCCACCCAGGTGCCCCTTTAAATATCTTTTCTATATAGTATTTGTAATCTGAAAAAAGCATATAAAATAATATATATAATCACTGTATATATGAAACATAAATGAGTTTACTTTCTCTTGAAAGAAAAAAGTTAATTAAGCTAAATTAGAGTTCCTGTGTTTAAACAATTAAAACTCATCAAAATTTCTTTTAAATGAGTGTACAATTCTCTTTTGGAAGGCTGACACTTGGGAAGAAATCTAGAATGGATCTCTAGTCCTGGGTAAGGACACACAGTCGTCTGAGGGAATCAGAGGTCTTCACATGTCTTCTTCCAGTTGGAGTTTCACGACTTTGGAAAAGAAAAGAAGAAATGAGGAATGAACAGTTGGCTTTAAACTGGTGTCAAAGAGCAGAGTTTTCTGGACCAGGGCTAGCCACCCAGAACAACGGTTATTGGCAAAGCGTCAGTGAATGCATCCACAAGCTCAAGAAGAACATGTTTGGCAGGAAACTCACTGACTGAAACAGAAGAACCCGAAATAGAAATTCGAAGAGGAAGGGCGGAAACCACCCCAGTACAACTGTGAACTTTACAGGACAGGGAACAAGAAGCGAGCTGGAGAGGGGAGAGTGGTTCGGGAGGAGCCCATTCGTGTTCAGCAGAGAACGAGACGGAAGAGGGCAGTATACAAGGCTTACCTCCAAGGACCATTGTTCAAGCAGGTGCAAAGGGAACATGATATTTTAACACAAGGTAGAGTTGTGACCTCACAAGAATCATGGAGACAGGAAACTAGGTCCCTGATAGCAATATGGTTGGGAGAGTGTTTGCCTTGTTCAAACAACAGAAGTGGTGAGAGGTTCTCACTGTTTTTGAATAAAAAAAGAATTTAATTAATTTAGCTCTCACTACATAGCAAGCACTGTGCTCACTGTCTTCTATTAAGTATTTCCTTTAATTCTATGAAGAAGGGTTCCATTTTACAGATGAGAAAAATGAAGCCTAGAGAAGTGGAGTGACCCAGGATCATTCAGTTATAAGCTTTAGAACCAAAGCCTTTGCTTTTAGCCATGTACTAGACTATCTTCTAAGAAAGCGCCCCAGAACAGAAGGGGCCTCGGAATCCATCATACCCATCCTCCTTTGTGAGGGGTGCTGCCATGTTTCTCCCATAGTGATCTGCACTGGAGCCAAAGTCTCATAGGGGGCCCCGCCGAGATCCCAGCATGACGATCCACTCTCATGCCAGTCCATAGTAAGTAGCTTTATAATGAGCTTTATCCCGAGGTCACCTGCTTAGTGTCCACACTTCCTACCAGGAGTGGGTCATCCTGATGGAAATCTACACACCCAGAGGCAGAGTTGGCAAGAAGAGCTTTGTGGGTGAGGATAAGTAATGAGAGAAAATAATCAATAAAGAAACTAATCTATTGTGACTACCTACCCAGAGGAGAGCAATGGGGCTTTTTTGGCACAAATGACAACTGCGACCACTTAGCACGGTGACAGAATCTGAGCCTTTCAGGTGTCCACAGTAGACCTCATGCCTCTCAATGTTCCTGCTCTGCTTCTCCATCATGAGACCCCTACTGTATGCCGAGGAAGCCTATCCTGGGAAAAGCAGACGAACACTCTTTCCTACGTTGGCCTAGAGCTGCCCAGTGCCCAGCAACCTGCTTTTTCTCTGTGTTAGATTTGTCACACATAAGTGTCATAGTCAAGTCATTTGTCCATCTCCTCCATTGTACTATGAGCCTCTTAAAAGCCAGAACTGCTGTTTTGTCTTTGAATCGCCAATACTGATCACGGTCCAACACAGGGAAGCACTAGGTAATTATAGATCTTAACTATTCTTCAAATGTGAACCCCTCAGGAAAGCCTTCCTCAACTGATGACTCCTGCTTTCCTTTGTGACAGCAATCACCTGATTTGGATAGAGTTTATCAGTTACTGAAGTCAACTGGGGGCCAAGCAATCACCTGACTTGGATAGAGTTTACCAGTTACTGAAGTCTGAAGTCAACTGGGGACCAAGCAGACTTGGGGCCAACAAGAGGTGATAATAAAAGATCCTGGTATCAGAAATTCCTTTACCGTCTTGTCTGGCACTACCCTTAGAAAAAAAGAATTTCCGGGTCACGTGCCTACCCTTCGACTGTCCCAGGGAAGTGACAGGAAGAGTGTGGCAGATGAAATATCCAGAGATGTATTTGACTTCCACATCAGGAAGACATCTATATTTGTCCAACCCAGCCTGCTCCGGTGGAAGGTAGGTTGTGCCCAGAAGAAAATCATGGTGCTCTTAGGAAGGGGAAATGGATTTAAGGCATCCAAAAAATGAAAAATGACCACTACACAGAGCTCAAGATGGAGAAATACATTCTAAGTATTAAAGTGGTCCAGGAACACAATGTCCACAAGGTCATTGTCATCCAAGGTATTTGAGCATAGATCATAGGATCAAACAAGGGAGATTACAGCCTGACATAAAAGATACTGTTGGCTGAACTCAAAGATCCCCCTAATTCTAAGAGTCAACAACTCTAAGTAATTTTCGATCCGTGTACTTGTCAGAATCATGTGAGGAGTTTTTCAGATTATTTCTGCCTCACTCTCTCCTTGTCCCCAAAGATTCTAAAGCCCCTGTCCCACCTCCCATCCTCCATCTCTAGTGGAGAAACAAAAAAACCCACACATCTAAGGTTTCTACTCTTGTGTCAGTACCTGACCTTGGTGAAGTAACCCAGGAAGGTAGACAGGATGCTCATTGAATGGAAAAATTCTTTTTTTATTTAACATTTTTTATGCATTAGGAATGTCTAACTTGTAGATTTAAGCCATGTAAGAAATATCTGTGAAAAATGAAAAGGGACTTGGTTGAAGAAAATTAATAGTTGGAGTTATCTAACAATGCTGCAAATGTTGGCTTCCTTCTGCTACTGCTATTTTGTTTGGAACGAGTCCAATTTTCCCTTTGCATAAAAGGAGACAAGATCTGTTTGAAGCCATTAACAGCACCAATAGGAGGGACATTTGAATTAATAACCAGAAGGCCAGTCAGCCAGGAGCAATTTGGAGCATAATCTTTTCCTTTGACTTTTTTTGTAAGACTGATATTTTGCTACATTATACTTGGTCCGACGTGCCACTGCAGAGCCAAATAATTTCTCTTTCCAACTCTTTTTATTTTTTAAATTGACCTAAGCAAAATATTTTAATTTATTTGCATGGAGATGTCTTCTGTGGATTGTGTTAGGCGCTATTAAGCATTATTCCTGAGCATAAAGAATTCCTTGGAATTCGGCAAGAAATGACAATATATTTAAGGGCATAAGCAGATGCTCTTGAAATAATGCTAAGCAAGGGGCACCTGGGTGGCTCAGTGGGTTAAGCCTCTGCCTTCCGCTCAGGTCATGATCTCAAGGTCCTGGGATTGAGCCCCGCATGGACCTCTCTGCTCAGTGGGAAGCCTGCTTCCCTCTCTCTCTCTGCCTGCCTCTCTGACTACTTGTGATCTCTCTCTCTCAAATAAATAAAATATTTTTTTTAAAAAAAGAAAGAATGTTAAGCAAACAGTAAGATACAAAACCAAATATAACGTGTGATCTTCTTTTTTATTTCTTAGAAAGTAAATTTATACAAAAATTAAATTTTTTCTCATCTGTTTTACTTGACTTTACTTGCTATTGTACCCCCACAATTTTTTTTTTAAGATTTTATTTGTTTATTTGAGAGAGAGAGAGGGAGTGAGAGGGAGAGAGAATCTGAAGCCGACTCCACACCGAGCACGGAGCCCAACATGGGGCTTGATCCCACAATAGCGAGATCATGACCTGAGTGGAAACCAAAAGTCAGACATTTAACTGCCTGAGCCACACAGGCAATCCTGTACCATCACGCTTTTTGCAAAGTCTTCTTGTAATGATTTTCGGGAGGCCTCGAAGGACTCTCACACATGTTTGAGAGCTGGTCCCCAGAGATGCCATGTGGTCCCTGTTGCCCTCCCCCTCTTCTCCAGACCTGGCCTCCTTTCACTGAGAGGCAACACATCTACCAGTAACCCTGTTGCTTCTCCAGGAACACAGAGCCCCTCAGACAGCGGCTTCCCGGGACCACCACATACACCCTGGATACCATGGAGCCACCAAAGGACCAAATCTGGGGCACATGCTGTGCTAGAGTGGGGAGGCCATCAATCCTGCCTTCCCTTGAGCTATGCACTGTACCCTCCTCCCACCCATCCTACACTGGGCCCTCGGCTGATCTTTCTCAGACGTACACTGGAAGACAGGCCTGTCCTGCTTGCAAAGCCTTCCAGAGCCTCCTGAGACCTACACGAGGAAACCAGAACCCCTTAGCCAAACCTGCACGGCCCTACCTTGGCTTCCGGCGGGGCCTCTGTCCTGGACCTCACCCTCTCTTCTCTGGGAACAGCAAAGCGCCTCCCACATGAGAGCCCATCGCCCCCAGCCCTGCAGGCGCCCAACTGTGTGCCAGGCTCTGGTGGGCTCTAGGATGAGCCGTGATCCCCCTTCTCAGGGGGCTCCTGCCGTCCTTCTGCCCCAGACCCATCGGCCTGACAAGGGTCCACTTCTTCAAAACTCAGCTCAGATGTTTCTTCCTGTGACATTTTCCTGAGTACTCCCACCCAACCCCACGCCACCCCTACCCCTGTCCCCAAAGTATGTCTGCCCCATGCTCAGTGTCCTCATAGCACTCGGGGCTCCATTTTTCCTCATACTTCTGTGGTATTTGACCCAGGCTTCAGAATTTTTGAAGGTCCATAAGTGTCTATGTTTCTTTTCTCTTATGCAAGAGGGTGCCTGTCCCCCTCTTCTCCACCCATGAGGACGTCAGAAGGTGTGTTTGGTTTCTGGCCTGTGCTTCTCCAAGACGCACATGGTGCGTGTGCACAAGGCCAACTAATTGACCGGCTTCAGAATGATCCCGATTAACAGTGAGCCCTACCTGGCCTGGCCCAGTGCCCCAGTGCCTAGCGAGGGCCCCCGGCCTGACCTACGCCCAGCACCACTACCCCCCAGTTCCCACTCCACCCTGGGATCGAGGGTCATCCCCCCCTGAGAAGAGGCCCAGCAAGACACAAACCTGCCCCATTCTGGAAGCTGTCTGAGGCTTCAAGGGCATGTTCTCCTCTCCTCTTAAAACATGGGTTTGCCTTTGCCCCCTCAGGTAGGCTCTGTCAATGCAGCGGGGCTTTCTGGTCACAGGGAGCTCCCACAGGCCCCGCAGAGCCTGTCCCTCCTCAGACGGCATGGCCAGGACTCTCCTGTCACTTGTCTGAGGTTAGCACTCAAAACCACCCTGCTTCACAGAGCTAGGGCTGTGGGCCTATCCAATCTTCGCCATAAAACTCATGTTTCTCTTGTTCAGAGGACCGTGGCCTGCAGCTATCTCTGGGACTTCCACGAGGGAGTCCCTCAGCCGACTGTAGAGCGTCAGTGCCTCTCCAACCGAGAGCCGGCCGCGAACCCACTTCTCCGCCTAAAACTCAAGTGACTCTCAGAGAGGGATCGCTGCAGGCATCGCACATGCGGGGCCTGGGGGTCTCCGGCGAGCCAGGCGTGCCTCACCATTACGAGCACCAATGTCATGGGATCGCCTGACGGACGAGCCCAAACCAACACCACGCCTCGCCTCTTGGTCACCATTCCTTCAAATCTTGCCCAGAGTCGCCAAGGCCAGAGCTGCCTGGGATTCTGTGGTGAGGTCACCTGAGCCGGGAACCTAGCCAGGAAGGAGTGGCTAAGACCTGTGATGGGCAGACACGGTCTCCGGACACAGCATCTCCGTCAAAACAACGTCAGGGACAAGCCTAGAATTTGTGGTGATCAAAAGGTGCTCTGAGGGCGCCTGGGTAGCTCAGTTGGTTGAGCGACTGCCTTCGGCTCAGGTCAGGATCTCGGAGTCCCGGGATCGAGTCCCATATCGGACTCCCGGCTCTGCGGGAAGTCTGTTTCTCCCTCTGACCTTCTCTCCTCTCATTCTCAGTCTCTCTGTCTCTAATAAATAAATAAAAAATCTTTAAAAAAAAAAAAAAAAAAAAAGGTGCTCTGAGCAGGCGACAGCCTTGCCACAGTCCTAGGCTTTCAATTAGAAAGGCATATGTAAATGTTTTGACAGGGTGTTAGGACGGTTCACTTAAATATAGTGAGCTTAGGTACCGGCAAGAAAAATGAGACTGCATTTTGTTCAAGCTGCTTCCCCGGGCTTCCTTATTCTGTCCCCTTGCGTGCTTGTTTTCCAGAATGTTAACAACGGATGGATTTTCCTGCGCTTGGCACTTGGTTACCCCCTTGAGGCTCCGAATGCAGACATGTGAGTCCTTATTCAACAAATGCGTCTCGAGAACCTATTCCATGCCAGGCACTGAGCTAGTCCCGAGGGGTAAATGGGACAGAAGTATCTCCTGTCCTCACAGGGGTGACAATCTAAGGACAACATGTTCTAGAGGTAAGCTCGGCCTGTTGTCAGGACTTTCTGCACAGGAGCAAGGCCAGTCTTTTCAAATCCTAAACCACAGGGCTAGCAGCAGCCCCAGAGTGAAAAATGGGTTCCTGTGACCACAACTGACAGCCCCGCTGTCGACATGCCTCGGTGGAAAGTGGTGGAAAGTAGCAGGAATTTCAGGCCTGGGATGGCCAAGTTGACCCTGCTCGTGGCCATGCCAAGGTCACTGGCTGTGCTATTTTTATTATTATTAATTCTAGTAACTATATATTTATTGAAGGTTCTCTAGAGACTAGGCCGTGGGCTAAGGGCCTGACCCATGTCACCTGCCTGTGGCGGGGGTCTTCCTTGTCTCCTTAGCTCAGGAGGATGGGAGGCGGAATCCGGGAGTTCAGTCTTAACTTCCCCTTTGGCCACAAGGTGCATCTAGTCTGGGGCCTCCCGCGGTGACAGCAGGTTTTTTCCGGGCTCTGAAACAGCAGGGACACGCCTCGCCTCTGCAGGGAAACTGACCCTCCCTGCCAGAACCCTTTCACCACTCAATAGACATAGGCATTCCCGGAAAGAGCTTCTGGAATTCCAGTGTAAATGAGGTCAAGTAGGTCAAAATGTTTTGTAAACTGTAAAATGCTGTAAAACTCTAGGATACCATCATCATCATCATTATAAACCCATAGATGAGACAGAATCAAATCAAGAGGCTTTATCTTTATCTACTCTTTCCATTATGTTTTTATTCTTTCCTGATTTGGTATATTTCAATTTTGTGAAACAGATTTTAATTGTCAATTACAGATTTTAATTGTCCTATCCATTCCTTTTGGTCATTACTTTTTAACCAACATAAAGTTAAATAGTTAGATTTAAACACATTGCACAAAGTCAGTGACTTCTATTTCAATGAATATAACTGTGCAGAGCTGCACATTTGATTATTATTCTTGTTACGGGCTGAATGTTTGGGTCCCCACCAAAATTCAAATGTTGAAGTCCCAACTCCCACTGGGACTGTATCAGAAGATAAGGGGATGACAGGTGCAGGCACCTGAGGCAGGTGCTCTGGGAGGAAGAGACATTAGGACTCTCTCCTCCCATGCAGGAACAAGAGGTCCTATGAGCACCCGGTGATCAGGCAGCCACTTACACACCAAGAGGAGGGGCCTCAGAATAAACCAGCCCTGCCAGCATCTTCATTGTGGACTCCTAGCCTCCAGCACTGTGATAAATACATTTCTGTCAGGTAAGCCAGCCAGTCTAAGGTAGTTAGTTACAGCCATCCGGGCAGACTAAAATGATACCTTTTTGGCTAAGTTTAATGCTTACACTTGATAATAGATAAGCAAATAACTCTTCTTTTTTTTTTTTTTGGTCTGTTTTCAAACTGTGATGTTTTGCCTAAACTCTTTTAATTAATAGGCTGTTGATTCTATGTGCTGTAAATGATTTTAATGTTTTTAAATTACCATTACAAGTAATAATAACTTATTTGCTGCATTCATTTTGTCAGACGCCAATCCAGTAAATGTCTGAAAAGGCTGAATACCGGCAAACATATTTTAGTTTGAACATGTACTCCTTTAAAATCTGCTTGTGGGGCATCTGGGTGGCTCAATCGGTTAAGCGTCTGCCTTCTGCTCAGGTCATGATCCCGGGGTCCTGGGATGGAGCCCCACGTGGCGCTCCCTGCTCGGTGGGGAGCCTGCTTCTCCCACTCCCTCTGCCTGCCGCTCTGCCTGCTTGTGCTCATTCCCTCTCCTTCTCTTGCTCTGTCAAATGAACAAAATAAATAAATAAATAAATAAACAAACAAAAATAAGTAAAATCTGCTTGCAAATTAATTCTGTTCACAAGCAACTGTCAATACCGTGGATTATGAAATACAATGCAAATGAGGTAAGTCAAAAAAAAAAAAAGTCAGACTGTCAGCAATCTTTCACAGAACACGTGAGACTCCCAGGCCCATAGTACCTGAAATTAATACCACACTACGCTATCTAGATTCATTTATAAACCAAATTGTGATTTCTCGTATAGCCCAAGCTAAGGGATTACTTTGATTGCATCTCTACATCAGCCTGCAGGATGGCTTCCCTGAACTTACAGACACCCATGGGAAGCAGGAAGAATCAGGAAGGAGGCACACTTGACCCAAGGCTGACCTTCTGCCTTGTCGCGGGTGCCTCCTGCCTCTGCTGCCCAACAAAAGGGGGCTCCCCGGGGCCCTGTGGTCTTCCACGGGTACCACATCCTCCGCTGCCTTCCCCGGGCATCCTGACCTTTCCTCAAACACCCTCGGCCTCAACCCTTATCTGCCGCGTGCCATTGGGCTCCCCTTTCTGTTAGAAAACTGATAAACTAATCTCTTTAGAATGGGGAAGTCGTCTCTTTCTATGTCCCTCCTTCCTGCTGGTTATACATATTTATACGGAAACAACATTCTTGGAGAGATCATGCTTGAACTACACAATCATCGTGATGATGCCCGTTCTAGTCTTTGATCTCTAGCTGTACAGGTTTCATGGACCCGATGTTCTTTTTCATCAAATTTGATTAATTGATTTTTTCCACAGGAATATAATATCGCAGGAGTTCCTGGAGATTTGGGATAACTCAGCTATCACCCTTGGTCCTAATAATACTAATGTCAACAAAAAGTAATTTTTAAATATAAATCAAAATCTATTACCACGGTGAAATCTAAATGAAACTATTCTCTACTTATTGTTAGTGTCTTGTTGCCAGTTCGGCCTCCTATAACAGAATACCATAGACTAGAAGGTGTTACCAAAGACATTTATTTCTCCCCAGGTTCTGGAGACTGGGAAGTCCAAGATCAAGGATCCAGCAGGTTCAATGCCTAATGAGATCGGCTTCCTGGCCTGTCATGATCTCATCTTAACCTAATCACTTCCCAAAGGCCCCACTTCTAAATACTATCACCTTGAGGGGTAAGGCTTCAACGTAGGAAGGGAGGGTGGGATACACATAAACATTTAGTCTGTAACTGTCAGTGTGTGGAATTACAAGGTATATAAAGTTGTCCTTGAGTAAAAGAAGAAATAAATGTCTTCCAGTGAAAGGAAATTGAAGATTTCATAACGAACTCATGATGCCCAAAAGGAGACATTTCCTCTAGTATTGAGCAGCCAACAAAACTGGAAGGTCCCAGAATGGATGGTTTAAGAGAATTTCCAGTATGAAACACACAGGACTGTTCTTGAGAAGCATGTAAGTCTTCCTTCTGGGTTGTCCCCTGGTGAACTCCAAGGCAGCTTCTGGTTCCTGACTGTTTTGCCACAGAGAAAAGGATGTGACATAAGGAGAGCCCATCTCTCCTCTCCACCATGGTCAGACTCACCCCCAGAGGTGGCCATCAAATCTGCCCCCCGACACCCCAGTGCCTGGCCCATGGACAAACAGTCCATGAATGGCAGGCTGTGTAAGTCCCTGCCTCCCCGGGGAATGACCAACTACATTGCGCCAGAATGCACTTCATAAAGGGTGACCCCAGGTACCCAGTCCTTTCATCACTTCATTAGAAACTGGAATTCCCAGAAATTAAAATCTGAATCTGGAATTCCAGTAGGATCTCCGCATGGGCTCAAAATCTAAAAAGACAGAAAAAGTTGGCTCTGCCTGCTGTTGGTCTCAACATCTGAAATAGTTCCCTGCTGATTCATAATGTAAACACAGGGGTTAATTTCCTCCTTTCAGAAAACTGCCCGTGTGCACCCAAAATTATTATTATCTGTGTTCAACCATTAGAGCATGACAAGCTGAGGCTGGCAGCCTGGCCCTTTGCCTTCCCCGATTTAAATAAATAGATCTGGCTTGGGGCAGGCTTTCCAGACGGACATACACTCCAGACATGAATGTTATTTTATTAAGATACATGGTGACATAAAAATATTTGTATAATCAATATATCTTGTTCAGCTTTAAAATCTAGGACAGGTTTTCAAGTAATCTCATTTTCACAGATCAAGTAGACTAGTCAGAAGCAATGACGAATGCTGGAGGAGACATCATGTTTATTTATAACAGATTGATATTTTATCTAGTTTCTGTGTACCAGGAAACGGAAATAGGTTTGTCCAAACCTTTCCCCACCCCCCACACTTAAAAAACAGGAGACGCGTCATCTGAGTCCTCTTAGTATATAATGTTTTCTCTTTAAACAGGAGATGGATGGTCCATGTTTCCACCTTATTGGCTTTCCCCAAGCTTTTTGTTTCACTGGAAGATTCCCCACCCCCAAGACTGAAGGGCCATTCTTTGAAATGGAACTCTTCCTAACACTGTCCCCTGAATGGGTCTCTTTTAAGTCCTACCTTTCCTGACTGTTTTCACTTCAGTGCACCATCAAAGGGGAGGAGTTGATGAAATAAAACGAAATTGAAATGTGGACCTGGGTAGAGGTAACCGAATGTTCTTCATTTAAGGGGTTGGTTCCTTTTTCTCTTATTATATTGTGGAATCTGAAAATACCACTTGAAATTCTGGTCACCATCTTTAAGACACCCCAAGAGAAGTCCTTTTCAAATTTCCCCCCTCCAAGATTTTCCCATCCCATTTGGCAAAAAATAGTCAGGCTTGGACTCTTCTAGTGGGCAACCAAAAGAGATACCAAAGAAAGTAAACCCACACCATGAACCAAGGGGCACATAATTTTAAGTTGGAACATAATCGATATAAAGAAAGATAAATTAGACCTCCACACCAATAGGATATAAGTATTAATAAGTGTACCAAAATGCAAACACAAACACTGAGGCTTGCTGGAGTGTTTGGAAACAGCCTACATCGGGAAGTATCTCAAGAATGGCTTTATCCATCCATCATCTTGTCCATTCCCCCAACATTAATTTACCCTCCACTCCGTGCTAGGTACTGTGCCCAACCCTAGCCACTCAGAGATGAAGGAGACTTGGTCCTTGCCCTCAAACTGCTCAAAGCCCAACAGGGATGAGTAGGAGGAGACAATTAAAAAAGTGAGGGGAGTAGTCAAAAAGCTGTGTCCTAGAGGAATCTGGAGAGATGAATGACAATCACAGCAAGCCATATAACACTATATGGCAGACACTGTTCCAAGCATTTTGTGATGTCTTCGCTGGTTCCATTCCCAGAAGTATCCTTCTTTCATGAGACACAGAGAAATGAATCAAGCAGCTACCATATGACTGTGCCGAGCTTTGACCTCAGGCATCCAGCTACCTGGATCCCCCAGCGACCCCATCAGGGTCCACACTCTCAACCAAGATGCTAAGAGTTTGCATGATGTGCAGGCATGATGGGACATTTTTTGAAGAGGATCAGGGTCATAGATTTTGTGAAGAAGCAGAAAAGCTTGACATTAGGTATCCATGGAGCTTAAAGATCCAACTTTTGGGAAGAGGAGTGATCTGGATTGAGTAGGCCCTTGACCTCTCATCATGGGCTGGGAGCACCCTTTGCATGCAGTGGTGACCAGAAGACTGGCGGCTACCGGATCCACATGGCATGTGATTTCATTCTTCCAAGCTTCCAAGAGGAGGCTTCCATCTAACAGCACATCCCTTTAAAGAGTGGTTTTATATTATAGAAATGGATGTGAAATCACCATGAACTTTTTCCTTGTTTCTTCTTTCTCTTGACATCTGATTCAAATTATTTCTTTAATGTGTTTAAAAATCAAATTACAAAAAAAATCAAATTACAAATAAGTAATTTGTACTTATTTAACTAAATAAAGTAGCCCACAGTTGTATAAACTAAAAGCTATTTCTCCTCCTAATGTCTTTCCATGCTCACTTTCCTAAGGTAATAATAACTTTCTCTGAGTTTATACAAATAGATAATAACACATATGCACAGAATTAGGGCATTCTTTTGTTTCTTTTTACGAACATGGAAGCAGTGCACACTTGATTCCACAGCCTACTTTGTTCACTAAAGTATGTATCACCGACAATCATCTAGCTCCTTCTTTCGCTAGCCACACGGTACTCCGCACCATCAACCTTCCACCATTCCCCAACAGATGGATGGTTTCCAAGTCTGTTTTTCCAAGCTATGCTGAACCAAGTATGGGTGTCTATCCACCCCTCTTTCCTGTGCCTTTAGGCTTTAACTTTTTACCACAGAGGGACCCCTACTTCACAGGGAAATGGCTGCCTACAATTTGCTCCTAAAAACAAATGACCTGTTTAGGCCTAAAAATTCAGTTGTGTTCAGTCATGAACACAGGACATGTTTCTCTCGCAAGCTGCCTGAAAGTTTTCAGCAAATGTATACTCAAGTCTTCCTGGATTATTTTCCTCAGTCTACTTAAGTTGCATCATTGAGGAAAAGCGTTTTATAAAACCATTCATTGGAAGTTCCTATGTTTTTTGTTGGACAACAACTTTCTAACATAAAAAATTGAAAGGTCCAAGAAATCCCAAGTTCACCTGTTGTGGCAAACAGCCTGGACATACCCTGAAGCACGGACTGTTGGGCATGGGGCGACCCAAGGTGAGGAAGTCAACAGCCCATAGCTCAGGTGATGGGTCTTGCTCTTGTTTTGAAGAGCTAGGTGCTCTTTTGATTTCCCCTCGCCAATATTTAGACCTTCGTAATCTGAAAGCTATTCTTATTGACCAAAAAGACTAAAACAAAACAGAAAGTGCGAGTGTTCTGCTTTCTCTGAGCTACTTGCTCAGCAATCCCTGTCCCACAGTCATGGTGGCCTTTTCGGTTCCTTAACTTGGCGGCTCCCAGCTCCTGCTCTTCCTCTGCCCTCCCCGTCCCAACCTCTTCCAGTCTCAGCTTAAATATCTCTTCCTCAGAGAAGCACTCCCCTCTCCCTAGACTCCTTCCCACATGGTTATTCCTTCCCATGGTACCTTTTACTTCTCCCTCATAAATGTAAGCTCCATGAACGTGAGGACCTCACCTGTCTGGTTCACCACCATATCCCAGGGCCTGGCACAGGCCCTGCTTCATACGTCTATGCAAGCACAGGTGGCCACAGGCACGTCATATACTCCAGCTGTGGGCCAGTCACTCTGCCCAGTGTTTCACACATGCTATTTTGCTTCATTCTTAAAACAACCTTACGGGGCAGGTAATCTCAGTGTCCCTATAATAGATGTAGAAGCTGAGAGGTAGGAGCCCATTCTCTTAACCATTGGGCTTTCCCATCACCCAAACTATCCCCTTATCTTCTGACCTAATAGGACTATAAAGTCTTCATCCCCTTTTACGACCCTCAGCTCATTGGGGTATCAGCATTCCTGACACGATTCTTACTTATGTTTACCATGTTCCTTACTTGGTTTTTAACTTGATCACATGCTTTCCTTACCAGCTCTTGTGTCTGTCCCTTTAGATTTAAAGTTCATTAGACAGCTCTTGGTACAGCCACTCTGGTTAAAAAGGGGGTTCTTTTTATTTGAAATAAGATCAGTTGTAACTACATAATCAGAGTCCCAGTTGTGAGCTCGTTAGGATGCCTTGAACCTCCTCCCTCTCTTCCAAAATCCTGGGCCATGGAATCATATCCATCTTTTCCTTAAATTTTAAGAAATCAGCATTCCACAAATTTAGAGTTCATAAAAATTGTACATGTCTGAGTTTCCCTGGCCAGCTATTATGAACTTTCTCCCAAGGTGCCCATAAGAAGCACTGTGAGAACTCAGATTCTGCCTTGTTCATTAAAATTTATCCAAAAGAGCCGTTTCCCTGGTTCCTTCTGTACCTTCTGGGAAGTGAAATTACCAACGAGCTAAGTCAGGAATTCGCCTGGAGGTCTGCTCTAAAAGGAACAAGTGTCCGGGGAGTGTCCAGGGGAATGTCCCCTCACTGCTCTTCCCCGGCCTGTTTCCTGACCTGCGTCTGGGGACATTTGCCATTTTTTTTCTGTCTTGTCCCAGGAGCCGTGATGCCCCCACCCCCAGCTACTACCACATCTGTTCATTTTCTGCCATAGCTCCACCTGTTTAAGGACATGTAGCAACCCTCTCTGGCTTCTCACCCGATCATCCCATCACACACACACACACACACACACACACACACAGTCACTTACTCTACTAGAAGCAGTTCTGGGTCACATCTCCCCAAAGCATGGCCCAGTGCCCGGAGCTTGTCCTACAAGGCAGACAGAACTCTGCTCCCAAAGGTTCAAGGTCACCTCCTAACTTTGGTGCCCTACTTCCTCTTCAGCATTGGGCCCTCCAAAACATCCCATCAGGACCCACAAATCTGAGACCTGCCCTTCTGGATGACTCCAGGCGAAGGCTTTTCTCTCTCTTTTGCTCCTCGGGGCCACATCCCCCCGGTCCCTCACTTTCAGGATGTGCCTTCCTGTGACCTGGGTGACTCCACCCATTTCTTTCTTTGTCCACTTATAGCCAGTTTCTGCCGACTCTTTCAGGCACACGCTTATCAGTTTTGCAAACCAACTCAAGAGATAGGTGGTCAACTAATAATACGATTCTAGGTCCTGTACTTAAAGGCCAAACCATGAGCTATGTGAAAACGGAGAAGGGGCCATTATTTCTGCTTAACCTGGAAGGCAAGGCTGCAGAGAAGAGCTCTCTGTGATTTGGGTCTCAAAAGATCAGTAGGAAATCCTGGAAATGGACCAGAAGAGCATGAGCACGGCTGGGCATGGGAATCACCCGGGGCCACGTTATGGGAAGCAGGAGTCGGGAGTGTCTTTTGTTCATAAGTGCGTCCAGATCCTGAAACAGTACATGGCAGTAAATATTTATCTTGGATTTTATATGAAGCAGGATAAAGTCTGAATTTAAATAGCATTTGATGCCATGCAAGGAAGTCCACGTTTTAGTTTGTAAACAGTGAGAAGTCGCCAAGCTTTTTTAATCAAAGAAATGTCATTTTTACATCTGGGTTTGTTTTTTTGTTGTTGTTGTTTTTTTAGGTATGACCCTGAAGACTCCATAAAACAGGGGAGCCTGGGTGGCCTAGTCGGTTAAGCATCCAACTCTTGATATCAGCCCAGGTCATGATCTCAGGGTTTTGTGATCGAGCCCCATGTCAGTCTCCCCACACACTCTGCTCGCTCTCTCAAATAACTAAATACGTCTTAAAAAAAAAAAAGACAGCATAAAACAGATTTCAAAGGGGAAATTTAGAAGGGAAATACAGCACTGTGCTCGCTGTTTTTAAAAGGATATATTGTGGGGCGCCTGGGTGGCTCAGTGGGCTAAAGCCTCTGCTTTCAGCTCAGGTCATGATCTCAGGGTCCTGAGAAGTGTTTTTGGAAAGTTATTGCTAGAAAATCAATGTGACTTAAGTCCTACTTCCCTGTTATTCTAAAATAATAAAATTGAAGATACTTTTTGCTGGAGGAGGGATGATACCCAGGCAAGAGCAAATTAATTAACAAGTGAAAAAGACCATTTAGAAATAAAGAATTAGGGGTGCCTGGGTGGCTCAGTGGGTTAAAGCCTCTGCCTTAGGCTCAGGTCATTATCTCAGTGTCCTGGGATCCAGCCCCGCAGGGAGCCTGCTTCCCCCTCTCTCTCTGCCTGCTTCTCTGTCTACTTGTTATCTCTCTCTCTCTCTCTCTCTCTGTCAATAATACATAAAATCTTTAAAAAAATAAAAGGGTATATTGTTTTTGATTAGGTTTATCCCATTCTCTGTATTTGCTCCAAATTCTGGTTTTTCTTGTAAAATTATATTTGCCACCCTATGTTAAAAGTTCACATCATACTGATGCTTAATATGTCACCATAGAGGCCCCTGCAGCTACCAACTTTGGTCCTGTGTCTCCCGATAGCTTTCTCCAAAGATTTCCTTTTCACGGGTATTTCCAAATATGGCTGTTCCTTCATACTGTCCCGCTTTCACCAGCATTTCAAGGTTTTATATTCCCTCTTCCTCTGTCTCCATTTTAAATCCCATTGATGGCACAGCTGTGCCACAACGAGTCAGTGACCGTCCGAGTTAACTTTCTCAGTTAACGTCAGCTTTTTGACGCGCCTCCAGAAGATGCGGAGCCTTAATTACCTCCCTAAATGATTATAGGGGTGACGATTTCAGGCTCCCCGTCAGGCCATCACAGGAAATAGTCCGAGGCTAACAGCTCTCTTAGGATCACCTATTTCTCCTGGGTTCGGTGCCAGTCCCCACCCCACCCCTCCTTCCCGTGAGTCTCTGGGGGCCGTGGGATTGGGGGGCCGTGTCAGATGATGGAAAGGTGACAGTCGCCCCATATGAGCGGGCCTGTGATTCCCACTGGGACAAATGGTAGCTCTAGCCTTTCAAGCTAGAGAAGAAATTTGTTTTTGTAAAGAAAACAATGATAGAATTTTAGATCCAACTTTTTTTCTTCCGGTTGTTTGAAAATTGTTTCCCACATAATTCTGTGGCCGCCCGTGGACGCACAGCGAGTCCTGCGAACTTAAGACTTCTTTTTTCCTCCCCGGCCAACATCCTCAGTGCGAGGATCAGCACATCAGCCACCACCCAAGACAGGAGAAAGGTCTCTGCACAAGAACACATGCTCTTGAATTTCTAAGCCAACCCCATTTATAAAAAGTTAAGCATAACTTGCCACTGATCCAAGGACACTTTCGCCGTACTTTAAGACACGTACTGCACTGTATTTAAAAATCTAAAAAAAAATGATGAAACTCAGTCACTAGAGAATCCTTGTACCTACTGCTAATTTTAAATTTTATAGGCGTATCAATTCTTAAACTATAAACAAGGCATGGATTAATGTATAAGAACCATTAAATGGAACGTGATTTTCTTTTCTTGTTTTGTTGTCTTTTTTTCTTTTTTTGTAACTAAAGAAGTCTCAAGAAACAGTTTATTCTTTGGGATATTTTTCTGAAAATTATTCCTATTAAATTTCTTAAAGACTTCCAAGATAACCAGATACTTGAGCTACAGACCTATAAAGAAAAAAAGCAACAAACCTCAAGAGGGCAGAGTCATTTTGAAGGCTCCTCAGGCTGAGGCATGAGAAGTCTACAAAGGGACCAGTGTGGTTGGTGATCTATGAGTAGATGGAGTTATTGGCCCTAATTCTTTATCTTTCTTCAACTGATCCTGTCTTTTTTAAAAATTTTGGTATTAACCTCTTGATGGATTTTTTTCATCGATTTTGATTTTTTTAATATTTCATTAAAATATCATTTAAATATTTAATCACCCCAGGAATTCCCACATGGCCCCACTCAGTCAAGCCTCCCTAAAGATAACCACTTTTATGACTTTTTCACTATAGCTGATTTCTCAATGTTCTAAAACTTGACATATATGGAATAATACTTTTTTTTTAAATAAAGCAATACTCTTTTGTGTCTGCCCTTTTTCACTCAGCATAGTATCTGTGAGGCAAAACCACGATGTAGGTGTCTCAGTAGTTAGTTTCACTGTATTGCTGAGTAATAATCCACTGAATGAATATACCAAAGTATTGTTTATCTCTTATTCTGTTAATGGCCATTAGTATTGTTTTCAACTTTTGAGCATTAAAAGTAAAGTTGTTGCAGGGGCGCCTGGGTGGCTCAGTGGGTTAAAGCCTCTGCCTTCGGCTCGGGTCATGATCTCAGGGTCCTGGGATCCAGCCCCGCATTGGGCTCTCTGCTTGGTGGGGAGCCTGCTTCCCCCTTTCTCTCTGCCTGCCTCTCTGCCTACTTGTGATCTCTCTCTTTCTCTGTCAAATAAGTAAATAAAGTCTTTAAAAAAAAAGGTGAAGTTGTTGCAATTATTTTTGTAAAAGTTTTTTACGAAACTTTGTATATGTTTTCATTACAGATGTGAAAAAATAGAAGTAGATATGTACAATTTTATAAGGAACTGACAACCTTTTCCCAAAGTGATTGTATCACCTGAGGTAGTCACTCTTGTATTAACCATTCAAATGGTCTAGCACAATCTTATTATGTGTGTTTTATTTGGTTTTCTTCTTAGCACTAATAAAGTTAATCAGTTTAAATATATATATATTATATAGCCTGATTAAATCTCTTGGCATCCCCTTAAACTTTTCACGGAAAACAAGTGATCACTCACCTCCCCTACCCTTAGCTCTGCCCACGGCGTCTGCCATATGATTTTGAAGTTCTCCCACTAACCAAATAGAGCATATTTCTCCTTCTCTCTAATTAATGTGATTTTCTCTGGCCGATGAAATGAGACAGAAGTGATGGTGTATCACTTTCAGATCTAAGCCTTACGAGGCTTGCTTCTACATGCCATCGTTCACTGCTACCATCACCATGAGAAGAACCTGCCTGTAGTCCCAGGAGAAGCTATATGGAACAGAGAAGGAGAGAGATGTGAGCAAGGACAACCCAGTCAAGTTAAAGCAGCTGGGCCCATCCTAGATCAGACAGCCACCAGCCCCCACACACAGACACAGGAGGTAAATAAATGCTTATTGTTGAAACTTTGTGGGTTTTGTTACACCAAAATACATCACACATCCTATCAATTATTTCACTCTGGCTGCTAATTTTGAGTTAATCCTATTAACCCTCCTCAGTCATGGACTTCAGAATAGAAATGTCTATGCTCATTGCAGCCACTATAACATAAGGAAGATTTGCTAGAGTCTTCAGTAGAAATTATTACTTTCTTTTATGAGATATACCAGGTCTCTCTCTTGTTATCTTCCTTACTTCTTTGTGAACAAGAAAACAAGGTGGTTTTGGAAGCCAACTGCAGCCATCCAAAGATTCTAGAGGAACCAGCCGGGCGGCGGGGGGGAAAGTTCATCAATAGAGGAATGCAGACTTGTGACAATCACATAAACATAAGGTAAAAAGCTTGATCAAGCCATGCCTGAATCTGATTCCTCTCGATTTTCACTCAGTTGAAACCCATTCTCACATGATTCAGTACATGTCCTTCTTATTTAAGCCAGTTTGAGTGGGGCTTCTGTTTCTCACATCTGAAAGCATTCTTGGGTGCTGATTCAGACCATATAACTGTTTTTGAACTCCTCCTTTCATATTATTTCATGTTCGATAGAGGAAGTCTTTGAGTGATCTGAAACAAAGTACATAAGGTTCATAGTCACCATTTGGAAGTCTCACCCTCTTCCCCCAGGCCTTCCTCCACAGAGAGCTTCACATGGCTTACCTATCTTCATTGCAGATGGTCTCTCCCTCCCTCATCATGGCTGTAATTACACAAATAACTTCTCACCTTACCCAATGCTATTTCTACTTCAAAATGTAAAAATAGGGAATGGATGAGATTAATTATGGTATTTTCATATGCTAGAATATTATGCATCCGGTAAAAATAGCTTCTTTATTAATTCAGCAAATATTTACTCAACACCTCTCTGTTCCAGGGACTATACTCTGGAAAAAATACTTGCTAACATGGGGAAAGGTTAAACACAGACTATTTTAGAAAATCAAGCTGTCAAACATACTTAAAGTATGATCTTAAGTATGTGAAAAAGGAGTGTCTATACATATATCCACATCCCTACAAAGAAAATAAAACTATAAGACTGAAAAGATACTCTATAACTATTAATAAGGGTTAATAATTAATAAGACTGAAAAGATACTCTATAACTATTATTAACTATTAATAAGGATTATCTCCGAAGAGTGAAATAATGGACAATTGATTTCTTCTTTGTACTTTTCCATATTTATCACATTTCCTATGATTAATTGCTATTTCTTCTATGAATAGGAAAAGTACCCAAGGAAAGAAATTATGTGAGTACACTTGACAAATTTAAGGAATCTTGAAGTGTTGATTATCTTGATTCACTAACATTTCTTTCTTCTTTTACTGCACCTTGACATTTCATATATAGTCACACAAGGTTGTTGTGTGAACTTGAGAGAGAACAAAGGAAAGGGATATCATGAAGTGATCAAAAAGTCATATTTACATTTAGAAGTTCCTCTCTTTTCATGTCAGATTTGAAAAAGGGAAGAACTATGGGAACTACAGGCAGTGTTTACTGCTCAAGCCTCCTCAAAAGCCCGGGTACACGTCTAAGGGGGACAGGAAAAAGGAGAAATAGAGAGAGTGTCATGAGACTCAGCAATCAGGGGGCTAAAGAGTGAGCAACTAACTCCTTCCATCCCAGCTAGCAGGAAGGAGCTGATGTCCTTCTAACTCTGACAGACTAACGTGGGGAAAACCCACACTATGCTGAGACACTTCCAGGGGCACGGTGCTTACTATGTAAAAGACATTTGAAAAAAAAAAGAAGAAGAAGCAGGGACACCTGGGTGGCTTCTCCTGGTGGCTCAGTCGGTTGGGTGTTCAGCTCTTGGGTTTAGCTCAGGTCATGATCTCAGGGTTGTGGGATGGAGCCCTGCATCAGGTTCTGCACTCAGCAGGTAGTCAGCTTGAGAGTCTCTCTTTCCCTCTCCTTTTACCACTCCCCCTACCCTCTGCTCTCATGCTCTCTTTCTCTCTCCCTCTCTAAAATAAATAAATCTTTATAAAAAAAGGTAAAAGAAGCAAAGGAAGATGAAGCGTTTTTTGATCTCCTCTCAAAATGATAATACAATCATACATTGTACTCCTAGAGGGAATTGGAATAAAGACCAAGAAACTGAAATTATTAAGCCCAGAATGCTCTATGTGCACATAGAATTTAATATTTGTAAATTATATCCAAAAACTAGATTATACATCATAAACTATATTATTGTGTTTTTACTCTCTTAGAAAATGTTCACCTAAGTCACTGCACTTGATTCTCACAACCTCCCTATGTGAGACCTAAGACAAATATTCTTCTCCCCCTTCTTTATAGTCTTCCTCTAAAGGAGAGCCATAGGGAGAGGGCTAGAATTCAAGCCCAAGTCATATGCGGTCAGGGGTTCTTTTCCACTAAGTAACTCTGATGTATTTATTCTGTTGATAAGATATAAAAAATATCCTCATCTGCTCCCTTTTTTATATATTTATTGAACTAGAAAAATCAAATACACTGGATAAAATTTTCCACACATGGAAGTGCCCTGTACAGTCCTCACATTCACTGGATGTTCCAAAAATATAAGATGACTGACATGCACTTGATCTTAATAAAGAACAGACTTCTTTAGAAAATTATAGCCTTTATATTAGATTTTTCATTACTCTTTCCTTTCCTTGAAACTTGCCTACATGCTACTGAAAGATCACATCCTGGGGGGTAAAAATTTGTATCCAATATCAAAGGGCTTGAGACCCAAGTTTCGTAAGGTAGTAATTTTTCATCCTTTCTCTATTTTTTAATCAACTCACTATAAATTCATTTGGACCATATTTTTAAAGAAAACCCATCTGATCCTATTCACGTGTGAAATGAAAAAGAGTGAAGTTAACAACCACACAACCAACCAACCTTTTTCCTGCTAAGAAAATTGCCCAAGTCAGAGTGGTTGGCTAATTTAAAAAAAAAAAAAAAAAGGTTAATTTGGGTGAAGACTGAATCCTCTCATCTACAAACACTTTTGGTGACTGGGAGGTGTGTGTCTGCACAACAAACAGGAAACACATCCACAGAAAGTGAAAAGTTCAATAAACTATTCAGGCGGTTTCAAACACTCAGAATTTTTGGGCTCACAAGGCCGCATCTCGGCAGATGCATGAACTTTTCACATTTCCACTTGGTTAAAAAACTGTTGCCCTCTCTAGAAACTTGGGAATGTGATATTCAGCACCCACATGGCTTCGTAATGATCATAAACTTGGGAGGCTAGAAGGGGGGAAAAAACTTCCTGGGGACCAGACTCTATGTTTCTTTAAAATGACTGTCATTCCCTACTGAGAACCCACAGTGTGTGGATACAGTGCAGGCCAAGATGTCTGGCCCTCCAGCCTTCCAGGAGCTTCCAGGCTGGGATATGGTCCAAGTATGGACCCCCAGCCTCCGAAATCACCTGGCACTTGTTGGTAATGCAGATCCTTGGGTTTCACTCCAGGTCTTCTGTGTCAGAATCTCTTGAGAGAGCTTAGCTCCTAGTGCAGCCTACAGCTCTGATGGCAACTAGAGATGCTTAGACAGCATTGGGAACACTGCCATTGGCATCCTGATGGTCTGGGGATCTGCCACTTCCCCGGCTGCGGGGCTGAGGGACCCACGAGTACAGAACTGTCCGACCCTGTTGCTGTGTGCACAAACCAAAAACAGTGGATCTGCGGGTCCATGTTAAACAACAGGCACTCCAGGGAGAATAAAACCCTGACTTGCCACATTCGCCAATTTCCATGGTGTAAATTCTCCACGGGGGCTAATTTCAAGCCATTTAATGTTATTCCCCTGAATGTAAACTTAGGAAAATTGGCATATGATGGATCTCAGAAGCCAGTGGGAGCCAGCTCTACACACAGCTGGTTCAACACACACACACACACACACACACACACACACTTCTCACATAAAGACACTCCATACATTTATATCATTTTGTCTTTCTCACACTCCTATATCTAAGGATGCCTCCTGTCCCGTCACTGAACATATAACTCTTCTTTGCTAATAATGCATTGAAGAAGGTATCAATTTTTATAGGAAAGATGATTTTTCTCCTAATTTAATAAATTAAAGTTTGAATCCAGAAAATGGTCATTGCAGTTAACTGATCTCTCTTTAATCAGATAGAGAAATTACCACGTGCCTGTGTTGTAGGCAGAATCATGATCCCCACTTAAAATGCCCACACCCTAACCCTGAGAACTGTGAGTGTGTCCAATGACACAGCAACAGGGAATTAATGTAGAGGATGGAATGGACTTTGCTAATTATCTGATTTTAAAAGATTATCCTGGATTATCTGGATGGGCCCAGTGTTACCACAAATGTCCGTCAGTGTGGAAGGAGGAGTCAGAAGACTCATACCAGAGCAATGTGATGTAAGAAAGACTCAACAGGCCATTGCTGGTTCTGAAGATGGAGGAAGAAGCCATGAACCCAAGAACAGGGGCCACTGTGGAAGCTGGAAAGACAAGACCACAGAGCCTCCAGGGAGGAATACAGTGCTGTCAACATCTTGACCTTAGCCCAGGGGACCCATTTTGGACGTCAGATCTCCGGAATCTATTACTTAAGATAATAAATAAATAATACATCTAAATTTGTGGTAATTCTTGATAGCAGTAATAGGAAACTAATACAGCACGTTTTTTCAGGAAAGAGGTAAAACAGGAAGAAAAATGTGTAACTAAAAAGCCATAAATGGCCTAGAAGTGCTGACCACATTTGGTCATAGTGCAGATAGGGGGAAGCCAGTTTATCGCGCTCCTCCTACATCCACATGCACACCCGCACACACGCACGCATACCCACACGCACGCACACGTGTGTACACACACACACGCACAGAGGACGGGGTCTTTGCTAAGCATGAGGATGTGGTTGGACTCTCTGAGGAGTATGTAAGTTGCTGGGGATCTTAAATCTGCCACTTTCTCTCAACTCTTCTCTAAGGGTGTTTCATCTCGATATTACATCATCTGGACACCTTAAAACAAGATCCTTGAAGCCTAAAGTTAACACCTACACCAATAGCCTGAATTGGCTGTTAGCACTGCCATCCCTGGCCAAAGGCAAGACATTCCGAAGTCTCCAGAGGAATCAGGCACTTTTACAGATGCTTATTCATACAAGGGTGGGAGAGCCTTGAGGTGTAAAATATACTCTTTCTTGAAGTCTCTAATTTGCTGCCTTTAAAACTTCTCCATGGTGCTAAGAGGCCCATTAGGTAAACTTTCACACGTTGCAGATAAACAATAAGCGATGAAGCAAGTGGCCCAAAGTCACCCCTTGAGTTCATTGGCATCAGAACCGATACTCAGAACCCGGTCCCTCCCTTCAGCCCTGGGTTTCTCTGCTACTGCCCATGACTTGGAATCTGTGAAGAACATGGAGGAAAAAAGAATGAACTTTTGCTACACACAACATTGACAAGTCATCCTACAGACCCTACGTTGACAGAAAGAAGCCAGACACCATGTGTACATGTGGAATGTTTCAATGCATATGAAGATCAAGAACAGGCAAAATTAATCCACTGTGTTTGATGGAGTGTGGTGGTTAACCAAGGAAGAGTTGAGGGAGTGGAGTGCTACTGACTAAGAAGGGACTTGCTCAAAGGAGGCGAGCCTGGGTGGCTCAGTCCATTAAGCCTCCAACTCAGTTTCAGCTCAGTTCATGATTTCAGGGTTGTGGGGTCAATCCCCCACCCGACAAAGAGCCAGCATCTATGCTCTGCACTCAGCATGGAGTCTCCTTGAGATTCTCTCTCTCCCCTTGCTCTCTTAAAATAAATAAATAAATAAATAAATAAATAAATAAATAAATAAATAAAATCTAAAAAAAGAGGGACTCAAGGGGGCCTTCCAGGGCACAGCAAACGTGTTGTGTCCCCATCAGAATGGTAGTCACACAGGCATGTACATATATGAAAGACATTTGTTGACCCATGGCTAAGAGTTGTAAACTCATTTAAGACAGAATCCTTGATTCTCACATGAAATGTGAATTTCCAAATAGTTTGGCAAAAGAAAGCACTTTGAAATTCTTAAAATTAAAACTTTAGAAGCTATGTTTACTCTGGATTAGGTTGAAAAGTAGTTTGTTTAACTCATGTTTAATAACAGGTCTCAACATAAATTGTCTTTCTAATTAGAAGAATCGATGGAGAGGCCCTTATATCATCTACTTTCTCCAAAAAAAATTTTTTTTTGTTCATCTGTTTGTTTGAAGAAAGGCAAGGCAAGAATGACATTTCAAGAATTACCACAGTTTGCTTCTTCCATACTTTTGTCCATAGAAAATCAAAATCTTTGCCAGGATCTGAGATTTTTCACAGTGTCTCCTTTGCTGCACTAATGTTGTTCTTCATCTCTTCTATGTAAAGGGAAAAGAAGAGGCAGATAAAAGCTTACAAAAATCTGTTCATTATCTTGTTGAAAGTTTAGAGGAGGTGCTATACAATATACATGTATGGTCCTAGAGCAGATGAAAACACAATATTTTAATTTTTAAAGACGAAAGAGCTATTTTAAAAAGCATGTGTTTTTCATAGCATACTTTATACCAGTGATTCTAAGGTTTCTATTAAACAGAAAAACAAATTACAAGTCTGGCAACCACAAAGATGAAAGGGGGAGAGGTCTCTATAAGTGAAAGGGATTGTAACCAAGAGTAAAGTGATGACAAAATACTGCGGCATATCGACATCATTTTTAAAGCTCCAAATTACACTTAATGATAGCTAACTAACGTCTGGGGGTACAAGAGTCTACGGATGTCTAACTGTTGACGAAAAAAGGAAAAGGAGAAATGAGGGATTGTGTCTCCTCCAGCGAACAGCTAAGTTCCACCAATCCAGTTCAACTCAAGGCTACTCAAGACTCCTTTATCAGTCCGTGAGGAATCAATTTAGCACCTGGACAGTACCTCTGGATCCAGCTTTCAGAGTGGACACCACTTAGGGCGGGACTCTTGTCTCTACGCAGGTGGAACGTCGCTTGTGAAAGGCAATTTAAATGTGGGTTGAGTATCAGTTGAATCTCAGTGAAATCCCTATTCCTTGAAGAAATGGAAGACTTACCAGGAAATCATGAGCTAAATGAGGTCTGGTGGAAGGGTGTGGATGTGTAAGGGTGTCTAAACCTCGAACAGAAAAATCTAATATGTGTATAAACAGAAATTATTAGACTCGAATGATGGCCGTATTGACGTGCCAAGCGTCAAAGTCAGCCATTAGAAGGTCTGTTTTTCTAGGTAAAAATTTCAAATACTAAAGTTGTCACCTGGCAAAATAAATTCTGGAGCTAATGGAAGGAACTTGAGAGGACTGTGTTCCTTGGCTGAATAAAAATCCCTGCCATTTAGGGAAAACAACGGGACGGCAGGAAGAAGCAAATCCACGTCACTAACCATCACCCGTCTTCAATCAGTAGCTCCCACAGCGAATTTGTCCCATATGTAAAAATTAAATCCAAGAGAGGGGAAAAAAGTGGAATTAAATACTTAAGGCTTATTCTCTCAACTCTTTTTAAGAGTTAAATATTGTTTTATGAAAGAAATATTCAATTAATCAAATTTTAATTACGTATTTTTTTCTCCAGGCTTTAGACCAAGTACAAATGTTGAAAAGCTTTAATGATGATGTCCAATTTTCAGAACTGTTAAAATATTCTTATTAGGAAAAAGGAGTCATGTTATAGTTGTTACAGAAAAAAAAAACAGATGTTTTTAATTAGAAATAAATGGATAGTTATCTATATCAAAACAGATTTTTTATGTAAATTTAACAAATTCCTATTACCATCCAGACACAAAAACCTCAATTTAATTTGGCCACCTACTATGCACAAAATATTATGTTGATACTGCGTGGAAGCCAAGATTTACCAGTCACCACCCTGCAGGAATTTACAGTATGAAAGCTGTGTGCAGGCGGTAGGCTCTGCAGGGACTGGTACAGGGAAGACGTGCCATGTTAGCCAAACCAAAGTATTGGTAGGATATCATCATAGGGAGATTGACAGAATGTTCCAAATGAATGGCATGATCCAAGTTTACCCTAAATGGTGAAAAATAGTCCCTCCTCCGCCCCGAAAATGCAGAGTAACTTAATAGGGTTCTTCACTTCTGCAGCCCCAGGCACACAATTTCCCTAAAAGGAATTTCTAAAGGCGATTATGGGCCGCGTGGCGGCCGGTGTTCAGACCCGAGCTCTCCCAAACACGCCGTAGCCGACACACCCCTGCCGCGCGGAGCCCTCTCTGCGGGCTGTTCGGTGGGCGGGCGCCTCTGGGGCACCAACTCCATCTCTTCTTGACTTTGGAAACTGGAGAATCTGGCAAGGTCGTGTTCTTCTTTCCATGGCGTATTCCCAGCCTGCCTCCTGCCAGCTTTAGAGGAGGATCAAGTGAATGTTTTTCAGTTTATGCTGAAGGTGATGCTTATTCGGCTACATCACAGGAATTCAGAAATGTGGAGGCGGGGCGGCTGGGGGGTGTGTCGTCTCCAGGGCCCAGTGGACCAGTGGAGCCGGGCAGAGAGCACTTGGTCCGAGCCTCTTGAACAAAGAAGAGGGACAAAGGCCACGTGTGAGCCTCCTGGGCAGGGCCTGGAAGCCTGGGAATTCCCGGGCCTTCCAGTGAGGCGGAGGAGGGATCAAATTGCCCAGGCTCGGTGGAGGAACTCTTGGTGATCATGGCTCTACTGGGAAAAGCCACTCTGTTCAATCCCCGAGGGAGGGCTTGCCAGGGTCCTGCAACGGAGGGATTGTATGCAAGCGAAGACTAAGTCAAATGAGAGTTCTGATGTTAATGGCTAATGCTTAGTGACTAATAGTTGTGACTAATGGAAGAAGCAAGGCCTTCTTCCTCAGGGGCTAATAAAAAACTGTTTGGCTGGGGATGGAGGGGCAGGAGGGAGTTCTTATCCGACCCAATGCCCTCAAAGCTGAAGACGCAGGGACCCAGGAACCGAGCAGGAGAGTAAGGAAGGACGCGCTTGTCAGTGACCTTGCAGAGATGGTAACAAGAAGCACGTTTGCAACGGTGGTCACATTCCCATGACAAGGCAAGGTGAGCCACAGCCAAAATCTGCAGAGGCCAAGACAAGTGCCCCAGGTGTGAGGGGCACTGGCCTCAGAGAAGAATTTAGTGACCAAAGAGAAAGTGTGAGCCGTTGCCCAAAAGCCACAATGTGGCCATATTTTCCAGTGACTTCCATGGTAGCGGAAGAGTCAGAAAGCCCAGTTGGTTATATTTTGTTGTCTTTATCTGAACATTTTGCACCCATGCGCGCTAGAGTGGCTAAGGCATTTGGGACATATTTATCTTTAGAACTGTATGATTTCTAAATCCACATTAGACACAGTGAGTCGGAGCCTGAAAAGGGGCGGGGGTTGACTCATTTGAAATGATGCTGGAAAAATGCATTTTAAATGACAAGGGTTCAGAATCCTTTCTTTTAAAACACAGCAGTTTCCAAGGTTTACAATTTTGTGGGTCTCTGATGGTGAAGACCCTACAAAGGAAATCCAACATTGCCAGCGTTCTCTTTTAGAATGTTCTTGGTATTCTGTTGAGGTTAAGGATATTTCCATAACGTAAGTCTACACCTTAGATGTTTTCCAACCTCTGAACATCACTGTTCATGCGAGCGCTTCTCTTTTATTTTGCTGGCCTTTCTCAGCTTCCCACAATTGGGATAATATTTCATATCCACAGGAATGGAAATAATAACCAATAGCTCACTTTCCTCTTCTGTGGTTTATGTTTGTGTTTTTGCTCCTGCCTTCCTAAGCTTCCTCGGCGCCCCTCCTCCCCAACTGCTTACCCTTCGAGCCCTGCTCCACCCAGCATTTTTACTGAACTTGAAGTTTTATGAAGAGTGAAATAAAGGGAATATAACAAGGGCTTATACCTCAAGGCTGTCACCTCCAGACCCCCGGAGTTGGAGGTGGAAGGCCAGGGTTCAATGTGAACTCCCCGTCCCCACACCCCAAAGTCTTCGATGGTTCCTTAATATCTATAAAAAGTACAAACTCCTTGGTCTGAAATTCAAAGACTTCCCCTATCCGACACTGACCCGCGTCAGTGTCCTAGCACAGCACCCACACAAATTCTCCTCACCAGCCAGATAGGACGTCAACCCTGAGGAAGGCATGCTCGTCCCCGCTCTCTGCGCTGTGCTCGACACTCCACTTGGTGACGACACCAGCCATGTCCTTCCCGGAAGAGGTCCTATTGATCTGAAGCCCACTGGTGGGCCTTCCCACGGGTTATGGCACTCAAACACTGCAATAAAGTTATGCCTTCAGTTAAAAGTGGGGCGTATTCCGGGATGTTAGCTTTTGGTGAAAGTCACCTTAAAAGAAAAGTCAAAAGAATAAAAGGAACCGAAAATATCATCTGGTGTTAATGGATGTAAAAGAGAGAAGCAGCGAGAGCCACATGCAGGAAGGATATGTGAACAGAAAAACACACTGACCTGTGTGAAATCTAAAAAGGAGGAGCCAGACACGTGCCTGTGCCACTGGAGAGGGCATCCTTTCCGGTGAACAAAGGGTTTTCATTCACTTGGCCAACTGTCCCTTAGCAGAGACGAAGGCAGTAGAATATCATAGTCTGGTCCCCTCACTGCTCAGACCGGCCTGTTCTTTACCTTTGCTCATATTTCATGCTCACCAAGGATCCTTCGGTCACATTTGGATGCTTATGTAGGTTCCCTCAAGAAAGAGAAGGGCTAACCACAGGACACAAATATCCTGTAATAGGCTTGGTATTAATAAGAAGCTAAGAGTTATCAGGTTCTTACTCTGCACCTTGATCTCCTGTGAGTTTGCTTTGCAAAGGCCCACCACCAAGAACCTGGCCAACTCCAACTTGAGGCTCACTGACGAAACAGAGTTTGTGACTGTCACAAGCTAAGACCAGAGCACGAATGTGGTAATTCTTGGAGGCAACACCTCTTGAAAGCCTGTGTGGGAGGCCAGCCCAATTCCCTGGGACATCGCCCTACTATCTCTATAATTGCCACACAGTCTGGCCTCGCACTAGTCAGGGCTGTGGAAGAGGGAAAACCCAGTTATTCTAATGGAGAAAACCTACTGTAAAGAACTGAGCACCAGGTACCGAAGAACCAAAAATGCAAAAAAGGAACGCAATGTTTCATGGCTTTAACAACGGAAGAAAGTAACTCCCACCCCTGGGACTAGGGAAGTAAAGGAAAGAGGTTGGAATTATTAAAATTTAGAAGTATGGAATAGCATTGTGGTCTAAGTTGGGTCCCTGCCAAAATTCATAAGTTGAAGTCCTAATGTCCTGTACTTCAGAATGTGACTGTATTTGTAACTAGGGCCTTTAAGGAAGTAAAGTTCAAAGGGCCCTAGTCCAATATGATGCTGTCTTTATAAGAAGAGGAGGTGTGGGTACAGAAAGCACAGATGGGTAAGGAAGGAAGACCATGTGAAGACTGAGAGAAGACAGGCCATCTCCAAGCCAAGCCGAGAAGCTTCAGAAGAAACCAACCCTACAAACACCAGAGTCTCGGACTTCTAGCCTTCCCAACTGTGAGACAATAAATTTCTATTATTTCTGCCACCCAGTCTGCAGTCGTTTGATATGGCAGCCCTAGCAAATTAACCTAAGTAGGGAAGAGGGGATTCCTGCAAAGCCAGAGCACAGACAACTAGGAAGGAAGCACCTGCCGGTGGTGCTGATGCTTCTCAAGGAAAGCAATGGGGCTGGCACTGCATGGCAAACAAGAAACATGCATATGTCCCTTCTGCCTCTCCCAGCAGTCCAGATGCTCTCTGATGCTCCATCTCAGTAGAACCCCACAAGGATCCAACAGGCAAAGCAGAAGCATAGTTCACTGAGTCTCAGCTCTGGCATTGTAAAGCAAAAGAAGGATAGTTCAGAACAGTAAAATCTTAATAACTGGTGTCATGTTGTGTGTATAGATAATCATTCAGTTTCTTTCTCCTCCACTCAAAAGTAAGTTCCATGAGCATGGGGATTTTGTTTTGTTCACTGCTATGCCATCAATGTCTAGAATATTCTGTGATGAACACTAAGAACTCAGCAAATTTATATTGAATGAATAAATAAGTTATTCACCCAAAATGAAAGGTGAAAACAAAGGCTATAATGAAATATGCTCTACAAAGTACGTCATAATCAATGTATTCAAACTAAGCTGGCTTTAACTACCAGAAAAATCAAAATGGTAGTGGCTTAAATAAGAAGGCATTCATACTCACAAAAAAGTCATCAGCCCTCCATAGTGTGGAAGGTGATGTCGCCCTCCATAGTGTTAAGGACTCAGACTCCCTCTTTGTTCTTATTCTACCACCCCCAGGTCCATGTCATGGTTCAAGATGGCTGCTCCAGTTCCAGCCATCATGTTAGTATTCCAGCCGGAATGAAGAAAGGCAAGAAGTGCTAGCCTTTCTCCTTTAAGGGCACTTCTCAGAAGCTGCTCACCCGGCCTCCCCTTACATTTAATCATGTCACCCCATATAGCTGGGGAAAATAATATGGTGGCCATGAGCCCACCCAAAAATCATGTCTTCTATTTACTAAAGAAGGTGAGAATGGATATGGAAGATAACTGTCATTCTCTGCCACAGTGCCACTGAGAAATTCTATCACATATATAAAAGGAGAAAAGTAAATCTGGTTTGCTAAGCAGCAGTTCTCCACGCATGCCATGACACCTTCCTGTTCTTATTCTAGAATGGCGCGATAATTCCAGTTGCTCCCAGGATTTGCCCAATACAGGAATCTGAGCATCATCGTAGACGTCACCCTCTTGCTTCCACATCTGATTGTTCTTTGAGTCTCTGTCTTGATTTCCCCCTGTATATATAGTTGTTGAAAATGCTAGGAGTTTGCATAGCACGGGGTCAGAAGTCAGAAAACCTAGGTTCACTACTAGTGCCCAGCACTTGCTAACTCTATAACTTTGAGTAAGTTACTTAACAGCTCTGCTTCCTCGTTTGGGTTTCTTAAATTTTTATTTAGATTCCGGTTAGTGAACATAGATTAGTTTCAGAGGTACAATATCATGATTTAACAATTCTCTACATTACTCAGCGTTCCTCATAAGTGTACTCTTAATCCCCATCACCTGTTTCACCTGTCCCCCAGCCACCTCCCCTCTGGTAACCACCAGTTTGTTCTCTATAGTTAAGAGTCTGTTACTTGGTGAGAATGTGGAGAAAGGGGAACCCTTTTACACTGTTGATGGTAATGCAAACTGGTACAGCCTCTGTGGAAAACAGTATAAGCTAGGTAAAAGGTAAAAATAAAAAGGTAAAAATAGAACTGCCCTATGATCCAGCAATTGCACTGCTAGGATTTCCCAAAGGATACAAGAACCCTTCAAAGGGATATGTGTATCCCGATGTTTATAGCAGCATTATCTACAATAGCCAAATTCTCGAAACAGCCCACGTGTCCACTGACTGATGAATGGATAAAAAAGATGTGGAATATTTATATAGTGGAGTATTACTCAGCCATGAGAAGAATGAAATGTTGCCATTTGCCACGATATGGATGGAGCTAGAGAGTATAATGCTAAGTGAAATAAGTCAGTCAGAGAAAGACAAATACCATATAATTTCACTCACATGTGGTATTTAAGAAACAAAACAAATGAGCAAAGGGAAAAAGAGAAAGAAAGTTTCCTCATCTGTAAAATGGGACTAATGACAGGGTCTATCCTATAAGGCTGTGGGAGAGATTTATGAGCACTGCTACATGCTCAACAAATGGTTCCTATTGTTATTATAATTATTCCCTGACCATTCTAACCCCTGGACATCTCTCCTTTCCCCTCTTCACTCCCTGATGCACACCTTTCATTCAGGCCCTTATCAATTTTCAACTGGACCAATTCTCATAGGTCTTTCTTACTGGTCCCTCTGCCTTCATGTTTAGTCTCCTACAATCTACCCTCCACATAAAGCCAGAAAGATCTTTATAATATACTTATCAAATTATGCTATTCAGTTCCTTAAAATTCTTCGTGATTCCCCTTCATGACCTGACCTTTCCGGTCTCAGCTGTTGTTACTTCCCCCTGAAAAAGCTCCTACACTCCCAAGAAAGCACTCACAGTTCTCAGAGCACACTCTTTCTGATTGTTCCATCTGCCTGGGATACATTTTCTTTACCTTAAGTAAGCTCCGTTAAGTGACTCCTCGCCTTTTCACGATTCAATGCAAATATTGCTTCCTCCAGGAAGCCTTCCTTGACCTCCCCAGGCACAAATGAATTAATATACTTCATGAGCTTGGAATAGTGCCCGACATGGTAACTTCTCAATTGGTGTAAACTGCTGTTACTGCCATTTTTCCTCCATGTTTACAGAGTACCTTATAATTTGCTATTAAATTTCTATAATTGTTTCCAACTGTCTGTTTTTTGCACCCGGCTTTCTTTTACCACTTACCAGAAACTTTTTTTATCCCAAGCACTTAGTACAATGGCTGGGACACAATAGCCACTGAACAGATGCATGGATGATGGGTAGATGGATAGAGAGGTGGATGGATAGAAGGATGGAAGGATGGAAGATGACTGTACCCTAAAAGGGCCCAACATGCATTTAAGAAGAGGAATGGGAAAAGAGATAGAAAAAACATCTCCCATGATGCCTTATCACTGAACAGGACTTTGAAATGAATTTAGAGGCACGAAATAAAGTGCCTGCCCCCCATCTGAATAGGTAGATAGAAAGATATCTGCGGTGTTGTTTATCTAATGTGGTGGGAATTTTGGTTGTTTTTGTAGTTGTTGTTGTTGTTGTTGTTGTTGTTGTTTACTTTCTAATTTTTTAGATTTACTTTATTCTAAAAATATGCTTTCTACATTTTTACTTTCTACTTAGTCTACCTCTGCATTATTTGAGTTTTCATCTTGAGAGCATGTGATTTAAAAAAAAATCCTAAAAAAAAAAACACACCCAAACACAGTACATGATTAATTCTGAGTGGTAGAAATATGATTCTTAAACTCTCTTTGTACTTCTTGTGGTTTTTAAGTTCCTGCTCCCACACCCCAAATTCTTGTTTGATGAATCCAAGAATTTTGTCTTTTCAGATAGTACCGGTTAAGGTAGCAGGCTCTGGAGGCTGACTATCCGGGTTCAGATTCTGTCCATATAATTCACTATCTGTGGTTCCTTAGGCAACTTACATAACCTCTCCAAATCCTCGGAGTCCTCATAAATAAAACAGAATTGTCCTTCCACTTAGTATTGTTATAGCAAGTATCTGGCATGGGGGAAGGCTATTATTATTATTCCCTACCATACGGTACATTGAATCTTGACTATGTGTGTTGAACTGAGCTGGCTTTTGTTTTTTTGTCTTTATTTATTTTTTGTTTGTTTGTTTTCAAACATAGAGTACATTTTTCATGGTAGTTGCTCCAGGCCTCCTCTGGACTTGAGCCGTGGTTTTGCTTTATCTCCATGAAGACACTGGAAACCTCTTAGACCGGAAGCATGTTGGCAGCCACTAGCAAAGGAGTGATTCTCCCTCTCTGAAGAGCCAACAGGGAAGCTGTAATGTGGGAAGAGGAGGCAAATGTTCACTTCTTCAACCCCGAAGGAAGAAGTTGCTGGTGCTGCTCTAAATGTGGAGAGGCTGACCTGCCACAGTAATAAAACAGAACAAATCTTCCTTTCTGTATTTAAAATAAAATATCTCTGTCTGCAATTTTTTTCTGCCTAGCTTGCCACAATTTCTAACTTCTTTATAATGAACATGTATTGCTTGTGTAATAAAAACTTAAAAAAAAAAAGCACAGTACAGTAGTTGTTTCCAATTCTCATGGTTACAGAATGAGTCAATCTTTTTAATGTCAAAATTTTTTTCAGAGAGTGACCTAGTAGACGGAGCATGAGGCTGGGAGCTAGAAACTTCCAAGTCCTTATCAAAGTACTGGGAGTCCCTTGCTGTGTAGCCTTCGCAGTTTCTTTAACCTCTCTGAATCCTAGGTTCCTCGTGTAATAAATAAGGATACTTGGGGACACTGGGAAGTTTGATTTGTTAGCATTCACTAGATCTATGAAGACATAACGCATTATTTTTATTTAAGATAGGTGGCGAATTGAGCCAGAAGCATAACACCTAAATAAAAGCCGCTTTCATTAGTCTCTGTGCTATGAAAAATGGTACATCCTTTGAGTATATTATAAACATCAGAGTTTCAGTAGGCCAAAGTCTCACAATTCAGGACCTGTTTTCGTCGACACGGAGAGAGAAGATTGGAAACATTCCTTGGTTTACTTTACTCATTTGCCAAGCGTTTACTAAGAGCAGTCTATGAACACAACTCATTTATAGTAAAGGTACCAGTCATTGCCTCCCACACCTGTTCTTTAATAATCTGATGTATGTCCACAGCCCCAGCCTCTTAGTTCTTCATAACCCAACGCTCTCTGTCCACAGCTGCCTGCTCTGAAGTGAAGAGTTGACCCATGATTAGCTGAGCTGGTCAGGTTCTGTCTCTTGTGAATTGGGACTAAGTCAGAGATCACTTATAACTTGGGGTGGCTGCCATATTGGGCCGTGAACAAGCAGAATAATCCCAGGTGCAGCCAGGGTAGAGGAGTATGATGGACAGAACAGCAGAGGAGAGAACTTGTAACCAAGGAGAGGGAAAATGAGGGATGAGGGGAGGAAGGAAGCTGCCCAAGGCTTTCTTGTTTCCATAGACCAGGAAGAACCCTTGCATTTGGGTTCCACAGGAGTCCTCTAGATCTCCCTAGTAAACACCTTTCTCGATATGATTTGAGTGGTTTTATTTTATTGCACCAATGATCCCTGATTCAACCTACAGAGTTCGGACTTCTAAGGCAGTGAATCCCAGGCTGAGATTACATCCACCAAGATGTCCACCAAAAATCTGGGATTCCAGTACAAAGTTGCCAACTTTTTATTCTGCCAAATAAAAAATAAGAAATGTTATACTGTACTGTCATTAACACAGTGCAACAAGTTATAATGCGTATAACATCTTTGACTAGTTTGATTAAAAATTCATTGCATTATTCTTTCTTCCATTTTTCATTAGGGTTTATATATAGCAAATTTCACCCTTTTTAGTGTACGATTAATTCTTCAAGTCTTGACAAATGGATAGAGTTTGTAACCCCACCACGACAAAACAGTTAAAAGGAATAGCTGCATATTCCTAAAAAATTCCTTTGTGCTCCTTTGTGATTCACCCCACCACCACCGCCAGCCCCTGGCAACCACTGACCTGTTTTGTCATCGCAGTTTGGCCTTTGCAAGATTATCATATAAGTGAAATCATACACCGGGTAGACTACTGAGTCTGACTTCTTTCACTTAGCATAATGTATTTGAGATTTGGCCATGACGTTGCATGTATCAGTAGTTCATTCCTTTTATTGCTGGTAGTATTCCATTACATGAAGGTATCACATACTGTTTACCTGTGACCCAGTTGAGAAACATTTGATTTGTTTCTAGTTTGGATCAAACCCTGCATGTCGGGCTCTGTGTTGGGCATGGAGCCTGCTTGAGAGTCTCTCTCTCTCTCTTTCTGCCCCTTTGTACACCCCAAAAAAACAACTAAGGAGAACTTCAAATATAGACTAAAGCTTCTCCAACCCTAACACACTGGTTTGTTTCCAGTTTGGGGTGATAATGAATAAAGCCACTATAAATATTCAAATACAGATTTTTGTGTGAACATAGGTTTTCATTTCACTTGGGTAAATACGTAGAAGAGGAACTACTAGATCATATAGTAAACGTGTATTTAACTTTACAAGAAACTTCCAAACTGTTTCCCCAAGTGGCCATCCCATTTTGATTCACGCCAGAAATAGACGAGAGTTTCAATGCTCCTTTCCTAGCCTACGGTTGACAATGTTGATTTTTGTTTAACTATTCTAATGTTTGGTGGTATTTGCAGATTTGATTTGCATTTCCCTGATATTAATGATGTTAAACCTCTTTTCATGTGCTTATTTGCCATCCACATATCTTGTTCAATGAAATGTCACCTTAATTTTTTTTGCCCATTTTTTAATTGGCCTATTTGGTTTTCCTACCTATTCATTCTTGAGAGTTCTTTATATATTACGGAAACAAGTCCTTTATCAGATATATGCAAATACCATCTCCCAGTTAGTGGCTTTTCTTTTCACTCTCTTAATCACTGCATTATTCTCGTTTTTTCATTTAGACTTGGACAGTTGAAAATATTGTCAGGAACATCATCAGTATGACAGTGTTTGGGAATTCCTACTATATAAAACACAGAAATAGACAAGAATGTGAATAATTTTATTGATAGGCTTGTACATACAATTTACTTAATTAAGGATAGGTAGGTAGCTCTAATCCATGGGGTCATCCAGGGACCCAGGTTCTTTCTATCTTGTGGCTCCATTATCCTCTGGCATATTGTCCTCATCTGGTTAGTTGAAGCTAATTCAAAATCATTTTATCTGCATTCCTACCCTAGGGAAAAGAGGAAGCAGAGGGCAAGCTACTTCCTTTTTAGGACATGACCCAGAAGTTACTAACATCCTTTTGGCCAGATCTTAGTCCTTATCCACAGCTAGCTGATAGGAAGGCTCAAAAGTATACTTCTTAGCCAAGAAGCCAAGTGCTTTCCTTAAAACTATATTACTGTGGAGGACCACATATTGGGAGCCGACTAAGTAGCCCACCAGAGGTAGGAAATGGAACTGTTGTACCTGAAATCAGATCTTCTTACTCATACTCATAGACAACCAGAAAGCAGAAGTTGCTTTTTATAAGCTACAAAAGGCTTTGCCCAAAGCAACTTTTGAGGCTAATACAAAGTTGAATGGGGGTTTTATTTTGCCTTGGAATTAGCAAAAGTTTTGGCAAAAGCTGGGGACAAAAAAACAAGCATCAGTTGTGTCAGATACTCCCACAAAACCAACATCACACACGTCCAGCCCCACACCCCACCTCCCGAAGACTGAGTTAGTAGAGAGGTAAGAGGAAGTTGTTGTGCAATTGCCCTGTGGGGGATGTAATATTCTGTGGTAAGAGATAATTCCTTCCTCATCCTATGAGAAAGGAAAAGGAGACGTCCCTTCTCAAAGCTAAGTGAGCAAGGCTCAAGAAAAAGCACTCCTAAAACTTAGAGCAGTGTATCTCATCCAGGGGTAATTTTGTCCCCCATATAGGATGACCAAAATTCCTGGTTTGGGTTGGGACAGAGGAATTTTCAAGCATTTGAGTTTCCTATTGCTGCTATAACAAAAAAAAGCATAAATATAATGGCTTAAATGATGCAAACTTATGATCTTACAGTTTTGGAGGTCGGAAGTCTCCCTAGATTAAAGTCAAGGGGTTGGCAGGATTGTGTTCCTTCTGGAGGCTCTTGGGGAGAATCTATTTCTTGCCTTTCCCAACTACTAGTTGCTCACTGCATTACTTGGCTCCAAGCCCCTTCCATCTTCAAAGTCAGCAACTGCATCACTCTGATCTCATCTCTTGTTGTCACGTCTCTGACTCTGGAATTCCTTTTACCCTCTTATAAAGACCCTTGCGATTACCATGGCCTCATCGAAATCACCCAGGATAATCTTCTCATTTCAAGATACTTAACTAGTCACATATGCAAAGACCCTTTTGCCATGGAAGGTAATCCATTCACAGGTTTGGGGGATTTGCATGTGGACTGCTTTAGGGGGACAGTATTCTGTGTATTATACCAAGACATGGGACTTTCAGCCCTAGCAACAGGAAAGCTGGTCACCCTATCATGATAATATCTGGGGACATTTTAGTTGTTGTTGTCACAACTGTCATCTAGTGGATACAAGCCAGGGATGCTGCTAAACATCCTATAACACAAGGGACAGACAGTCCCTCGCCACAAAGAATTCTCCACCCCAAAATGTCAACAGTGCCAAAGTTTAGAAAGTCTGGATTAGAGATACCTTAAAAAGTCAAGAATGGCATCTTAAGGGAAATTGAATGAAATTGATGATTTCTCTCCACCTTCCTGAGCAGGGGAAGGAAAATGGAGGGGAATGGTAGGTCTTGGAGAAGAGGTGGCGGTGAGTGGCATGAGTGTCTCCTCTTGGCACAGAATGGACACTTGAGTGTCCTGTGGGTGAGTGGCGCTTGCAGAGGGTGCTGAGAGGTATCTGCCCCACAGAGTCACACTCTAAAGATCTGATGTCTGCCCAGTGGGTGAGCTCCACCAGCGAGGGCAGACTGCTGGGCGCAGGTACTGAGGGAGGCTGGAAGAGGCCGGGTCAGGGCCAGACCCTCAAAAAGGGATTGTATGGTGGAGAAGCCTCATGTGGTCTCGTAAGAACTGATTATATATTCCATGAGAGAACCAGCCTCTGGGCACCTGGTACAAAGACAGCATCCACAGTCCACCTGTCTCAGCAAAAAAGGCAACAACAATCAACACGAGGAGATGGTAGTTGTGCTCCCACCCTCCCTTTTTGTCCCTAATCCCTCAAAGTGAAATGAGGAAAGAGAACAGAAAGGCAAACCACATAGCTTCCTTGCTGAAGTTCTTGTAAGCCAGAAATCTGATCTGTGATGGGGGAGAGGGAAGGCTTTGAAAGAGACCTGTGATTAGAAGTGACAGTGGACAAAGTTCAATAAATTGGAAGTGATTAGAAAGTAAGTGGACCAGTTCCAGAGCTCTTAAAAACCTGTTGCCTACAGCAAAGGAAACAGTCAACAAAACAAACAGGCAACCCACAGAATGGGAGAAGATATTCGCAAATGACACTACAGACAAAGGTCTGATATCTAAGATCTATAAAGAACTCCTCAAACTCAACACTCACAAAACAGATAATCA
>CM052802.1:14515316-14562787 GCA_028533885.1 Nasua narica | reverse complement strand
AAAAAAAAAACCTGTTGCCTAGTAGAATAAGAAGAATGGACAGAAGGGAATCAAAGGCAGTGGTTGGAGAAAATAAAATTTTATGCTTGAACCTCACAAAGTTATATCTCCTTTACAAACTAGTTTCATGTCTTCTAAGTGTAATGTCGCCATTACCATTGTTCAAAAGGTAAAAAGGACTTCAGTCTAAAATGCAATAATGTGGCAGAATCTTGCACCCAGGACCCCAAACCAACCATTTTCCATCTGGCATAAGTAGCAGTTCACTTCAATTGCTATGGGTAGGTGGTCTTGCCCTCAGTCATCCAAAGGTCTTATGGAATAAGTGACTTAACTAAGGGATTCCACTGCTAAAGAATTTTACCAGAGACTTTTTAAAAAGTCATTTCAAAATGATAAAAGTGTCAACTCATCAGGAGAACATAATAATCCTAAATGTTTATATAGTTTTTAACAAAGCTTCAAATATATGAAGCAAAAACTGACAGAACTCCAAGGAGAAATAGACAAATTCATAATTATATTTGAAGAATTCAATAACCCCTCTCAATAAGTGATATAATAAATAGAAAATCAGTAAGAATACAAAACACTCAAACAAAACTATCCACTAACTTTACCTAATTGACCTTTATAGCACAATCCCTCTAACAACAAAATAGACCTTCTTTTGAGGCACATATGGAATATCTACCAAGTTAGATTATAATCTGAGCCATTAACCAAATCTCAAAAAAATTTAAAAGGCTCGAGTCATACAGGTCTAGTCTCTGACTGCAACGAATTAAGTTAGAAATTAAGGAAATGGGTCACAAAAAAGTGTCATTATTAAATATCAGATTTAAAATCTTACTCTGCATTTTCAGCTCGAAATTTAGGACAACAATCAAAACAGATACATATTCAGCAGGAATTGACTCTCTTTCCACAACAAAGCCCAAGACTGTGGCTGAGTCACGTGAATTAGTCACACACCGAAGGAGCTCTGGTTGCCACTGCTCTTAAAGGAAGCAGCTTTTGCCATGCACAGACAAAAAAAAAAAAAAATTACTGCCTACATTTAAAAAAATCTCTTCCCACCCACATAAGGCCATAATACATCACAAAAAAAGCATTCCTGACTGCTGGTTCATAGTAAGTTATAACTGACTAGGACCGCTTAGGGGGATCTTGGGGGTGGAGAGGCAAAAGAGAATAAAGAAGTAATGTGAAGATTTAATTTTCTACCTTAATAAACAAGAGGCTGACAAGTGGCCACGTAGAAAGAGTGATCCAGCTCTTAATAAATTAAACATTTCTCCAATGAACAGTCTTGAGTGGCTGTATTGTGGGAGGCCTTCTGGCTGGGTTGTTTTACCAGCTCCCCTCTCCTCTCCCACTGGGATCTGTTTACTCCATTCGGTTGATGCTAAGTGGGTGTAGGCAGTAAAAGCCATGGATTTCGGGTCATGACCTATGTAAACGGATTGGTAACCAACAGAGGAACTAAAAATGTGATACAAGTATAATGTGAACTGGGAGGAGGGGAGACAGCATGTTATATCATTGTGTAATATGACAAGAAGTTTACTGATAATATCTGGAGTTGATAAATCACAACATAGGGGCAGAAGAACATCATTCTGTGGTATAGAAGTAACCAAAAGAAGAAATAATTAGAAGACCAGTGGTGAATTTTGCACAAGAGGACTAGAGTTGAATAAGGGACACCAGGTGGCTGGCTAGCTGTTGTGTATCTTTGATTTTTAAAAACATGTTTCAAGTATAACAAAAATTCTTAAAATTAAGGGGGCAAATAGTTCCAGATTTCAGAACACAAATAATGACAATCTTGTAAGTATGTGGTCCACTAGGATCTACCAACGATTAACTGCAACTTCTCTCCCTCTCATTTGGTTTCCTCAAACTTAACCCTCATTTGTCAGATCATACACCTAAAATGTAAATTGACCTATGTTATTTCTCATCCTAGAGCATTTAATAGCCTCCTATGGTCTACAGCAGAAAGGCAATGCTCCTAGACAGTGTTTAAGAAATTATAACTCTCCTATGTAGTCTTTTTACCACTTGCTGAATCCCCAGTTACCAATTGCTTTATGCTGAAACAGTACCAAAATGTCTATCCCCACAAACCCAGGCTGGGTGCCTCTAGCCATGTCCTCCACTCTGACTTGTGTCCTTTCTTTAAGAATAAGCAATGGGTTACTTGCATCAGCTGGAACACTTCTCTGACTTCCCCCAAGCTGGCATGGGTGTCTCTTTTCCATAATTCTGTTCCACAATTCTTTGGGAACATATCCATCACTCTTCCATCAACAATGTTTTATAATATTCTACCTCTATTTCCCCCACTAGACTGTTTCTTGAACTCAGTTTTTATACCCCAATGTCTATCACTGAGTAGATAGGAAATGTTCAACAACAAGTATTTTTTAAGTTAATTCTGAGAATGCTAATCTCACTAAGACCAAGAAAAGGAACCACTGAACAAAAAATTAGGTCCAATTTTCATTCCAGATTAATCCGCATCTGTCATAGAATGATCCCTTTACACACACACACACACACACACACACACTAAAGCATATATACACCTCTCCTTATTCATGGTTAGGGTAAATAGTTGGCTGGAGAGTTTGATTTGGAAAGTTCTCCTTAACCTACTCCAAAATACCTTATCCATTAGCTATGTGAGGGAGCAAAATTTGCCACTCCAAAATGTGTCTCAGGCATGCAGATTATTTTAGGCTGATTATTTTTAAGAAACAGAAGGCTCAAGAAGAAACTTTGACCTTATCCCTAACTGTCTTAAAGAATTTAGATAGAGGCCCTACTCCTGGAAGAGAGTTATCACCATAGATAACTACATTATGATATGAACTAGGAGTGGTAGACAAGGAGGAACTTAGCAAAGTCTGTCTGTTAAAATTCCTCCCCGGAGGGGTGCCTGGGTGGCTCAGTTGGTTGAGCAACTGCCTTCAGCTCAGGTCATGATCCTTGAGTTCCAGGATCGAATCCCACATTGGGCTCCCGGCTGCGCGGGGAGTCTGCTTCTTCCTCTAACCTTCTCTCCTCTCATGCTCTCTCTCACTTTCTCTGTCTCTCAAATAAATAAATAAAATCTTAAAAAAATAAATAAATAAAATTAAAATAAATAAATAAAATTCCTCCCTGGAAAGGTTTGTTTACTAAACCTTTCCTCTTTCTATTCCTTCTGTGAATTATCTTCCCTTCCTTTGAAGCCCCAAACCAAGAGTGTAACAATAATTTTTTTTAAGTTCTTACTATGGGCCTGGTGCTGTGCAAAGCACCTTATGTGGATTATCTCACTTGTCTCAAACTCACTTTATATGGTAGGTACCTTTACCTCCAGATGAGGCACCTGAGGGATAAAGATTCCAACGAAGTGGTCCCTGTGTCATTTCCATCTCACACCATTGGTTCAGCAGAGTGGATATTTTTCTGGTTCCCTCCTTTTTTGTCCCACCTCTCAGCAAAATAGCAGAGAAAGGACCATTGCAAACTCAAATACTACTACAGGCTCCTCCGCCAGAGCCCAGGCTTTGCACGCCTCAAGGCTAAGCCCACCAGAGAGCCACCTCCCTGGCTGTATCACAGCCCACCAGCACCTTTCCTCTGGTTCTGCTCCTCTGCAAAACCCCTGACACATGAGTCATGAGGGAGAGGGATGTGACACCACAGCCAGAGAGAAGAAAAGGCCTCCTCTGAGCTCACCAAAACCTCTCTAACCCAAAACATTGCAGAAAAAGCTAATCACACATGATTTCCAGCATCCTTTTAGAATGATGCAATTGTATTACACATGAAGGGATCTGCCATATATATTATTTATTTTGTACTAAGCAATACTAATATGATGCCTGATAATGTTCCATTAGAGTTTCTTGAGCTCACCACAGTTCTTTGTAAGACTGCATGCCAAATAGCTTTCCTTAAGTCAATTGTTTCCCTGTTTCTGCCCTTGCACCTCAACACAGGAACCAAAACGGTCCTTTTTAGAAGAGAGGTCATGCCATCTCACTCTAAATAAATCCAAATATGGAAACAGGTAACCCTCCGGAGATGAATGGATAAGAAAATACAGTGTGTGTGATCTATAGAATTATTATTCAGCCACAGGAAAGAAGGAAACCCTGCCATTTGTGACAGCATGAATGGGCCTTGAGAGCAATGAGGTGAAATGAGTCAGACAAAGACAAATACTGTACGATCTCACTTTTATATGGAACTTTAGAAAACTGAACTCATAGGAACAGAACAGATTGGTATTGCCAGGGGTGGGGGTGGGACCCACAGGGCAATGGGTCAAGGTGGCCACAAAGTCCAAACTTCCAGTTATAAGATAAGATCTGGGGATGTTAAATGTACAGCACAGTAAGTATAGCTAACGATACTGTACTGTAGATTTCAAAGCTGCTAAGACAGTAGATCTTAAAAGTTCTCACCACAAAAAAATAATGTGTAACTATATGAGGTAATGGATGTTAAGTAAACTTTCTGTGATTATTTCACAATACGTACATGTACCAAATCATTAAGTTGCACATCTTAAACCAATGAGATATTACATGTCAATTATATCTCAATAAGATTGGGAAAAAGTAAAAAAAAAAAAAAAAAAAAAAGCCAAAATCCTCACCATGTCTTCAGTGGATCACCTGGGCAGAGAAAACCAGAGTCTCTGGGTTGGGGCCTAAGCTTGAGTCCTTCAAATCCTGATTCATGTCTATGCTGCAAATCTGGCATTTCTTAGAGTAGCCAATGTGGAGAAGCATAGTCCTACAGGATCTGACCTCGTGTTCCATCAGTCACTTCCTCACCCAGTCCACTTCAGACCACGGGACTGCTTGCTGGTTCCTGTGCCTGGCAAGTACACACTTCCCTGCTTTTTACACTTGCGGGTTTGCCCACGCATGGCTCAGCCATCCCTGCTGGAGGTCATAGCTCAAACCTCACCTTTGCAGAGCACCCTTACCTAACCACCCCCTCTATGGTTCCCTCTCATCTTCTCTGTCCTTCCTGGCTGGATTTTTCGTATAGCAACTGGCAGTATCCAGTATGTTTACTAATTCTTTTTAAGATTTATTAATTTATTTGAAAGAAAGAGAGTTTCTTTCAATTTATTTGAAAGAAAGGGGCAGAGGGAATCTTCAGGCAGACTCCTTGCTGAGCACAGAGCCCAATGTGGGGATCAGTCCCAGAACCTTGAAATTATGACCTGAGCTGAAACCAAGCATCGGACACGGAACTAACTTAGCCACCCAGGCACCCCCGTTTACTAACTTCTAATTGTGTTTCTGCTGTACTTCTCCGCACTAGAATGTGAACTCCATATGGGCAGGAATTATATATCCCAAGATCCTAGAAGAGTATATGCTACACAGTAGGTGCTAAGTAAACCTACTTTATGCAAATAATTTAGTAGGTAAACCCCATTTTCATAGGTTCAGCCTGGGCCTTGTTTGACAATTTATCACAAAATCTAAAATAATGAGAACCAAATTTAAAAGATGTTTTTCTTTTGGGGGGGGGTTCATTCCATTTTGTTAAAATCAAACACAATCCCTAAATTCCTGCTTTATGCAGAATACCACATAGTAAACTTCCATTTGTTCAGAATGATGGGGGAGAGCATGCTCTACGCACTGAATGTGACTGCATACATTCATCATTCAGACACTCAAATTTCAAAATGTCAGAGTACAGTGTGAAACTCAGTTTAAACTTTCTTTGATATTTCAGAGACCACTTCAGAATTTTAGTGTGACTTAAAATCATCATTAGGAATATTATTTGAGCTTTCTAGATGAATGAGGGCTAGTCTCACAGATTTTCTGGTTATATGAGCAATGGAAGACAGTGTCTGTCATCAAGGGTCTACAGTTTAACTGTGAAGATAGATCATAAGAACTAAATCATCAGAAAACAAGTTATAAGGCAACATACAATAAATGTTCCCTGAAATCACAGAAATTCAGAACATAAATGGATAATCTCAGCAGGATTCCCAGAGGAAGTGATTGGCAATTAGATTTTTCAGCTTTAAGAGTAGAGATGGAGGGGTGCCTGAGTGGCTCAGTCAGTTGGGCGTCTGTCTTCAACTCAGGTAATGATCTCAGAGTCCTAGGATCAAGCCCTGCAACAGGCTCCCTGCTTAGTGGGGAGTCTACTTAGCTCATGGCTCCTCCCCCCAGCTCATGTGCATGCACGTGTGCTCTTTCTCTGTCTCAAAGAAATAAATAAAATCTTTAAAAAAAAAAAAAGAGTAGAGATGGCAAACAGATTTATTCACTAGACAGAAGCATGGTGCTTCTGATTAAAACAATATCCTGTAAAGAGTGAGAGTTTTAATAAGTTTTTGACAGCGTGGATGAATAAAGCTCATTTCCTAGTACCTTATATCATAGATTAAACTCTATCAATGTTGGCATCAGAAAACTTTCTTAATCAGGAGTCCATGAGTACTGGACAAGTCAAGATAAAGAGCAAAATTTTAGAATGAGTGATTGATGTAATTAAAGTTGTTAAGGGTTTGGCTATAAAGTAGCAAGTTTAAACAATGAGCCTATGCCCAGTAGCATTTCTAGAATTTTTGCTTACTTTAAGAAAATACATAAAATAAACCAAGTGGGTTCCTTTTAAATAGAGGAAGAACCAATTATTAAATTTATTTTTGAAAGAACACTAAACTCTGTTACTGACAGTGTTCCAACAAGTAAATTAAGAAGCACAAAAGTTGCATAGTAAGAAATCCAGCATATTTCTGATTTGGAACGAGAACACTTCTGAAGTTTCTACAAATCAATATACCTTAATTAAGCAACAATGAGCTTATTCAAAAGTTAAAGTTATTTCAGAGCTAATCATATGACCTATTTCCTTAACATTCTTAACTTTAATTAAATTCCTTTGTTTTCTTTAATAAAAATATCATATAACTCGAACTAATTACAAAAGTTTTCATTGTTACTCAATATAGGAGAATTAAATTATAGTTTTTCGAGCAGATGAATAAATTAATTTTTCCAGGCACATATCTTTATTAGTTTCCCTGATTGAAAAGTTGGCAGGTTGGGAGTTTCTAACTGAGTTGTGCTTCCCAATGAAAACAACTATGTGAACTCCAGAAATTGCCTTCTCAGGCTAGGCTTCCTGACCACGGGGCCTCCTTCTGGGGCTTACTAATGACAATACAGCATTAGAAAACTTCTGAATTGTCCTTCTTTCTCTTAATTTAGGATTGGAGACAGAGAGGATAGGGGATGGGGAGGAGAAATTGGTGGTGTAAATTAAATGGAATTGTTTTATTTAGAAAAAATCATTGACTATCGGGGCACCTGGGTGGCTCAGTGGGTTAAAGCCTCTGCCTTCGGCTCAGGTCATGATCTCAGGGTCCTGGAATCGAGCCCCGCATCGGGCTCTCTGCTCAGCAGGGAGCCTGCTTTCTCCTCTCTCTCTGCCTGCCTCTCTGCCTACTTGTGATCTCTCTCCTCTCTGTCAAATAAATAAAATCTTTAAAAAAAAAAAAAAGAGGGCGCCTGGGTGGCTCAGTTGGTTAAGCGACTGCCTTTGGCTCAGGTCATGATCCTGGAGTCTCAGGATCGAGTCCCATATCGGACTCCCGGCTCTGCGGGAAGTCTGCTTCTCCCTCTGACCTTCTCCCCTCTCATTCTCAGTCTCTGTCTCTAATAAATAAATAAATAAATAAATCAAAAAAAAAAAGAAAAGAAAACTGGACTCTTGAAGAAAATCATTATCTTAAACAGCAAAAAAAAAAAAAAAGAAAAAGAAAAAATCATTGACTATAAAATGTTCTGAAACATTTTCTCATATGTAATGTAGTATAAATTTGTTTTGTATAAATCTACCATCTCATTCAGGATGATGATGAGTTAACCCACCTCTTTTAATCCTAGAAGAAGACTGGAAAATGCAATTGGATTTTTTTCTTTTGGAGTCATCTCCAGCAAGCTGTCATTAATTCACTTCTTATGTGTGTTGCCGTTGTTTATGTGCATGGGTTTTCTGGTTTCAAAATAAAACTTGTCTCAGATGCAGCTGTCCTGGCTTGTTGTTTGAATCTTTGCACATTCCAATAGCATTTTCCACTGGAATGTTGAATTTAATGAATGAAAGACCAGATGTTCCAGGTACATTCAGCCTGAGTTGAGAAGGGCATTGTGGCAGGGCCCCAATCCAATACCTCTTCAGATAGTTCATAAATTAGTATTTGTATCAACTCTTCAAAATTATCGTTCTCTAAATATAAGTTTCACATGTTCTCTTGAAGAAAAATTTATAATGTATTTCAAAATGCGAGCAGATCACAGACAATATGACCTCATTTATATCATCCGATTATATAAAAAGTCATCATAAAAGTGTGGTACTGTAGGGGCGCCTGGTGGCTCAGTCAGTTAAGCACCTGACTCTTGGTTTTGGCTCAGGTCATGATCTTGGGTCTGTGAGACTGAGTAGATTGCTTTGCATACAACTGTTAATAAAATGTATACCATAGTAAAATTGCCTACAAACTGGAAAGGCTCTTAAAGAGTTGGTAGACCTGAGTTCTTGCACAGATTCTATTACCAACCAGCTTTGTGACCTGACCTCTCTGAACCTTAGCTTTGTCACAGAATTAGGATGATCAAATATGACCGTTAATGTAAGCCAGCACTGAAAATCATAAGGTGCTATTCAAATACTGTATATGATATTTTTAATCTTTTTAGATTAAACTGTAACACAGATACAGAAGAGCACATAACCCTATTATCTAAATTTCCATTTAGTTTCTTCCTTTCTAGTCATTATACTTTTATTTTTACTTCTCAATTTACTGTGCTACCAAAACCTCCAATACAATGTTGAGTAGAATTTTCATCATGAGTGAGTATTATGGTGGACTCTTAAAATAGATGCAAAGTTCTCCAGATGAATTTATGAAAGATCTGATTTATGTCTTTCATAAATGTTTAGTAGAGCTTCCAGTCAAGCTATCTAAGACATTAGTTAGCCCAACTATCTCTCCTTTGGAGATCATCTGTCTTTTTTTTTTTTTTTTTCCTGTGCTTGCCTTTAAGACTTTGTTTAGGTCAGTTGTTGCTTGCTATTTCACTATAATGATTTTAAGTGAAGGTTTGGTTTGGTTTGGTTTACCTGGCTAAGGAATCTATAATCTGTGGATTGTATCTTTCATCAGCTCTGGGAACTTCTAACAGTTATTTCTTGAAATAGTACTCTTTCCTGTTGTCTTTCTCCTCTCCTTTCGGAACTCTAATTAAATACTAGTTTGATCTTATCAGTATCCTCTGTGTTTCCAGTTTTCTTTCTGCTTATTTCTCAATGTTGGTCTCAGGATAAATTCTTTTGACCTATTATATAGTTTACCAATTCTATCTTTAGCTACTTTTGATTAAGTGTTAAAACCATCCACTAAGTTTAAATTTTCATTTATGTAATTCATCTACTTCTGGTAATTATATTTGATAGTTTCACATTTGCCATGATCATTCTTCTCAGTTATCTCTGTGCCTGGTTATCTTTGACCATGCACTGCATCTGTATTTATAGAAATAATTTGAAGCTTAAAGTGAAGGCACTTTTCTCCAGGGAGGATTTGTGCTTGCTTCTACTAAAGAGTGACATGCTACCAACCCAAAGACCCCCTTATACCAAATTCAAGGTTTAACATTCCTAAAGATCAAATGGAATTCAAGCTGACCAGAAGATTTCAACAGAGCTGGTCGTCTCACTTGGGGTTTGCTCCAAGTTGGAGATCTCAGCTTCTTGTGGGGACCATCACTGGTCTGGCTCCCCATCTTGAGCAAGCTTTGGACTTTGACATTTGTATTTCAGGTCCTCAAGTCTGTTAAAATGAGTCTGTCCTAATTTTCCAGGATCACAAAATGACCTCAGGCAATATTGACATATTTCTTGCTTTCTTTTCATTGTCCTTCAATGTTTGACCTAACCAGTTCTTACTGTCCTGTCATCTTGTCAGTGTTTCAAGTAGATTTAAATTATTGTATCCCCTTTTAATTGTTTTCAGCTGGGAGGTTGATGGTAGACATCTTGACAGTTCATGCCTAACACTTCACCACGTGTCTTGATGGTGGAGGGACTTTGTTCCACATCCAATACAATTATTACTCTGATGAAAGTTAATATTGATATAATACCATTATCAATATAGAATCAATTTTAAATTCCTAATCATCCCAATAATATCCCTTTCCAGCTTTTTTTTATAGACTTGTTATCTTTTTCTGTTATCCAGAATCTAATCAAAGTTCATGCATTATGTTTGGTTGTTATGTCTGTTCTTTTTTATTTTAAAAATGAATGACTGGGAAAAGATCTGACCAGATACAGATACAAATAATGATTTGGAGTATGAATAGGAATATAAACTTTTCAGTTCATATTCTGTCGCATTGTTTTAATTTTTTTCAATGAACATGTACAACTTACATAATTTTTAAACCAAGATATTTTTTAATGAAGGACTACACTTTTAACTAATTAATGATGTTCATGAAATTCATGATATTTCTGCTTAGTACTTTTTCTTACTATACTACGTATTCCCTATTTAGTTAAAAATATGTGGCTTTTTATGGCAATACACTGGACTGTGAAATTCTGAAAACAGTTATTTTATCTTTCACAATATGATTATCAGTTTACTTAGTTTTGCCTAAAAACAAGGGCCACGAGCTTAAAGCACCCAAAGAAACCATTGGTACTAAATCACAATTTAGCTGAAAGACAAAAATTAAGCAATTTTAGCAGGGCCTTAGGGGATTATGTCCATAGCTACTCTAATATTTGGTGCTAAAGTAGCTACTGTTCTAGATATCTCTAAGATTATGTATATTATTCCTTGGAAATGCATTTTCTTTAGGGGTAAGACATGTAGTTTTAAAATCAAAAGACATCATTTTAAATCAAGATTCTACTACTTACTACATGTACAACCTTGAAACAGTCATTTAAGCTCTTTGAACTTCATTTTTCTCATTTATCAATTGGAGATTATGGTATTTACTCTTCAAGGTTATTCTAGGGAAGAATTCAAATGTGGAAGACATTTTATAAAGTCTAGGACACACACAAACACACAGGAAAGCACTAATTTTTCTCATTTCAGGAGCAAATCCCATACAACAATATTATATTCTCCTACCTGACAGAAACTGTTTGAGAATTTTGAAGATAATCTCAGCAGAGGGATTATTTCCTTAACAGGCTAAGTATATTCCTTCCACTTACGTTGTTTTGAATTAAAAAAAAAAATGCTTAGCTCCAGTATTACTATCAATCTTAACTATTCCTTAGGTATTTGCCTAAAGAATCTTTTTTCATGCTAAATGAATATAGGGATTTATTTTTTTCCCTTGACTGGAGAGCAAACTAAACATTTTTATGTACGTCACACAAAACAGAAAAATGAAAAGTATCACAATGGAAGGAAGAAACTATGTTTAGACTGTCTGACTTTAGTGGAAATTCTCATCTATGAATATAGCATTGGTTTGAAATATTTAATTCTGGTCAAGAGGCTATAGTAATCACACTAGTATCTATTGTCAGCTGCCACTATAATTCACATCAGAAAGGAAGTTAATAAGCTTGATAATGCAGTGCAAATTAAGGGGAAATTATTTCTCCTATACCCAGGTTTTTGCTAGATAAAAATGAAGCTGGATAAACTAGATAATGTCTTTGCTAGATAAAGATGAAGCTTCTGGATGAAGACAGAAAGATTTATTTTTATTTTTATTTTATTATTATTATTTTTTACTGTTGAAGAATTTTGGTTTTAAGTATTAACATTATAGGAGTACTATCTTGGGTCCCTGGGTGGCTCAGTGGGTTAAAGCCTCTGCCTTTGGCTCAGGTCATGATCTCAGGGTCCTGGGATCGAACCCCGCATCGGGCTCTCTGCTCAGCGGGGAGCCTGCTTCCCCCTCGCTCTCTGACTGCCTCTCTGCCTACTTGTGATCTCTCTCTCTCTCTGTCAAATAAATAAATAAATAAAAATCTTTTAAAAAATACTATCTTGTACAAAAATAGGAAGAGAATAAACTGAGGATAGATCCTGTAATCATGATAATTTGTGAGTGAATCAAGAAAGAAGAATCTATTCTAAAATGTCTATGTGTTTATATGTTTGACTTTAGAGAACTAAAGTGTCCTATTTCCCTCACATTTTAGGAAAAATCAGACAGAATGGATTTGATCAGTAAGTCATGTTGGCTGAATCATGGACACAAGATTGTCTAGAGTCAGATAATCTTTTTTTTTTTTTTAATTTTTTAGCAATGGAAAATCATGATCTCTCACCTAGCTTCCAGATTTGTGTCATTTTGTTTTTTTGTTTTTTTGTTTTTTAATTTTTTAGCAATGGAAGAGTCAGATAATCTTGACTGTAGAACTGGTTTTACCAATAATATTGACCTTTGAGCGAATTACTTAGTTTCCACACAAGTAAAATGAGGAAGTTGTATCAAAAGGTTTTTAAAATCCCTTCCAGTTATAAAATGTTGCAGTTCTGTGAGTTATTCTAAAATTCAATACAGGGCTGAAAGTGACTCTTTTTAGGGTCCTTCTCTTTCCTTCAACTTTTTCCTGACTGAATGTTAGTCCTTGAGGATAGTTTCATGTTATGCAACAAGGCTGTTTGTTTGTCAGTCTCAGGTCTGAAACCATGTCTCCCCCAACTACCACATCCACCCCCCAGACACAGTCCACCATGGTTAAAAGTCACCCAATGTCAGACCAGGGGCTCTGGCAAGGAAGTAAGGAGACAATGATAGGGAGAAGTGAATGGAAGGCTGAAAGAGGGTGGGAGGGGTCATGACCTAGGATCCTCAGCTTCAAGGTCTACATCATTTGGGGTGGAATATCCCAGACTTTGCATCCTTCTGCATGAAAAGGAAAGATCCTGACTTAGTCACCCAAGTACACTGGATGCACCTTGGCAAAAACGAACCCATGCTTAGGGAGTTTTGCTATGAGTTAACCAGAGCAGAGACTGAGGACAAGAGACCACCCTTCCATCATGAATAGGGTTAATTGGCAAAGGCCCACAGTGAGTTGGCCAGAGCCACATCTCTGTGGGACAGCGGGGGCTCTTGCAGGGTAGTCACCAGCCATAGAAAATTACCAAAGACACCAGTGAAAAAAAAATCTCTGGCACTTCAGACAAACAAAATCAGAAGGCATGGCAAGAAGCCAACAGTTACAACTTAACCCCAAAGGGCATTTGAGTTTTCTCTCTTCTAGTGGACAGTAACAGGGAAACTACAGTAATCTGGGAGTAAGGGGTGGGCAGTGGGGGAAGGCTGCTAATGAAATTACAGACTCTCAGGACCATTATAATTTAGAGTATTAAGGCAATTGTAATCTGATTTATACATTAGGGTCGTTGAAGGCTACTCTATACAGATTACGTTTTCAACTTTTGAAATTTCTTATAATGAAGGCCAGGAGGAAGTTAATAAGAGGAGGAAATGGTCATTTCTGCATATTACTCTGAAATATTCATCAAGAAAACATAGTCAGGAGAAATAAGAACCCATATTCTTACAAGAACCCTAACTCAGTGAATGCCAGTGCCACATTTTGAAATCTCCTTTTATTTATTTGCTTTATCACCTGAAAGTTGTTTTGTGTCATAAGAACTATATCTTTACATGAATGTTTCCATATAATATTCCATCTTAAGTCATGCACATTGTGACTAAAAAGAGCGTTACATATTCAAGGAATACTTGTCAGCAAACATTATACCGAACATGTTAAGGTTCTTTAAAATCTTATTTTTACGATTTCAAACCAAATCACTTTTATAAAGCTACTATATGAAGTAGTCACTGAGCCACTCTTTGGAAAAAAGGAAAGAAACTTTCAAGGATGAAGGTGTATTTTCTCATTATATTCATATATAATTTAATATAAAACTCTAAGTGCCATTTGTAAAACAGTTTTGACTAAGAAGTGTAGAAGGAAATTTATTTTCCAATCCAAGAAGGAAATCATTTTGGCACATACCATGTCTTAAAGTTGTGTGTGTTGCTAACCCCTCGATCAGTTTCTCTGAATTTGCAGCCTATTCCATTTCATACAGCCTCTCAAAGATCTGCCCAAGACAGGCTGAGGAGCAGATACCCGTCATTCTCACAAGTGCTAGAAAATTATGATCATATGTATAAATGTGTATTTTGTGTGCATGTGTATGTGTGTGCATGTATACATTATACACACTAATATATAAACATATATTATATATATTCATATAAACATGAGCACACATTTTCTAATCCGAAAAGGCAGATGTCAAAATGTTCATAGTGGCTAATTCTAGGTTTAGAATTATTTAGTAAATTTTATGTTCTTTCCGCTTGTTTTCCAGTTTTCCAAAATAGCTAGGTACTACTTGTGAAATGGAAATATTTATTAAAGCACTCTAGATGAGTATTTTGTGGTTTGGAAACGTGTTCATAATAAAGGGTGACTATTCTGACAGCCAACTTTCAACTTCAGGAAGTGTAATTGATGAAGGGTCTCGCCACCTGTGCTCTGAAATATCGTAACATTTGTGCCAAGGCCACTCTCCCCATGTCTGTTCCCAGCCAGTGACAACCAGACAGGGGGGACTAAGACCGGCCCCCTCCTGAGCAACATGGGACTCCTCCAATGGCCAATTTTTATGCAAGGACTCCCCCAGACACTTGCTGAACTTGCCCTCGACTACATGACAGTCTACATAACACTGTCCCTCTCTCCTTCACTGGGGTCAGACTCCGATCAGGGTCGGATGCCTTGCCCTGCTCCTTCCAGCTTTCTCCCCATTTTCTCTCAGAGGTGTTTTCCAGTGAAATTCATGTGCATTTAATCCTATCTTAGGGTCTGGGGTGCCAGAGCGACTCAATGGGTTAAGCATCTGCCTTGGGCTCAGATCATGATCTCAGGGTCCTGGGATCGAGCCCTGCATCAGGCTCCCTGCTTATCAGAGAGTCTGCTTCTCCCTCTACCCCTCCACCTTACTTGTGCTCGCTCGCTCTCGCTCTCAAATAAATAAATAAAATCTTTTTTTAAAAGAATCCTAGCTTGGTGTCTACTTCTAGCAGAACCCAAAATAACACAGGCTACGAAGCAATATAACACATTATTATTTTTTTGTTGGAGAAAAAAATACACGTGCATATATGTGTATGTGTATGCATGTGTGTATACACTACATATATACACATATATCTAGGTGCATTTACAAATAGAGAAAAGAAGGACGAGAGGCTCTTTCAGGATCGAAAGGGTATATATAGGTCATTTTTGGCCTGTCTGTATTTTCTTAAATTTCAACAATAAGTAGGTATTACTGTGTAATATAAAAAAGTCAGCTTTTACATGTTAGTAATTTAGTTGAATCTGTGACAGCGTTATTTACACCCAATTTTACACTTTACCAGATTGGTTAAAGAATCTATCCATTCGTAATAAATAAAATCTTTAACAGAAAAAAAAAAGAATCTATCCATTCGTTCATTTCTTCACAGAAACATTTGCTAGGCCTGCTCTGTGCGAGCCTGTGCTAAGGTCCATGGCAGGTACCAAGGTAAAGAGGAATCCATGAGGTGAAGGAAGTGGGAGTCTGAATAGAGACAAGTGGATCTTGGGAAGCGCCCCAAGAGGGGCACAAAGCAAGTGTTAGGAAAGTGAAAAAAGGACACCTTGTCTCGAGGATCAGATTAGTGCAGAGGTGGTATTTCATCTAGACCCTGAAGGAACAGGTAACTTTTTTTTTCTTTTGCTTCAGAATTTTATTAAAACAGCCTCAACAGTTTGTATCGCTTTGGGAGTGCTTCAAAGTTTGAGCCCTAGTGGTTTAGGCTCTCTCATATATCCTGGTGTGGGTAACATTGTTCATGGTACTTCCTACCCCCATTTTCTCATCCACCAACTTTCTCTCCTTCTTGGGGTCTCCTTGCCAGCCCAGGCCTGTCCCTGAATCAAAGAGTCATTATCTAAGGTTATTGTACCCTTAGTTTCCTGGCCAGCTAGTGTGGTTTCTTCGAATTCTTCTCTCAGCTTAAAGAAGATCTCATTAATTTAATCTAATTTAATTTAATTTTTTTAATAGGCTCCATGCCCAGCGTGGAGCGAAACATGGGGCTTGAACTCATGACCCTGAGATCAAGACCCAAGCTGAGATCAAGAGTCAGATGCTTCTTCACCCACTGAGCCATCCAGGTGCTCCAAGATCTCATTAATTCTAAAGATGCTTTTGGTTTTTATAAAAAAGGGATCACCTCCCCATTTGCACCCATGGGCCCAGTGGGTTTTACCAGACAGCCTAGTTTCTTGCTGATTTCTCCTATTCCTTCAGTAACAGAGGTCTGGGCTTCCAATCTTCAAGTGTCTGTTTCAGTTGAATCAACTCTCTTTTTGGAACTTCCAAAGTTGGTCATGTCCCAGCACACCAGAGGCAGATGGTGTAAGACAGGCCACATTCTGGTAAGTAAAGTTGGGGGGGCAGGAATGGTAGGCACAACAGAAAAGGCTAGGTCCCAATGCTCTACCTTCAGTTCATGGAAGCAGTCAACTTTACAAATTAATACCGTGCACCTAGTTTCTCTATGGAAAAAAGGACAGCTTTAATATGATCGGGAACTCCCCCGATGTCTCAGCATTTCACCTAAAGGCCTTGACTTTTTGTTTAAAAGTGGCTTAGGACGGTCGTCTTTCCAGATTCGGAAACACGCTTTGAAAATGTTCAAAATTATTTTGTCATGAAGAGAACATCTCTCTTCCTGTTCAGTATAGTTCTGAAATATGGGTGATTAGTATAAGTGGGGTGGAGTTTGGGCAGGAATATGCATTACTAACATCATCCAACGTCGAGTGCTACTACCTGAGCCCATAAGGTCCCTTTGGCTCACCGCAAGTTTGCAATTCACATAATGCAATCGCTTGTCGCCTTGAATGCATCTCCTTTTCCTAAGTCTTCTATCCAAATCTCACCAGACCGTTCAGACTCAGAACCAGTAAACCGTATAAAAGCACCTCCCAATCACTTCCTTATCTCGAACGTCCCGCCTGTTCTCTGTTGTTGATAAATGAGCTGTTAGAAACGAAGAATCTTGACACCATCACGTGGAGAGGAGTTCGAAGAAAAAACAATAGAACACAAAGTTCTTCCTGTGAAATGCTGACTTTGAGTGTAACATAGACAAAGCAGTTATTCATAAACCCGAGGTAACATTCTTTTAGGTTTTATTTAAATGACTGCTATAGTAGCTGAAACTGGAGTCTACAAGTATTTCCTGAACATGTCATTTTTCCTCCAATTCCGGTACACAGACTTATTATTATAAAGTTCTTCGGCATTCGTAAGGTTTTCCATTTTATAACAGCAAGCATTTCAACATTTATTTTGGAAAAATGCTTAGAAAATGTCCTGAATTTTTCTAGTAAGTAAACCAACCCTTAGGTCTAGGAACAGGCAGAGCACCCAATCTAGTACCTCCCCTTATCCAACCCCCTTTTGAATCGAAGTGTCTTAAAAGGTGGCCCCCTACACAATAGCAATTATAGTTTTGTCTGTTTCATTTTCAGACCGTACTGTGACCTGTGTGAAATCACTGATTCTTTACAAAATCTCCCCACAGTCCCCAGAGGCGGTCCCCTCCTCCTGGCCAAGCTCTGAGGGTAAGACAGAGTTCTTTTCTGTTCCTTGATGAAAAGCATTGTGAGCAAGCCTGGTGGTGGGTACTAAGGAGGGCACGTATTGCATGGAGCGCTGGGTGTGGTGCGTGAACAATGAATCTTGTAACAGTGAAAAAGTAAAATAAAAGTATTTGGGGAAAAAATAAAATAAAATATATTGTTGCAAAAAAAAAGAAAGAAAGAAAAGCATTGTGAGTCATGGGGCAATTCTGTTGCAAATACGGTAAGCATTAGGGACCTGAGTTTCACAAAAGAGTGGGTTGAATTAAGCATTTTTGGTCACCTTAGTGCAATAATGACAGCAAAGCGGAGAGGACTTAATGTCCAGATATTAGGCCAAATAAGATCAGGGTCAGCAAGGATGGGAGAAGAGTGACGGGACAAGGGGAGGAATTCTGTGGCACCCTAAAGCCTGATTTACGTGGGAATTTACACACGTTGGGCAAAATTGAGGCAGGAGGGCAAACCAAGGAAGAGGCAAACTCCCCACCTTCCATTCCACTACACCCCCAGGCCTGCCAAAGAACCTACTGGAAATGTCCAAAAGGCCATTGCTGCTCAGACTTTTTGTCTGATGCCCGGTCAAGGTTCCTTTTTCTTCAATTCTTTTTCACCATTGTGGAATGAGGTCAGTACTCTGTGATGGTCATTTCGTTCCAAATTCTTGAAATATTTTATTATTTACAAAAGATTTCCCTACTGACTTAGGACAGGAAAAAATATGAATGTGCAAACCCTGAGAGTCCCATCATAAAAATTTCAATTGTTACGGCTTTAGTTCAACAAAGATTATTCCCGAAGGACTTTTGAAGGAAAATATTTAAGAAACATAATTTAACTCATTTGTGTTTATTGAAGAGTTTTATTTTGTCTGTATGTATATAAGTAACATATTCATTGTTAAAAATTCAAAAAAATACCACCAAAAAAGTGTAAAGAATAAAACAAAGATTATATCTAATGTCACCACCCAACGTTATATTTTTGAAGTCTGTCTTTCCAGATTTTACACATACCCCCATCCAGGCATGGTCCCACAGTTTTAAATGTGATCAGAGTGTTTTTCATAATCTGGCATGCAATCTATCTACCTTTTTCATTATTTATACTATGGTGGCATCTTTTGGTTTCAATGTATATAGATCTACATTATCCTTTTTAATCATCACATTATATTCTATTGTATCAAAGCACCATAATTTAGCTCCTTACTTATTAACGTACACTTGGGTTGTTTTCTATCTTTTTATTATCATAAAGAAGGTTGAAGTAAATATTCTCGAACATACACCTTCAAATATATGTCCAGTTATTTCTTCTTTGGAGCAGAATTGCTAGGGCAAACAGTTTGCATATTCAAAATCCAATACACGTTGCTAAACAGCCTTGTGGGATACTTATACCAATTCCACTTGTACTCCTAGGATATAAGAATGCCTCTGTCTCCACTGTGCCAAAGCTGGGGTTTCTCTTTTTTAAAACTTTAGCATTAATCCACAAAAAAGGAAATAAATCTCACTGTTTTTGAGTGAAATCGATGCTTGAGAATGAATTTATTTTCTTACATTTATTGACCATTAGCAATACTTTGAAAAGTAACCTATTTATGACCTTTGTCCATTTCCTGCTGGCCCTTGGTTTTTGGGGTTTTTTTTTAAGATTTTATTTATTTATTTGACAGAGAGAGAGAAAGAAAGAGAGAGAGAGGGAACACAAGCAGGGGGAGTAGGAGTGGGAGAAGCAGGCTCCCCACAGAGCAGGGAGCCCCATTCAGGGCTGGATCCCAGGACCCCAGGGTCATGACCTGAGCGGAAGGCAGAGGCTTAACGACTGAGCCACCCAGGAGCCCATGTGGGGTTTTCACCTTATGATATGTAATAACCTTCTGTATGTTAGGGTTAGTAACATTAGTCTGTAGAGACTCTGAACTCTGAGGCCCAAGACCATCTCCTTTAGTACCACGCAGCCAGCCTGGACTCTGACACAGGGCAGACCCTGCCCGTCGTATGTGTTGTAAATAAATTCTCCCAGTTTATGTTTCTAGTCATATTTTTTAAAAATGTTTCTTCTATCCAAAAGTCTTTAAGCTTCAAATCGTAAAAATCAACTGATACATTCCTTATGATAGATGAACGTTCGTTCGAGTTCTATATTTCTCATATGAAGATTATAAAAATAGCAACAAATATTTATGTACACACCACATATGTCAACAACTGTTGCAAACACTGTAGGTATGCTCATTCATTTAATCCTTGAAGCAAATCTTTTGTCCAGGAGAGTATGTCCCAGTCTGCCCCCCACCTAATGACTTGTCCTTCTAAAAACTATTCTAGCTATTCTTTTCAGTTGATTTCATTAATTTTAATAAGCAGTACTTTCACATTTTCTAAATCAGAAGGAGGAGGAGGGACAAAAGGAGATTTCTTACTCTCTCCCCTTTACCTCAGTTGCCCTCATTTTCCTCCCCAGTGTGCGTGGGATTTTCCCTTTCCTTTATACAAATTGTAGCATGATGCACACGCTATTCTGCATCCTGGTTATTTTATCCACAAAATTAATGAATTAATAAGTTAATTCATTAATTTATTCAAATTCATTAATAAAATATCGAAACGTTCTTTAAAATCACTTTGTCAGGGCACCTGACTGGCTCCGTCGGAAGAACACGCAACTCTTGATCTCAGGGTCATGAGTTTGAGCCCCGTGTTTAGAGATCACTAAAAATAATAAAGAAACAAAAAAATAAAATAAAATTACTTTGTCAACTCTTGATTGTGATTGAGTTAAATTTATAAGCTTAGGGACAATTTTCATCTTTAAAATATTGTCTTCCCCCTCAAGAATATATTATTTTTGTTTTTTTCTGACTTTCTTTCGTGTCCTTCGGTATTTTTTAATTTTCTTCTTTTAAATCCTATATATTTCTTAAGTTTGTTTCTGATTAGTTGGTCTTTCGATCTTTATCTGATAAGCTGGGAAAAAAGTCTCTTTTGTTTCTGTAACTTGTGTTTACGTTATTACCAATGAGGTAATACATTTTCATACATTTATCAATCATTATAGTCTCTGTAAGTTGAACTTCCCATCCTTATCCATCAGAATGGTGGAGAAGGTTGGAGAGGATCCTCAACTACACAACTAAAATCATTGTTCAACACATTAAAAATCTAATCCACCATTCTCACAAAAGCAATTTCTCCACCTTATTTCTGTTTCTGTTAATATGGGGATAACATTTCTGTTAATGGGGATAACAATTCCCCATTATTCAGGCTCAGAATCACATTGCCTTCTTTGATAACTTTGTTCCCTTCACCCTCTACTTTCTCTCATTTGACTAAAATGATTTTTAAAAATCTACTATTGCAATTTCTCTTGCTTCTGACTCTTCCTTTTATCACAAGTTTGTTCAGGCTCTCTATCCCTTTGCCCAGAAATAGTCAGCTTTCTCGTTTCCCCACCCCCCCCTTCCTTCTGCACCTGAGAAAGAATAGACGAAGGGCAGACCCAATTATATTCCATTATTTATAAAACTTAAATGGTACATCACTGCCTCCTAAGTTTGTCTCCTACCACTGTCCTACTTTTTTCCTACAGTTCGGCAAAACCAAACTAGATAATATTCCCAAAATATTCTCTATGATTATCTGACTATACTTTTTCTTCTGCCATCATATGTGCCTGGAATGCTCTCCCTTTTTAAAATTAATTAATTAATTTGTTTGTTTGTTTCCTTTTGCAGACCCATGGTTTCCTCAAGGCTCATCTGAAACATCATCTCCAAGAAACCTTTCCTGTGACCTCCAACTCTTCTGAACTCCCAGAGTAACTTCGTTTCTCTTAAACCTCTCACCCTGTTATTATCACCACTATAAATTGTTTAAGCAAAGAGAATATGCCTTATATGATGGTATGATGAAAAAAATTCCGGGATATGTGGTCAGAGGATCTGTTGAAAGCCCCACTGTTTAGTTTCTAATTGTTTTAGACTGGGTACGTCATTTAACCTCTTACCTTAAGATCTTTAGTCGTGAATTGGTGGTGGTAGTAATAATGTGTATAACAAAAGAAGCTGTGGAGAACAAAGAAGATAATGTATGTGAAAAAAAACTGTAAATTGTAAAGCATGGTATAATAAATATTGGCTTAGAATTGATACATTTAGCGTGCCTTGAGTTTCTATCCATTTGCACATCATGCCATTGTATCAGGCTACCATATTCCATGTAAGACAGTAGCAACCATTTTTAATAAGATTTTTGCATCACTGGGCTCCTGGGTGGCTCAGTCATCAAGCGTCTGTCTTCAGCTCAGGCTATGATCCCAGGACCTTGGGATTGAGCCCCACATTGGGCTCCCAGCTCAGCAGGAAGCCTGCTTTCCCCTCTCACACTCCCCCTGCTTGTGTTTCCTCTCTTGCTCTGTCTCTCTCTGTCAAATAAATAAATAAAATATAAGATTTTGCATCACAATCTAGTCTCAAAAATGGAAACTGTAGTTATTAGTTGGTTGAGAAAATAACAGACTTGTTAAATACTTGTCTTATTAAAGGTAAAGAAGAGCCTTAAAAATACTGAACACCCATACCCATGTTAAAGGTAGGTGACGTTTTTACAGATTGTAGACAATTGCTCATCATGCAGACAGAAATCTTTCTGAATGAAACACATTTCTATTGAAGAGTCTATGATGCATGGTGACAGGGAGAGACAAAGATGAGATTAGCTGTTCTGACTCCTGTTTTCAGATCTAGTCCTGAGGCAAAGGGTAGCTGAGTGAATGAAGAAGACTGTTGATTTCCCGTGAACTTCATTGTTATTATTATCCTAAAGTAAGTTTTTAAATTATTCATAGTAACAAGGTCTGGTGCCTCTCTTGACAGTGGCGTTGCACAACACGTATATGCCGCATTTCCTGCATATAAGAGCGTGTGCACATAAGCCACCTCACCTATCGTAAAAGAGACAAGACAAAAATGAATGAGTGACTCTCTTCCTTCATATCACTATCTTCTTTCCCTGAATGTGTAATCCCTTATCCAACACTCTTACTCTGAGCAAAAGACCTTGCTTTCCACATATCTGAAAGGTTGGAGGACCCCACAACCTTTCTACTGTCTCTCTCTCTCTTTTTTAAGATTTATTTTCTTAGAAAGAAAGAGAGTATGAGCGGAGAGAGAATCTGAAGTGAACTTCACACTGAGCCCAGAAGCCAACGTAGGGTTGGATCTCACGACCCTGAGAGCATGACCTGAGCAGAAACCAAGAGTCAGACACTCAACCAACTGCACCACCCAGGGGCTTCTGTACTCTCTCTCTCTGAACTTAAGTTCTCTACTTTGTCATCCATATTTCTTCATTTTTGTAAATCTTTTTATGGAAGTAAAGCACATATTCAGTAAAGTGACAAACTCACACTCAATTTTAGTTGTGTAGCTCAATTGATTTTTGCATATGTTTGAATCCAAACAACCACCACCCAGATCAAGATGTGGAACATTTCTTGTACCCCAGTAGGCTTCTTCATGACTCCCCATAATCAAACTCCTTACCAAATATCCTCTGGAGGTAACCACTGTTCTGACTTATATCCCCATCAGTTAGTTTTGCCTGTTCTTAAACTTCACGTGTACAGAATCACACAACGTGTGCTCTTGTGTCTAGCTCTTTTCTCAAAATACCTATGCTGTGCATCTATTTTCTCAATCAGTAATTCATTCTTTTTACAGTGTAACCGCTATATTAAATACAATTCATGAGCCACAAAATTCACCCTTTCAAAGTACAAAATTCAGTGGGTTTTGGTATATTCAGAGTTACAAGACCATCACAATTTTTAATTTTAGAACATCTTTATCATACCCAAAAGAAATCTTAAACCAGGTAAGTCACTCCAAATTCCCCCCCTTTCTCTAGCCCCTGGCAACCATTAATCTACTTTCTGTCTGTGGATTTGCCTATAGTGGACCATCATATAAACAAGATCATACAGTACATAATCTTGTGTGAGTGGCTTCTGTCAGTTAGCATAACATGTTCAAGGTCAATCCATGCAGTAGCATGTACCAGGACTTCATGCCTTTTTATTGCCAAATGCTATTCCATTGATGGAAATACCACATTTTTGTTTATCCATTTATGGGCTTTGGAGTAGTTTTTACTTTTTGGCTATTAGAAATAATACGGCTTAAATACTTACGTACATGTTTTTGTGTGGACATAAGTTCTCATTTCTCTTGAATATATTCTTAAGTTTCTATTTTTTATGAAGCCCAATTTACCCGTTTTTTATAAGTGACAAAAGAAATAATAGGGATTACAGAGGCTGTCAAGTTCAAAATCTATAGGATGAGCTGGCAGGCTGAGGACCCAGGAAGAGCCAATGCCACAGTTTCAGTTCAAAAGCCATTAGGCTGGACAACCGGAAAGAGCTGATGTTCCAGTTCAAGTTGGAAAGCCATCTGCCGGAGAATGTCTCCCACATGGAGGAGAGTTGGTCTTTTATTCTATTCAAGAGTTCAGTGATTGGATGAGGCCCATTCACAAAATGGAGGGCAACCTGAGAAACACTTAGAATAATGTCTGACCCAGACAAGTGGACACATAAAGTACACTGACACAGTTGGGTCACAGAGTGGGCATATGCATAGCTTTAGCAGATCCTGCCAAAGAGTTTTCTGACATGCGTAAGCCAATTTACACTCCGATCTGTAGCGCATGAGAGTTCAGGCTGCTCTCTATCTTTCTTGGTCAACACTTGGGCATTGTCAGTCTTTTAGATTTTAGCCATTCTGGTAAGTAGTGATTTGTCATTGTGTTTGTAATTTGCATTTCCCCAATAAGAAATGATGTTAAACACTTTCCCATGAACCTATTGGCCATTTGGAGGTCATTTTTGTAGTATACTTCTTCAAGAGTTTTTCCTCATTTAAAAAATAGCATTGTTAGGTTTTTCGTATTGAATTACAGAAGTTTTTTTGTTTTTCCTTTACATAGTCTAACTGTGAGTCCATTGTCAATGTATGAACTGAAATATAGTCTCTCTTCCTTATGACTCTCTTGAAAGTGTCCTTTGATTAATAGAAGCTTTTTTAAATTCCCCATTTAGGTCTATGACCCATCTTGAATTAATTTTTATATATAGTGTGAGGTAGGAATCAAGTATCTTTTTTTCCCATATGAGTAGCCAATTGCTCCAGCACCATTTGTTGAAAATATTATCCTTTCCTCACTGAATTGCAGCAGGGCCTTTGTCATAAATCATGTTCTATTTCTGGATTCTCTATTATGTTCCTTTGGTGTATTCATATATGCTGGTGCCAATACCACACTGTCTTAATTACTGAGTCTTTTAATAAGTCTTTAAATTTGGTAGTATAAGTCTTTTCAGTTCGTTCTTCTTTGAAATTTATCTTGGTTATTATAGGCCCTTATATTTCCATATAAATATTAGAATCAACTTTGAATTTGTATGCACACGCACATACACACACACTTTGGGGGAAATTTTCTTCCTTTCTTATTTATTTTTGTCTAGAAAATATCCCTTCTCCTAAAAAGTTCAAACTCTCCTTTTGTGCCTTCAGTGTTAATCCCCTAGGTTTCTCTTGCATGTTCAAGCATCATCACCTCATTCTTGCACCTTTAGTCTTTTTCTGTCCTTTGAATTGTTCCCCTCAGCAGATAAACACAGCTAATTGTCTCTTATTTCCTGCCAAAACAAACAAACAAGCAAAAACAAATGTTTTTCAGCCTTACCTTTCCCCTAGGTACGGAACTCTGTCTTTGCCATCTATATTTTTTAAATATATGCATATACATTTTTCATTATAAAATTGCTATAACATTACACAAAATTTGGAAAACTCATTTTTCAGCCACTCCAAGACAATTATGATTATTTCATAGTATCTGTGTATACACATGCATGTATACTTTTTGGTGTTGTAATCTATGTGTGTTTTTCAAAGGTTTTCTTCTTCCTTCACTTAATATTATAAAAAATTTTTCCATACTGCTCCATAATCTTATTATTTTAAATAACTGCATCATACACAATTGATTACACAAATCCTAATTCTTAAAATAATAGTGTATTCAGAAATCTTTGTTCCTTCCAATTTTTAGTCATATGAGTAAATATTGCTATAAACATTCTCATTCATGTAGCTTTCCCTTTCATGACTACCAAACCTTTGGAAAGAATAGTCTATATTTCATACTTCTTCCTACCTCCCTATCTGTTCATTCTTTAACTCTTGAAGTCTACCTGCTCCTACATTACTATAAAACAAACAAACAAACAAACAAAACAAAACAAAACAAAACAAACCTCTCTTAAAGGTCATAATGACCTTCCAGTCAGCAACCCAATGTCTCCAAGTCTACATCATCCTCAATCTCTTCATAGCACTAAACACTGTTTGCCTTTTTGAAACTCAATCCATTCTCCTTCATTTCTGTCCTATATATAGCCCAACTTTGCCTACTTCTCTTACTTTCCCTGTTTCTACCTCATCGTCCAGGGTTGTGTTGTAGATCCTCTCCACTCGTCCTCTCCTTTGACAATCTCGTGGCTTCATTTATTCTCTCTCTGCAGATGATATCCAGTGTATATCCCCAACTTTGATCTTTCTGAACTCCAGTCTCATGTTTTCAGATGCTGATCATCTCCATCTAGATATCTCTTTGGCATCTTAAATTAGAAGATCATCATCTTTCCTTCCACAACTTTTCCTCTTCCTATGTACCGTAGTCATTAGGCTTCAACCTTGAGTCATCTTTGACTCCCATTTCTCTCTTTGACTCCTCAGTACTTGTTCCATCATATAAACCAGGCACTGTTTCATGAATGGGCATGTGATTCAATTATGGCCTAGAAGATGGGGTATGGGTGGGGAAGTGGTTCTGGGAAACATTTTCTCTCTTTAAGAAGACCTCTCTTCTTCCTCTGGACATTATGACTTCAAGATATGATCATTGGGACCACCATTACCATTTTGCCATTAGCCAGACAATGATGCCTACACCCAAGACATCAGAACAGAGAAAGAAAGAACTTGGTCTTTGTTGATATTATCAAACTCTGGATCTTTTAAATCTGAAGGCTACTCTAGCTTACAATATCCAAATTTATGGGATCTAAATTTCCTCATTGCTTAATCCATTTTATTTTATTTTTTATTTTTTGCTTAATCCATTTTAAATTGAGATTTGTTACATGCCTATGAGAACATCCTTACTGATAGACTACTTTATATCAATTCTTCATGATCTCTTATTTGGGCTATTGCAGTGCTATGTGATCTTTATGCCTTCAAACCTAATCTATTTCATACACTTGCTGCTAGATTATCCTTTCTAATGAACTATTTGATCATGTCTTTGGTTTCATTCAAAGACCTTTGGTAACTTCTTATTGCCTAGAGAATAGTTCAGACTTGGCAGCTCAGCATATGTGGTTTTATGCTTTACATATCTCATGTAACAGATAGACAGAATTAAGTGTAGTCCTCAAACCCACCTCTCCCTTTCCTGATTTTTTATGTTTTCTCTCCCTAGAATACTCTTGTTCTACCTACTCTTCTCCATATACAATTTTCCTCTTGAAGCTATCCCTTCCCTACTGCCACACCCTGCAAAGTAATCTCTTCTTCCCTTAAACGTCTAAGGTCTTTATTACTACCTTGAATAAATAATAATAAATAGTAACAATAAAATATATTATTTATATAGCATGATCTCTTCTACTACCAGTGCTATTCCATGGAATTTTCTGTGAAGATAGTTAATGAGTACTTGAAATGTGGTTAGTGCAACTGGTGGCCTGAATTTTTCATTTTGTTTCAATTAATTAATCTGAATATAAATAGCTACAAGTAGATAGTGGCCACTCTATCAGACAGCATAGTCCTAGACTAAAAGGTTCTTGAATGTAGCACAGGGATTGTATCTCTTTTATCTCCGTAATCACTACAAAGAGCACTGGAAAGGCACAGTATGTTTTATTCTGTTATTTTCTCCACTGAGCCTTGTGGTCAAAAGACACCGAATATTTATTGGATCGTTAAATTTGGAAATCACATTTACCAAATACAGTGTATGAGTAAGGATTCCAAACTATTTTTGTTCCGAATTCAAGTAGATTAAATAGGGGAGAAGGGTAAGCTGAATGGACAAAACTCTCCCCTGTTACTGAGACATGATGGTGAGTCCATACTAAAAGGATCTTTCTATTGATCTACCTTACAGCTTTACTCTTTGTCAAGCAGAACTCTGCAGTTTAAACTTTGTTTTTTAAAACTTCTAATTTTGCAATAAGTTCAAACTTAGAGAGAAATTGCAAGAACAGCACAGAAATTTCCATATTTATCAGGTTTTTAAAATATTTAAACATTTCTTAGAATTAAAAAATAATCCTGTAGTTGCCGAGGGCTGGGGGAGGGGAGAGGGAATTAGTGTTGAGTTGGGTATAGAGTTTCAGTGTTGCAAGGCAAAAAAGTTTTACAACTCTATTTTACAATAATGTGAATATACTTAATACTATTGAACTGCACACTAAAAAATGGTTAAGATGGTAAGTTTTATGTGTTTTTTTCTAACACATACACACAAAATACACTCTACCACCTTTAAGTACGAGAAGAGTTAAATCATCTTTGAAAAATAAGTTATAATTCTATTATAGACTCCAAGAAAGAAAATATCCTTTCTTTTATCCCCTGAATTATTCTTCCAGAAATCAGTCTGTTCTTGTATTTTCAAATCCTCACTTTTTACAAGTCCTTCCCTGTGGCTAATTTTAAATTCCTTATTTTAGCAGGGAGTGCCCTTTTCATCATATTCCACCCTCAATAGAAATAAAATTGGTTCTTTAGTAAAAATATTATTTTTACCTTTAGTAAAAATAATAACCTAGATTCATCAATTTTTAAATTTTATCAATCACTGTCTATATGTGTATAGGAGACATGAGAGATGGATATATGTGCATGTGTAAATTTATGTGTGTGTATGTAATTTATTTTTTCTGAACCATCTGGGAGAAAATCCCATACTTAAGGTCCACTTACCCTTTAATATTTCAGTGTTGTTTTCTTACGAGTAAGGATATTCTTGGACATATCATATTCAGGAAATTTAACATTGATACAGTAGTTTTATCTACTCAGCAGTCCATATGCCAATTGCATCAATTATCCCAATAATGTCCTTGATAGCAATTTTCTGCTTCCGTAAAGGATTCAGTTCAGGGTCACATTTTGCATTTAATTGTCATGTTTCTTTAGTTTCATTTAATCTGCAACTTTCTTTTGTCTTTTATGACATTGACGGTGTGTTTTAAGAATACAGGCCAGTTATTCTATAAAACTTTCTTCTTTTGGGGTTATGGTTCTTCCTCATAATTAGATCCAGGTTAAAGCTCTTCAATGTATGTTCACACCTATCATACTCATAAGTTTATAAAGCATTGTTTCTATTAAAATACACATTTCATTAAATAAGTTTCTAAAAGTATTTTTATATAAAATACACACTTCTACCATTTCAAGACGTTGTTGGCTTTGTACTTTTTAGTGGTTTCGAAGACCAGTGCAATTTACTTAATAATAGATCCAATTTCTCTAAACTCATTTATTCAATTACTTTAAATATGGAAATATCAGACAGGACTACTAAAAGTATCAAGATTTAGTGATTTTTTTTATTACCCACCAGTGAATAAATTAAAACTATAACATTTCCATTTTTTAATTTATGTCTACATCTCTTAATGATATCAACAGGAGAGAAAATACTTAAATTCTGATATTGTAAAGAGTAAAGGTTTTGAGTTGGTTTTTTATTCCAAGATTACAGGTATTTTTAAATGATGCGTGCAGAAAAAGGAACTGGGAAAAGTCCCTTAACTGTATAGAAACCTGTAATTCTTAAAAGATATTTAAAAATAATTTCACTATAGCTATAGCGCTCATTCTGGAAACAAAAATAAAAATGGTCCTTCAGGATTTTTCTGGGGAATAAGTAAGAATTGTTTCAAGGAAGAAACTGGCAGGGATGTGGACATTTTGGACAGGGACAGAAAAATGCCGTAGTGTTTTGGACACCATGAAAGCACTAGAATCTTTAAATAAATATTTTACATTGTGAGAAATGTCTGAGTGTTAAACACGTTTCCGTCCCCCCCACAGGGGAAATTAAACAAATATTTCTTTAAGATGATAGAAACAAGTCTCCTCTTCTCCCCCCAATGTTAAAGTGTCTTTGGCTCTGCTTCTAGGACTTCTAGGAACGTGCAATTAAAATAAAATCGAAACAACAAAGCCCTCACAGCATTTAGATTTTTTTTTCCCCAAGCGCTCCAGAAAACTGAAAAGTCCGACTCTTTTCAAGTCTTGACGGTGGGAGTGCCGAGGCTGCCAGGATTTCTCCCACACACTCTTGAGACCCAGGGCTCCGGCCCCGGTCTCCGCCGGGCTCCAAGGGGGTGTGTCTCGGCCCCACCGCGGCCGGACGCCGCCTCCGCCGCCTCCGCCGCGGGCCCACCTGCTGCCCCCGGCGGCCCCGGCCCGCGAGAGGCGCTGACCGACCGCGGCGCCGGGGCCGCCCCCAGCCCCGAGCACGAGGACCCCGCCCTGCGGGCCGAGCCGACCTGGGGCAGCTCCTGCCGCCCGCTCCCGGACGGGCCGAGCAGATGGAGCTGGAGCTCCCTTCGCCTTTCGGCGCGAACTGCTACCGGCCCCCGTGGGGTGAGGGAACTTGCACTTTCTCCGCGCGCGCGCTTACACACACACGCGCGCGCGCACACACACACACACACACACACACTGAGCCAAAGTTTGGGAGGTCGGGATTTGAAAATTTAGGCTCCTGGGCCCTCCCCGAGCTCTTTGCGCCCGCAGCCCCTCTGGCACTGCCCCGGCGGCGGCTAGCGCCAATTCGCGTCGCGGAGCAGGGTTCTCCCTCCGGCCTTGGCTGGGCGGGCGTAGAGTCTGCGAGTGCCGGGGGAGGGGTGCAGGGCGGAGAAAGAGCATCCCCGCGCGCCGCCGCTGCCGCCGCCGCGGCCGGCCGGCTGGGGGAGGCCTCGTCACGGCCGCCGCCTCAGCAGCGGCCGCAGATCTCGCGGTGTTTGCTGGCGGCTGCGCCGCCATATTGTGTGACAGTATTTTGATTTGCACTGGGCTGGCGGAGCCGCGGCGAGAGCGAGCGAGAGCTGGGGGGGTGGGGGGAGGGCAGGCGAGCGCGAGGGGGGTGGGGGCAGAGGGAGGTAGGGAGGCCGAGCGAGCCGGAGCCGAGGAGCGGGGAGCGACGACGCCACCCAGCCAGCGTTTTTGGTCTGCAGCAGCCGCCGGCGGGGCGACCCAGCCCGACCCCCTGTCCTCCCCTCCCCCTCAGCCACGAGCAGCGGCGGCAGCGGCCGGAGGGAGTTGGTGGCGGCGGCCGATCGGAGGGGCTGAGCGGGGAGGGAGGGAGGGCTGAGGTGTCCCCCCTGCCGGGTGGAATCGGAGGCGGCGGCGGCGCTGGCGGCAGCCGTGGTGGTGGAGGCGGCAGCGGCGACGGTGGAGACGGCTGCCCTGGTGGGAGAGGCGGCGGCGGCGGCCGAGGAGGAGGAGGGGGAAGCGGCGGCGGCGGCGAAGGGTAAACGGACAGCACTGCCGGGCCTCAGCGGGATCCCCAGTCCCGGCTCTCCCCTCAGCTCCCCGCACCCCCCTTCGTCTGGAACGGGCTCTGCTGACTCGCAGGGCCCTTGCGGGGCGCCCGCTTCTTCCTCTCACTCTTCCTCCCTCCGCCTCCTTCCTCCCCCAGTGGCGAGGCAGAGTGGGAGGCCCCCCAAGTCCTCCCGTACGGGTGGGGGTGGGGAACCTCGGGCCGGGCCTGGGCTCCGGGGAGTTTGTGTGTAGGGGGAGGGGGCATTCATTGGAGTCGGGAGCCGGGGAGAGCCCCGGGTAGGGGAGGGTGCCAGGGGGTGGGGAGGGCCCCTGCCTGCACCGGTGCCCCCGGCCCGCCCCTCAGGCATGTGTGAGATGGGGGTGGGGGAAAGGAAAACTCCTTTTTGGGGAGCCGTGGTCCGGATAAAGATGACTTAGCGAGGGTGTTGGGGAGAGAGACTGAACGAGATGTGTGGGGACGGGGAGGGGGAGAACTAAGTTCCCTTTGCAGTGTTGGTTTTCTGCAGCCTTCTTGAAATGGGGAGCAAGCCCCGCTGTGAATGTGTGGCCCCCTCGATTTCACTGGGTAATTCCAGTGTTCTGTCCATACGACCTCCAACCCTAAGAGTGTGGTTGTAGCTGGGAGGCGGAAAGGGCCTGCATATTGCTGAACAGGTGACAGGTGTATCTTTCTGTCGCTGATGCTGTCGGATTGCTCGGGCAGAGTTGTATACCAAGGTTTCAGAGAACGTGTGAGTTTGTATTTATGTATTTGGCCACGTTTCATTCCATATATAGTATATTTGAGATGTTAGGTTTCCATTCTTCAAGTCCGCTTAATTGTTGCGGAGAAATTCTTCAAATGTTTCTGATAAGAGGGGTTTCCAGGAGAGTGGAGGGAATTTGCAGCTTCACAGGGGTTTCTCAGTAGTTCGTGAAATTCAGGTCCCAGGTGCGAGGCTGTTTTCAAGAGCTTTTTATTCACTGGAAAGTTCTTGAACGCTAAGGTATTCGAGGCAACAGTGAGGCAGTATAATTTTGCATCCATTTTGTCTGTTTTAGGTAAGATTGTAAAGTGTCAAATTTTAGGGTCAAGTTGATTTACTTTTTATAAAGGGAACTGGTCTGTGCTTTAGCTCACTCAGGAGACTCTTGCTCATTATGCAATATCAGATTTGGCTGGGAATTTTGGTGGGCATGGAATAGAATTTTTGCTTTCAGTTTTTAAACTGTTAACTGGTTGCCACACTTTTCTTCTTACAGTAGCAGAATATTGGCACCCTTTTTTTTTTTTGTGACAGTGAAGTCGTGATTGGTTTTAATAAACCCTGCAGTTTGAAACTTTAGTTTTGAAACCATTGCATTTTCTAATAAAGGAAGACATGCTTTTCATCTTATTGTATGTTTTGGCTGAGCACTTAAATTAGAAACAATAGAAGGAATTGTCAGATAAATGAGCTACAAATTAAATTAGGGCCAAGTTAGTTTAAAAGGGATCCTGAAGCATTTAAAGACACGTATGGAACAAATACATTGAATGATGGTACCATCAGTGTGTTAACAGGAAATAGAACAAAAATTCCAGTGATTCAGAACTTCTGTTGGGGTTTTTTTTTGTTTTTGTGTGTGTGTTTTCCCCCCCCTTTTAATCTAATCAGTTTCTAATATAGGGTCTTATGATTTAAATCTTTAAAGGATCAACTGAAAGTTGAATGTGTTAATTAGATGAGTAAGTCATCCACTGAATATACTCCATTATTTCATTTTTTTCTTTTGGGTACGTGAAATGACTTTCTGAGTTTAAAAGTATTCTCATAGGACACTGATGAACTGTAGTTATTCACCCCTTTTTAGTGAACTGATTAGATAATAGAGCCTGTGCTTTTTTAACTCATTAAGAAATGGGTAAATGATGGGCATCTCATCTGATACCAGTTTCCTGAAAAATATATTTTGATTTAAATCAATCTTGTTTGATTGAAATAACATCTATATTTGGTCCTCTCATTAGTGGAAAGAAGTACTTGCCTTCAATTAAGGATTGTTTTAAGACTTGCATACCATTATTACATCAAATGAAATGAGTTTTTTAAACTCTGCAGTTAGGTAGACACTGCTCAGATCCCCGATTATGTTAATGAGTATTCCTTCATTAGTATTAGTAACATGGCTAATTGTCTTAACATGATACAAATAAAGGTTTATTTCTATCATTTTCTCTGTAAGGAAAATTCTTTTCTCAAAATACTGTTCAGAATGAAATGTACACATATATCTGTGAATACATTGCATTTTGAAAAGTAGGTGTAATGTAGGTCATTTACCTGAAACTACATTTCATGCCACAAATTCCTTGAGGGATGTCTGAATTTTCTGAACATTTTTTAAGAAACATAAACTGATGAAGACTAAAAGTTTATTTTTTTAACAATCATCAACATACTTAAAGATGGAATTTTTGTCTTTTATAGATCGTTTAGAAAAAAGCATCTGATAATCTTTCCAATATGTAAAGTTTCTAAGTTAAACTGTAATTCAGAAAGGCTTCAATTCTATTTTATCTCTACCTGGCCAGGCTCCCATGACCCAGAGAACAGTAGTAGCACTTTTCCTTTGTTTCACTTATGTCATCTTTATTTGATCCATCTGAGATTGGGACTGTCTGTAATAGAAGGTTTATGAGGTAATTACAGAGGCAAATGGGAGGACCGGGGCAAAAAAGTAATGAGGAGAAGATAAGGGATTATTAGATGAACAGTTTTGGGTAGCTAGAAATATGTAGATGTGGGTAGTGGTGGCTGCCAAGCATAGGAAAATGATCATGCTGAACTGTACTAAGGAGATTTGCTCTGAATCTTTTGATAGACTCTGACCATATGTATGTCATCTTATTTAAACCTTCAGTCGGTTAAGCTTCTACCTTCAGCCCAGGTTGTGATCCCAGGGTCCTGGGATTGAATCCACCTTAGACTCCTTGCTCAGCGTGGATCCTGCTTCTCCCTCTGCCTGCCACTCCCCCTGCTTGTACTCTCTCTCATTCTCTGACAAATAAATAAATAAAATCTTTATTTAAAAAATGAAATAAATCTGTATCAAAGCGGTAAGGATTTAGAGACATTCAAATTATGTGAAATTGTTCATATTATTTACCTCTGGCTCATATTTCGAAAACATATAGTAGTTTGACATTTCATTTCTTATGATTCTGGTCCTATAAAATCACAGACACTTGCTTTGTCAGAAAGCTAAAAAACCTGAGGAAGTACTCTTAGGAGTAGCTAGTATTGTACTTTCAGCATTCTCCTTTGTTGACCACTAAACCTGACTGATCTTGATAGAGTCATAGATTAAGAATGGCTTTCTTTTTCTTTGTTTTCTAAATATTCCATTCCTGAAAACACAATGTTTAGTACCAAGTAACCTTCTAGCATTAAAGTTAAGCATTTTATTTAGACTTTCACTCTGATTTTTATTGAGTCACTTTACAGACTATGCTTAGTTTCTAATTTCTTGATCCTCAGAAGAGGAATGAGCTACTGTTAAAAGCACAGTAAAAAGTGTCAGCTGACAAGTTGATATTTCAGGAGATCCAGGTCAGAATTGCCACAAACTACAATCATAGATATTAATCTCAACAAAACATACTTATGAAAATCAATTAAAGTTTAGGCACTTAAAAAATAGCATTTTTTCAAAATGTAATTTATGTAGACCCCTCTTCGCTCTTGATGCTTGACAAATAGCTGAATGTCTTTTTGATTTGCATCATAATATTTTAATGTAAAATTTTAATAAATCTATTGCATTTCTAATCTTTTCCAGTTCAAAATTTGGTTATCAAGGGAGCGATGAATTTTTTTGATCTTTAATAACTTAATATCTTTTTAATGTTTCTTTCATAGTAAAGGAAAGAAAAAACACTCATATTTACTAAACGCCTGCTGGGTGCCAAGGCTTCATTCTCTTCACAAATATTTATTGAGCACTTACTGTGTGCCAGGGACCTTTGCGATGTTGGAGGTAGCAGCGGTGACTGACAGGCAAAATTTCTGTCCTTACGTGGTTTACATTTTGGTAGTGAAAAACAAATGAGTAAAATTAATATGTCTGGGATGAAAAAGTTTTGTGGAGAAAAATGAAACAGAAAAATGGGTTGGAGAATGGACATTGTTTATTTGCTGTTTTCAGAACTGTATGATCAATAGTATCCTTATTTTCGGAAACAAAATCTTACATAAATTTTTTCTTTAAGAATATGCTGTATAACTTTTGAAACAATTATGTTTGTACTTTAGAGTTATAGTTTCCGTTGATAGCAATTTCCTATTGTTCATACTTCAGAAAACTGCTTTGTCGCTCAATAGAAAATCTATAGAGTCTGCTATCCTCATTTTGCCACTGATTAATTAGCTTGTGCTTGGGAGAGGATTACAATCTCGTAGCTTCTCTGAACTTGTTCTCTTCTGTCTAAAAGGAGTGTAATATCAATAAGGATGTGATTATAAATCATACATTTTGTGTCAATTATCTGATATATAGAAGGGGCTCGGTAAGTTGTAACATTTTTGTTTACTGCTTACCAGAAAGTACTATCAAACAAACATACTTGAAGTTGGTGGCCCTTCCAAGAAGCTTTCATAACACTGGGGGGGATTGTTTAATATATATTTCATTTGAACAACTAAAGCATTCTTGTCCGATAGCATAAGGTTAATTAAAATGCACCTGTAACTTACAGTCCCTAGTACTGTCTGGGAAATTGATACAGTTACCTAGTCAATGTGATATCAGGTGTAAACTTACCCTTGCCTATGAAAAAGTGTTTTTCTGGTGACAGAACATTGTGACATAGCTTATTAAGATTGACAAACTGGATCTCAGCATTTTGACAAATACAGATAGTGTGTTAAGATTCCAATTTATGCAAATAGTTGTGAAACATTTAGTACAGCCTGGCATATTGTAAAGCCTTCAATAAGTGTTTGCTCTTTTCATTATCTATTACTTCTTTATTGTGTGAAGGGGTTAATCCAAAGAATTCACAAAGTATTAAGGAAAACTTTTACAAAGATAAAAGAATCCAAATTGTTGATGAGTTTGAGAGTGGAATAGCCAGTCAAATTGAAGTATTTGTTTTTCATTTTTATTCTGGAAGATCACTGAGCTTCTCAGGGACAGACCGTGGTTTATTTTCATTTCAGTTTTGACTTCACCATATCTTCAGTGGTTGGCCTCTGCTTAAGAGCTCAAGAAATACTGTGTGTTAAATGTTGAATGGTTCTTAGTTTTTCTGTGTATCACAACTCATTTTGGTGGTAAGCCACTTCTGAGTTTGAAAAGTGACTACTGGGCTTAAGTCTTTGAATCTCTAGTTTAAGCACAGACTGAGGTGTCAGACAAGGTCTCCTGAAAGTCATTTTTTTTTAATCTAGCCCAAAATTTGAAAAATATCACAGAAATTGAAAGGAAATCACTTATTTGCAGCTAGATTGGCATTTATTAACCTATTCCTATGAAGTTGTTGCCATTCAAGTGAAAAAGTGAATAGCAGTGTTTGTAAGAATAGAAAAAATAGGGGCGCCTGGGTGGCTCAGTTGGTTGGGCGACTGCCTTCGGCTCAGGTCATGATCCCGGAGTCCCGGGATCGAGTCCCATATCGGGCTCCCGGCTCTGCGGGAAGTCTGCTTCTCCCTCTGACCTTCTCCCCTTTCATTCTCAGTCTCTCTCTCTCTCTCTAATAAATAAAAAATAAAAAATCTTTAAAAAAAAAAGAATAGAAAAAATAATTCACACATAGTTATATGCTCTTGACTGTTAAAAGACAAGTTTATCTCTCTCTTTAAGGCATTTTCAGTGACACTATAGATTATACTGGCATTATGAGTTAAATGGCTCGGTCATGTTGTTACATTCTTATGATGTGGGGAATATTGGTGTTTTCACAGAAAAAACATCCCACCCCACCCTACTTTAACACTAACCATTTTTCATGTGTTTAAATCTTAGCATCAGCCAGCTTTTTCCTGTTCTGTGGCAAGTTATCCTCTGCCTAATGAATAGTAATTTTAGCTTTCTTAAAACCCAAGATTTCCTCAAGTTCTAAGACATTTAGTCATTTATACAAAATACTTCTTGGCTTTTAAAAAATATTCTTCAAAGGTATATAGGAGCAAATTGCTTTATATTAAAATTTGATGTGTTACAGTACTGTTTTAAAAATGAGATAGGAATACAATTTAATATTTTGATATTCTCGTGGTGTTTTGGTTGGCTTGTTTTGAACTGTAACAACCTACCACTAAAAAGGAATATTCCTACAGAGTGTCAGTTTGAATGGCTTCAGAAAGAAAGTCTGATTTACCCACAAACAGGTAGAACACAGTTGAGGGCATTGTAAGAATTTGTAGTATTTTAATTGCATTGTTAAAGAAAATGGCATTCTTGTTTCACTAAAGAAAAACAAAAACAGTCCTAGTAAAAGTCACAAGAAGTCAAATGATAGAGGTTGGGAAGGTCCTGCAGAGAAAGAGGAGAGAAGCAAGAGTAATGTAGAATTTAACGAAGATTTTGGTGGAAATACATGAATGCTGGTTGTTACTAAAAAATTATTCAGAAGAATTAATCCATCAAAGGGTGTGATCCCTGCATCCAGTCCCTCCACCCAGTCTTGCCAAAACAGTAAGTCAAAGCAATGCCACATTCCTAGATATATTAGAGAGATTAGTGCTACCAGCAAAGTCTTGAACATTTCTTGGGAAGTAATTCTGACCGCTTAACTTGCCTGTTAGGCTGGTACAGAAGACAGGTTCTGGGAGAATGACAGCCAACTATTGCCTCCTCCCCCCAAAAGTGTGTGAAAGTGTACTTTCAGTTACTAAATTCTACTTATTCCCTGGTTTATTATCCATACTTTTATTTGAATTAATAGATAATACTATTATTTTGAGTTTTAGCTTCAAGTTTTACTCTTAACATTTACATTAAGGAAAATTTCTTCTGGCTATCTTAATGTTAACCTTTTTGGTGTTAGCAAAACTGAGCACATCACAAATTTGCTTCTTGTCATTTTGCCAGCTGAGCAGGCCAAAGATATTGCTTGTTTCATCTGTATAGAGCTGTTCAGTGGAATGATTTTCCATTCCCTATCAATGAGAGAAAATACTTGCCAATACAAACGAAAACTTGAAATCAGTAACTTGACCTTGCAGAAGATGGTTCTCACCCCAGGCGAGTTTTGCTTAGACAAATCAACAAAAACAGTAATTCTGATATGAACCGGAGAGGTAGGAGATGAGGGGAGTTTACTTCGTTTTAATTCTGTCAGCAACTGAAGAGAATATTACTTTTGATTTTGAATTGGTCTCTCTTAATTTGTCAACTTGTCGGTCTCTACCCCTTTAACTAAATGTCATAAGTTTACCATGGTGAGGTTCACTCAGGTTTAATACGAAAAGATCTGGGCTTTAAAGTCAGATGAGCCCAAGTTCCCAGGTTGGGGAACAACTCCCAGGTTGTATTGCTGGCTCTAAGTATGTGGTCTTAGATTAATCACTCAAACTCTTTGAGTCTAGGACTTTTCTTTAGAAAAATAATGTACACTAATTCTTAATCTTGAATGGTACTTTTAACTACATTATCTTTATTTCTTATGTTACTTAGTACTGTACTGACCTTGAACCTAATAGGCATCAATGAATAGTCAAAATGCAGAATATATCCTATGATAATCCTGTGCTTTTCAAGGCAGCTTTTCTTCCCTGTAACTTTTTCATGTTAGCTTCATATTGAGCGCCTTCTATTTAGTTCAAGTTTAATTTTTTTAAAGTATTAATCTTTCAAATAGAATAAGGCAAATTCTTATTATAGTTACATTAAACATATAGCTTAAATAATTAGAAGTAATTTTACATTTGGAATTTTGCTTTGATAAGTTTTCCTTTGAGGTACTTACTTTATTTTTACTCAACAAATAGAATGAAAAGGAAATAATTTCTCTACTGTTTAATTTACTGTGGCTCTTTGGACCAAGGATGAAATAAACAAAGCATCATCATTATTTTTTAATCACAAAATAAACGTGTGACTTCTTTGTATTTTCCTTACTCTTGCCTGTGAAAAAGCCTGCATTTTCAATTTGAAAGTAGTCCGTGCTCCTAATTAAGTTCTTTTTAATTAGAAAGTTGGCATAGATCATATTTGAAAACACCTTAAATATGAGGTTAAATATAATACCATAAAACTTGTGCTTCTTTATATAAAATGATCTTTGTACCTTTTCTGTTTTAAGTTGCTAGTTAATATTTTTTTAGTTATTTCAGTAACACTCTTCTGTGTCTATTTCACATTCAGAAAGAATATAATGCTAATTTTCCTGATGTTTATTACTGGATTAACTGTGATTTTTGCTTTGATTTTTCCTAAAAGTTTTTTTATCTTAATCTGTTGAGTGAATTAATGTGATTGTTGTAGAATATTTTGCTCTTCTAATTAGTATTAAGTGTTATCTGCATAAGTAGTATTTTAACATACTAACAAATACCATTTGTTTATCAATCACCCAGTAAACTTCAGAACTTTTCCTCGCATTGTAAATAATGCAAGTAACATTGCTAAAATATAAATCCAATTGCTGGATTACTGCTAAACAGAATGAATGAATGAATAAAATAAAATAAAATAAAAAGTATGTTTAGAACATTTTGTAGCATGTATATGAAATCTCTAACCCTAAAGGTAATAAATACACTTTACTCTTAACACATGTGCAGTTTTTGTGCCATCTGTAAAATAAAGCCAGAAGCCATTGGAAATCTAGCCATCAATCATTAGATAAATAACATTATTGCATAGAGGATTATGAAGGATATATTGGTCTTTTCAGTGTTGTTTCTACAGCTAACTAGTTTTTCTTTTAGCAAAGTCAGTATGTAGTGTATAAGATTGTTTATATAATTGTTGTTTTCCTCAAATGCCATTATTTTAAAAACTTAACATATTTTCAGAACCTTTCAGATGGTCACTTAATGCCAGTAATAATTAGGTCAGCAAATTTTTGCTTTTTTTGCCCTTTGCAACAGAGTTCATCTTATATGTAGTAGATCAATAATCAATTACGTAAGAATTTAAATTGAAGAAGTCTGCCTTTAAAAATTAATTACATTCAAATCTATGGTGTAAAGATAAGATAAAAATAGATTCTTGCTTCCATACTCTTGACTTTCTGTAGGCTGTCCTGTCTTTTATACTAGCATTTCCTGATCATAGGTTTTTACTGGTACTAAGTCATCCCTAGAAAATAGTTCTAGAGAAGACAGTAATATGGGCAAAAAAAAACACTTGTTTTTTGAAAGGAATTCGACACGCAATGTGTGTTCCATTTGAATCCATTGAGCACAGATTGTATAGTTGCAATTAGTGACCTGATAAACATGGACATTTACTCTTTGGAACTGAAGCTCTATGTAGGCATCACAGTTAAGTAGCTGCTAGAATTGACAAGAGAAAGTACTTAAGGAGCTATCTAAGATACCACTTCAAACAGAAGTTGATGGAAATACAGGTACTGTATATTTGCATTGAGAGCAACTTGCTGTTTACCTTGTAACTAGCATTCACCTGAATGGTACTTGACTAAGTACTGTTCGCCACTTAATGATGATTTTCTAAGGAAATGGAAAAATTAACTACCATTTCCACATGGGCAGTTCTGCTTTTTTTACATAGGAAAATGTATTGGCATGTACGGTTGAGATTGCCAGGTTACCTTTTTCTTCTTTCTTTCTTTCTTTCTTTTCTTTGAGGTTTGGTTTTTGGTTTTGTTTTTTTCTTTTTCAGGGTTTTTGTAGGTGAAATGATTGGTCGGCCTGAGTGACACGTCCTCATTCTCTTCTGGAGATTTTCCCCTGGTGAACAATGGCGTGAATTTACAGGATTACTGTTCAGAGCCATTCCTGTATGTCAGCAAGTGGATCAAGAAGTAGTCTTGGGGAAGGTAGCTAGTTCATGGTAAAATTGAACTGGTGATCTTAGCCAAGCCAAGCTACAACGGGATTAGTACCTCAACTTTTTTTTTTTTTAAAGATTTTATTTATTTATTTGACAGAGCGACACAGCGAGAGAGGGTACACAAGTAGGGGGAGTGGGAGAGGGAGAAACAGTCTTACTACCGAGCAGAGAGCCTGATGCAGGGCTGTATCCCAGGACCCTGAGATCATGACCTGAGCCGAAGCCAGGCGCTTAACAACTGAGCCACCCAGGCGCCCCAGTACCTCAACTTTTATAGGCTATCACGTGATCAAGAGAACAGAAAGAAACTCTACAGAATTTGTCTCAGATGCGTTCTATGACATACCTGTGCAAAATAGTTAACCCTTGGAATCTTGCCTGACTCATTCTTCCACTGTGTCTTATCTCTACATTCTTTTATTAGTCAACCTAATTCACTTACCTAATAGTTTTGAGTTTTTGCTGTGTGCTAGGTACTTTGCTAGGTGACAGAGATGGAAAGATGAATAAGATCTAGGTCTTGCCTTCAACAGACATGTATACAAACTAGTATGCTATTCTGTAACAAATGCAGTGGTCATGTTAAACATGAAAGCCTTAAGGAATATATAGGAGGAGTATCTGACTTGGTGAAGGATGAACGGATACGACAGCGAAATCTTCGTAGGAAAGATGACATTTAATCTGAGCCTATGTCAGACAAAGAGTACAAGCTGGGAGAAGAGAGGCAGTTTCTGTCCAAGAAAACAATGTGTGTGAAGGATGGAGGGAGGAAAGTCCACACACCTTCAGTAACTAATTTCAGCATGCATAGGCATTAGTGAGGGGATAGTAGGAAATGAGGTAGAAAATTAGAAGACAGAGACTGAAAATACCTGTATGTTTGTAAGGTAGATTTGCCTTAGTCTATAAATGATGGAAGGCAAGTGATTAAATTAACATTCTAAAAAGATATTTCTGGCTGTGAGGTACAGAATATTTAGAAAAGAGCCAGGCCTAGAAGAGAGGGGCAGGTCTCATAGCCATGTATTTGGATAAGGAACTGGATTAGTGAATTAAGGCAATGATTAAAGAGAAGACTGAGTGGGAAGTAAAACATGTCCTAGCTTGAGTACCTGAGTGCCTAGTGTATGCCTGCCATTTGCCAGTGTAAGAACATACCAGGGCAATAACGGGTGAGGAATATATTTGAGTTCTTTTTGTTCATTTCAAGCTTCCTATAGAGAGAGAAGGAAGATACCACTTTATTGGGGGAAGACTGGAAAGCCTTCTCTGATTAGATGACATTTGAGTAGGTACCTGATGAAGTGATAAAGGGAAAGAGCTTTCCAAATAGAGGCAATAGCAAGTGCAGAGGCCTTTAGGTGGGGACATGGTTGCCATGTTCCAAGAACAAGAAGAACGCTGTAGCTGTGGAGCTGAGAGGGAGGGGAAGGGTAGATGAGATCCAAGTATGTATTTCATGTAGTGTCTTTAGATTGTAGTAAAGAGTTTAGATTTTATTCAGGATGTGATAGGAAGCCCCGAAGGGTTTTAAGACATGATCTATTTGCCTTTTTTCCCCTCATTTTTTAGAACATCTTTATTTGTTCACTTTGTATATGTATGGCTGTATATCATTTATCATATTTAAGCTTCGTGTGACCATCACAATAGAACTGTTCCATCATCACAAAGAAACTCCTTTGTGTTACCCTTATATAGTTATACCTTTTCTCCAACCTTAACCCCTGGCAACCACTGATCTGTTCTCTATTACTATAATTTTGGTGCTTCGAGGGTGTTGTATAAATGAAATCATCCATTATGTTACCTTTTGAGATTGGTTTATTTTACTCACCATTATGTTCTTGATTCATCCAAGTTAATGTGTGTATCAGTAGTTGGTTCTATTTTAATGCCAAAGAAGTATACCATCCCAAAGAAGGTATACCATTATATGGATCTACCACAATTTGTTTAACCTTTGTCTGATAGAAAGACTTTTCAGTTTCTAGTTTATAAAAATAAAACTCTACAGGTTTTTGTGAAAATACATTTTCATTTCTAGAGTTAAGTCCCCAGGAGTGCATTTGTATGATAATACATGTTTACCTTTATAAGAAATTGCCACTTTTCCACAGTGGCTATTCAATTTTACATTCCCATCAGCAATAGATGAAAGATCCAGTTTCTCCATATCCTTACCAGCATTTGGTATTGTCAGTATTTATTTTTGAAATTCTACTAGGTTTGTAGTGACATCTCATCAAAGCATCCATTTGCGTCTCCTTAATGGTTAATGATTTTGAATTTATTTTCATGTGCTTTGCTCTCTGTATATCCTCTGGGGTAAAGTGTCTGTTAAGTCTTTTGCTCATATTTTAATGGGATTTTTTTTTTTCTTGTTTAGTCTAGGCAGTTCTTTAAATATACTGGATACAAATGCCTTGTCAAGTATGTGATTTGTAAATATTTTCTTGTGGCCTGTGGCTTATCTATTTATTTTCTTGATTGGCCTTTGCAGAGCAAAAACATTTAATTTTGATGAAGTTGAACTTACCCATTTTTCCTTTTGTGAATTGCGCCTTTGTTGTCAAGTCTAAGAACTCATAGTTTAACCTTAGATCCCAAAGTTTCTTCTATAAGTTTTCTGAAACTTTTACCTTTTGGATATATGGAGCTATGACCCTTTTGACTTAATTTTTATTTAAGATGTAGTTTTTTTCTTTGAGATTTTATTTAAAAAAATATTTATTAGAGAGAGAGAGAACACACAAGCAGGGGGAGAGGGAAGGACAGAGGGAGAGGCAGACTCTGTGCTGTGCAGAGAGGCCAATCCGGGACTTGATCCCAGGACCCCAGGATCATGACCTGAGCCGATGGCAGACTCAACCAACTGAGCCACTTGGGCGCCCCTAAGATGTAAAATTTAGATTCAGGTTCATTTTTGTCTGTGGATGTCCAGATTATTTGAACACCGTTTGCTGAAATATTATATCCTTCCTCCACTGAATTGCTTTTGTACCTGTGTCAAAATCAATTGGTTGTATTTGTAAGGGTCTATTTCTGAGTTCTTTGTTCCATTCCATTGATCTTTGTGTCTGTCCCTCCATTAGTAACTATCTTGATTACTGTCACTATGTATAGTAAGTCTTAAAATCATATGGTAAAATTCCTCCAGTTTAATTTGCCTTTTTTCAGACTTTTTCTTAGCTATTCCAGTTCTTTTCCATGTAAAATTTATAAAATTTTATAAAAATCCTGCCAAAAATCCTGGATTTTGTAGGAACTCCATTAAATCTACAGATCAATTTGAAAAAAAAAAATCTGTATTTTTAGTTTGTTGAGTCTTTAGATCTGTGAACACTGTGTATCTCTCCTTACATCTAGGTGGTCTTTGATTTCTTTCATCAGCATTGTTTAGTTTCCAGCATACAAACCTTGTACATGTTTTGTTAGACTTATACGGAGCACTTACAGATGGTACTGTGTTTTTAATTTTGGTTTCTAGTTGTTCATTGCTAGATTATAACAGTATGATTGATTTCTGTCAGCTAACCTTGTTTCCTTAGACCTTGGTAAGCTAAACAATTTTAGAAGTTTTTTTGTAGGTTCCATGGGTTTTCTAATATGTCTGTGAATAGAGAGAGTTTTGTTTCTTCTTGCCAATCTGTGTGCCTTTTATTTGCTTTTCTTGTCTTACTGCTCTGGCTAGTACTTCCAATACTGTGTTTAATAGGAGTGGTGAGATCAAACAAGCTTGTCTTGTGCCTGACCTTAGGGGTAATATATTCAGTCTTTCACCATTAAGTATATGGTAGCTGTAGGTTTTTTGTAGATGCTGTTTATCAGATTGAGAAAGTTCCCTTTCTATTTTAAGAATTTTTATCATGACTGGGTATTGAATTTTATCAAGTGCTCTTTCTACATCAATTAATAGGATCATATTTTTCTTCATTAAGCTGTTAAACTTATGATAACTTTTCTAAGATTCACTGAGGCTGCTATGTGGAATAAACTATGGGAGTGGGACAAAGTTATAAGCAGGGAAACCCTATTGGAAATTATTATAGTAGTCCAAATGAAAGATGATAGTGGCTTGGACCAGGGTAGTAACAGGAAAGGGTGAGAAGAGGTCAGATTTTGGATATGTTTCAAACCTTGCGTGGGCAGGAATTGCTGATGAATTGGATCTGAAGCATAAAAGAGAAGTCATGGATGACTCCTAAGATTTTTGGCCCAAGCAATTGGAACTGTGGAGTTGCTGTTCACTGAATTGGAGGAGACAGTGAAGTAGCAGGTTTCGCCTGGGCAGTCAAGATTTTGTTTTTGGACATGTTAACTTTGAAAGGCCTGTTAGACTTATAAATATCAAGTAGGTGATTTGGTATACAAAATAGAATTCCAGCAAGAGATCCAGGCTAGAAATAGAAATTTGAGAGTTATCAATTGAGTTGATATATGAGAAATTTATAATACAGTGATATTTATTAAAAACTATACCTGTAACCTTTTTCTTTTTACTATCTCTTACCTAAGGTTTACTAGCAAAATACCATATTTTCCTACCACATAAAGAACTTTTACCAAGTTTCAGTTTGGATGAGTTCTATTTATCAGCCTACTGTTGTGTAACGAACGTTAAGTGCGCCAGAAATTGGGGGATATATATTTCCTGTAATAATGTATTTTTTTGAAGATTTTATTTATTTGACAGAGAGGGAGATCACAGGCAGGCAGAGTGGCAGGCAGAGAGAGAGGGGGAGGCAGGCTCCCTGCTGAGCAGAGAGCCTGATGTGGGGCTCCATCCCAGGACCCTGAGATCATGACTCCAGCTGAAGGCAGAGGCTTTAACCCACTGAGCCACCCAGCCACCCCTGTAATAATGTATTTAACTGTGCTTATTTGACAGGAAGATGACTATAATAGTAGTATAGACACATGTGTCTTATTTTCAGAGGTTTATCTTGAACCTCTATAAAAGGAAATACTTCTATGTGTGTTGTGAAAAAGGTTTGACACTATTACTTAAATGCCTTTTAGGTTTTCTGTGGCAATATTTCTCTTATAGGTAAAAACAGAACAGCCAGAGAGATCAAAGACAAAAATTGAAAATAGGTGTGCAAAATAGCTAGTAAGGAAGAGACTTTGATTTCTGACTTAGACCCCAAAATAAATTGGTAAAGGGGGAGGGTGAGCCTCAATTTACAGAATTGGTAAAAAGACAGATCTTCTGAGTTCCATTGAGATATGTTTACTTCATATAAAGATATTTCCGAAAATACTTTTTAAATACCAAAGTCTTTTCTTTGGTATTTAATAAGTTGTAACTTATTAACTCTAGTAATATTTTCTTACTAATAATTTATATATTTCTAGCACTTTGATTTAGTTCTTCTATTGTAGAATTCACCATATTGTGTTATAATAATCTGTTTACTTTTCAGTTTCTCCCACTAAATAAAAGTTTTCACAGCATTAGTACAGTGCCTTGGCACTTAGCTCTCTGTATTTGTGAATGAATGGGTAAACACACATATGCACTACTAAAGTTTAAAGCTAGTAACCTTGCTTGGTTTTGAAAGTAAATTAGTTTTTCAATTTCTAGAGTATGGATTATGGTCATATGTCTCTTCTGAGTACCACATTTTGAGTTGATCCTTTCAAACAGACATTATACTCCCACAGATTGCACATAGCAATACTAACCAAAGTTAGTGAGGCACACATTTTGCCTATCGTTATCTTATTTTTCCTTGTGGTAATACATTTATGCAAAATCATCTCAACTTTGGCCCAGACTTTTTGTATTGAATGGGGCACACATTGCAAATAGTAGGCTGAGCTTAGAATTTAGTCCGTAGTAGCATGTCTCATAGGAAATTCCCCGCGCACATTTTAAAAATCTTTTACTTGTCCTTCTCCCCATATCCAAGTAGATGGTAGACTTATAGGCCAACTTTCTCTTCAGTAATAACTATACTTTCCAAAGCATTTTCTTTACCTTTATTCCTTTGAGCTTTACAAGACAAAAACACTCAGCTTTTATTCCAATGCAGATTTTTTCTTCTTTTTTTTT
>CM052802.1:14446117-14514816 GCA_028533885.1 Nasua narica | reverse complement strand
TGTACGTGTATGTGTATATATATGTGTGTATGTATGTATCTATATATAATATATATGTCATGTTAGTCCATAACAAATTAATAGTTTATTAGAAGCTTTCTCTGATATTGTTGATGCAGTAATAAATGCTTAATAAAGGTTAGCTGTTTAAAGAAAATATTTATAAGTTAGCTATAAAATTATTACCAAAATAATAAACTTAAAACTCTATAATCATTATTGTTATGCTTATTTTTCTTTGGCTTTCTTGACCCCACTCCTTCCTGAATTTTATCTGACACTTCTCTTTTGTAAGTTCTTGGTCTTCAAGTCTCTTTTCCTGCTTAACACCTTTTCCATAATTCCCTAGGTCAGTGTCACCACCTTCTACTGAAACTCAGTACTGTGTAATTCTACAAAACCTGTTGACCTCTGTTGGGGAGGAATGTGAGTGATCCAGTTATGTTTTAAGAGCTAGAAAGTTTGTTACCACTATGAAATACAGCTTAGCAAGGTCTAAGATTAGAATAAGTCATCAGATCAGAGACTTGTGTTACTGTGTTTTTCCAGGTATCAGATACCTGAACAAGGACATCATGGATATAGACGGGGATGAATGCAAGAAATATTTGTGGGAGCGATCAGTGGAATTTGCTATTGATTGTATATAGGGAGGAAAACAGTTGAAGAACCTGAAATTGCCAGCTTCAGAATCATGCTCTATTGTTAATAATTGACATAGAGGTACATTATTGGGTGGGAGGTAGTGAGATAAGTTTTGGACAGGGTAACTTTGGGTCCCTAGCATGGCATTGTCATGCTATTAGTTTTATTTGTCCCTCCGTACCCAGTCCTTGCTAGCCTTCCCCTTCACTCAATCTGTATTCCATTACTATTGGTCTGAGAACTTCCCTTTAGGAAAAGTAATTTCTTTTTGGTTATGATCAACAGTAGAGATTATAATGTGTGGAAAGCAATTTCTTGTTTCCTACCCATGTTCCCATTATGCTCATCCTTTGACCCTTTCCTCTAATGAAAAAGATTACTTAGAATGGTATTTACCACCATCACTTGCTACCACCTCACCCCACACCCACCCAATCTCTGGGATATTGGTACACAAGTTTTTTATATTTTTAGAAATAAATTGAGTCAACTTGGTAGAGATCTTTGAAAAAAACAAACTTTATGAAGTGTTTGTGATTAAAACATCAGTCAGTGAGTAGAGTAACACCTTATTCATCTGGTTTCATTAGGTAATAAATATGCTACATAAGATAATTGAAACTTATCCCAAAATGGTTTTTTTAATAGATTCTATGTATAGAGATTCTTATATTATTTTTATACACTACGTAGGTTTTACTTGTGTGTGTGAATATATACATTTAATATTTCCAAATACGTTTATTTATAATGTTTTTTATGATTTACTACCTTCTGAAATAGGGAACATTATTCCCCTTGCTCCACACTTAACCTGTTCTGAAAGATAGAAATAGCTTTTTGTTTCAGAGCTTCAGAATGAGCGTCAGGAGCCCTAGGTTCTAGTCTGAGGTCTAACAGTAAATCCCTATGTGAGATATTTTGGTTTTTTTACCATTGAATTTGTGGAATCTCGAATAGTGCCTGGCGTGTAGTAAGGTGCTTAGCAAATATTTTTGAAACAAATCATTGTTTTATGTCTACTTTACCACTCTTTTCCTGATTTATTACTTGGACTTCATTACTACCTAGTAAATGAGCTTCTGAGTTTTTAATATAATAGTAGCTAGGTTTTGCTTGAGGTGAACTATTAGACTTAATATATGTTATCATTTAGCTGTTTAGTGGAATTTTTGGCCTTGATGTTTTCTTGTATTCTTAAAGTTGTCAAAAAATGATCTAATAATCTCTTGGGAGTAGTTTGCTTACTGTGAGTACATTCTGTGTGCCTTTATTATGTGTAAGCAGTGTCTTATTTACAGGGATACAGCCCATGTCCTCAGGGCTCTTATAACCTAGATGAAGAGACACAAAAGTGGAACTAGAGGAGAAAAATTAAATGTTGGATCGTGAAGTATTGACCCACAGGTACAGTGGGAGTTTCAGGAATAAATCCATGTGGGCTGAAGCAGTAGCAAAAGAATTCAAGAAGGAGATGAAACTGGAATTGGTTTTGGAGAGTAGTTAAGATTCCGATAAGCATCAAGATGGAGGAATGACATTCTCAGTCAGGGCAAGAGCGTAATCAGGAAAGAAAGCTGGGTTATACGTGTTCAGACAAGCCTGAATGGATTCCTGTGGGTGTAAGGACTAGTGGGAAATGAAAGTAGGTGGACTTAGTATGACTTTTACTCTAGCTCCATGAAACTGAGGGAATCTGAGGATAGGATTTAGAGGAATCCCTGTGCTCAGATGAGGAAAAAACCCACATCTTTATGTTTTCACTAACAGGAACCTATAACTGAAATTTAGCATTTCCTTCTACTGACAGTTCCTATTTGCAGTGGTTCAACTTACAATTTTCAACTTTTTGATGGTGCAAATGAGATACTCATTCAACAGAAATGATACTTCGGATTTTGAGTTTTGATCTTTTCCCTGGCTAGCAATATGCGGTGCTGGGCTCTTGGGTGTGCTGGGCCGCGGCAGCAACCTACAGCACCCGGTCAGCCATAAAACTGGGAGGCTGAACAACCAATATGAGCTTACAAAACCAGTCTGCTCCCAAACAGCCATTCTGTTTCTCACATTCAGAACACTATTCAATAAATTACATGAGATGTTTAACACTTTATTATAAACTAGGCTTTGTGGTAGATGATTTTGCCCTTACGTAGGTGTTCTGAGCACATTCAAGGTAGGCTAAGGTAACCTGTGATGTTCTGTAGGTTAAGTGTATTCAAAGCATTCTTGACTTAGTGTTTTCAATTTACAATGGGTTGGGATGGAACCCCATCATAACTCGAGGAAGATCTGTATTAGGATTTTAAGCGGTAAAGCACAGTAGTATTAGCAATGCATATGACTTTATTACTAATGGTAAAGCACAGACATTTTCATACTACTTTATAATTATTGATATTTCTGAATATAATTTATGCAGATTACTACTTCAAAATTATGGTTATTAGACTTCTGCTAGATTTTATTTTGTTGAGTATTAGTAAAGAAGCATATCTATTAACATATCACAAATACAGTTTTTCAAAGAAACTTGGTAACTTTCAGTATAATTGGTTTTCTTTGTAATCATTTATACATTTAAGCTATTCATTTTTTTTTTTAAGATTTTATTTATTTAGGGCGCCTGGGTGGCTCAGTTGGTTAAACGACTGCCTTTGGCTCAGGTCATGATCCTGGAGTCCCGGGATCGAGTCCCATATTGGACTCCCGGCTCTGCGGGAAGTCTGCTTCTCCCTCTGACCTTCTCCCCTCTCATTCTCAGTCTCTGTCTCTAATAAATAAATAAAAAAAAATCTTTAAAAAAAAAAAAGATTTTATTTATTTATTTGACAGAGAGAGATCACAAGCAAGCAGAGAGAGAGGAGGAAGCAGGCTCCCTGCTGAGCAGAGAGCCCAATGCCGGGCTCTATCCCAAGACCCTGAGATCATGACCTGAGCCGAAGGCAGAGGCTTTAACCCACTGAGCCACCCAGGCGCCCCTAAACTGTTCATATGTTTTTTTAAAAATTATATTTTTAGTAAAATTGACTTTCTTTGTAATCCTACATATTGTATTTAATGCACTTAAAAATATTCTAAGAGGATATCTATAGCCTTCTTCAGACTGCCAAAGGGGTTAGTGACACCAGATCTAGGGAAAAACCAAATGGGAAAAGGCCTTGAAAGCCATACCAAAGAGTTTTAGTTGAAATGATAGAGGAGTCTAATAAATTTTTCATTTGTTTTAATTACAGAATAAATACAAGTTAACTTAGAAAAAATTTTTAATTTCATTAAGTTTAAAAAAGAGGAAGTTCTTTATTTCACAGCTATAGGTAACGTTTACAAGGTAACAGAAATTTGTCTATAATCCCACATTCATTATCCTTATACTCTCCATGTATCTGTTCCAGTTTATTAAAGTTCTTATGCAAAGGAGTGAAATATTTATTAAAATGGTTATATAGGAGCATTTTTGATCAGCTGTACTATACTTGATAGGTCAAGTAGGACAACTTTGGGGTCAGGGAGGTAAGCTATGGGTCTGGTCATTTAGGGATGACTGGGGTAGTGTGGTAGCAGTAGGAGTGGAGTAGAATTGGCAATTCCAAGAGGTATTTGCACACCACCAGTATTCTTTTCCACCTGGTTAAATCATAGATACGGCCATATGTATAATGATGAGAATGTATACGGTAGCAGTAACTGTTGCAGCAGCCGTGGTAGCGGACATGTTTTGTTGGAATGCTTCCCCCATGCCCGGCACTGTTGTAAATGCTTTACAGCAAGCAGCCCAGTGGTGCCTTTCTTCCTCGTAGACTGGGTCATGGCAGCAACGAGGTGGGAAGCGTTAGCATAGGTAGAGGTGTGATTTTGATTCCCAGTTCGCTTTAAAAATCTGAAATATAGATAATTCATGAATATATAGAATTGAGTAGGTTTTAACTATTGCCATTCTGTGATTTTTTTTTTAAAAACTAGTTTGATAAATGGACTCATTATTGTTATATAAGTAAAATCTCCTAGAAATTGGGACAGACAAGTCTGTCTTTAACAAAAATGAAATAAGCTTCAATAGTTACTCTTAAAATTAGTTTAATTACTTTACATCTATTGTATATAAATGTATGCATTTGCTTTATGATTCATAGTTTTATTTTTTTATTTTTATTTTTTTAAAGATTTATTTGACAGAGAGAGAGAGATCACAAGTAGGCAGAGAGGCAAGCAAAGAGGCAGACAGAGAGAGGAGGGAAGCAGGTTCGCCCCTGAACAGAGAGCCCGATGTGGGGCTCAATCCCACGACCTCAGCCGAAGGCAGAGGCTTAACCCACTAGCCACCCAGGCGCCCCTATGATTCATAGTTTTAAAAGGCAAATTTGGTTTTAAACCTTTATTCAGATTCTGCTACTGATTTATGTAATTTGAACTTCATGTTTTTATTAAATAAGGATGTGGGACTAGGTAATACATAAGTCTCCTTTCAGCGTCAGTCTCTACGATTCTGAATGTTAAGGTTTCATCAAGTAGAAGAGAAGGAGTGAACTACAACTTAAAGGAGATTCTCTTTTGATTATGCTGTAAGCGCAGCTGAGATGCCTGAGGAAGACAAGCAAGGTTGAGTCCCACTGTGCCTGCACCCTTTTGACAAACATTAAGAAGCTTAGAAATAACAATCCTAGGAAACTAGAATGTGTACACTGTTGACCAGAAAAATTTTCAAGAAAAGAGTGATCAGTAATCATTCAAGTTAGTAATGAATCAGTCAAGTTAATACAAGATAGAGGAGGGAACTCTGGACCAGGAGTTAGAAAGCCACAAATACATTTCTGGCCCTCAATCTGCCACAGATTGAAGTTGTTGATAATTAGTATATTACTTAATTTTTTGAACCTTGCAAAATGAGAGTAATGACTACCAAGACTTCTCAGTGGTTTTTCATGAAGATCAAATGATATGATGAATTAGAAAGTACCCAGTAAAACTTAAAATATTCTAAAAAGTTACTGCAAAATGGTAGATAAGGATCCTGAAAAGGTTATTGTATTTGATGATCTGAATAAAACTCTTATCAAGGGAGGAAACTTGGAGGCCAGTTAAAATTGAAGCCACAGTATAACTACTCGATAGATAAGTTTGGCGAGGCGTGAATGGTAAGAGACAGATGGCCTAACGTAGTATATCCATTCCTTACATTGCTATGGCAGTTTTTGTTTTTTTTTTTATGTTTATGTTTCTCACTTGATGAGGAAGCAGAGGGCAGGAACTACAGCTCGTTCTTTTTCCTTGGTGCCTTGAATAAAGTAGCCATTTTCATAAATAGCTTTTTAAATTAATACAAGCTGGACAAGACTTAACTGGTAAGGAAATACTTTGTGGTATGAGTATATATGTGGATGTATGTTTAAGATGGTTAAGACTTAAACATGTTCATAGGTTGAAGGGAGAGATTGGAAAGAAAGGGGGCTGGTTTTCCTCAAGTTGTTGGGGGATAGCATCTGGAGCCGTAGACGAAAATGCTGGTCTTACTAGTAAGAGACTATTCGCTGCAAAAAGCACCAGACCCAGGAGGTTTTACTATTGAATTCTTAAAACTTCAAGCCCTTGATAACTATTCCAGAGCATAGAGGAAAAAAGGTAAACTTCCCAGTTCTTTTTACAAAGCCAGTGTAACATGGTAATAAAATATGAGCATAGAAGATTACACACCAATCTCACAAAAGTTGGTGCAGAAAATGCTTAATAAAACTATTAAATGGAAACTACCATTACATTAACAGAATAATATTGTAATGAAATAGAATTCAATGTATAAATGTAGAGTGTAGAAATGTAATGATAAATTCATTCATTAATCATGTTAGCAGATGAGAGAGGGTTATGAATATCTTCAGGGGTAACAAAAAGAGGGATATCAACATTTCTAATAATCCTTCGTGAAACAAATAAATAAGTAGATCTAAGATTTTACATATCTCAGACCAAAAGTCTGCATTTTGTCATTAGAAATGATGAAATACTAAATTCCTTTTCAAAAGTTATGAATCAAGAAAAGCCTGGCCAGCATTAAGTATTCTGTAATATTGTCTTTGGAATACTTCCCAATGTAATCAGACTAAAAAACGAAATAATTATTGAAAGCGAGGAGGCAAATTTATCTGTAGATGACATTGTATGTCTGGAAAAGATAAAAAGAACCTACTTACACTACTGTGTGATCTACTTGCATTAATGTGAGTAATGAGATTTCATTGTGATAGCTAGTTATAAAATAAAAAAAATTCTTTAAAGTATTTTTCTTGATGATCTTTGAAAGTCCATCTGTATGGATTAATGAATGGGAATCCTCATTCTTAAATACATTTGGGAGGTTTTTTTGTTTGTTTTTTTTTTTTTTTTGCCTTCTAGGGAATACACAGACTGAATTTAATCTTTCTAAGTAAATTGCAGTGTGTTTTGAATGAGACACTTTTTTTTTCAAAAAAAGTTAACTTTTTTTTTTAAGATTTTATTTATTTGAAAGAGAGAGAGACAGAACGGGCAGGGAGGAGGGACAGAGGGAGAAAGAGAGAAGCAGACTTCCCACTGAGCAGGGAGCCCAATGTGGGACTCAATCCCAGGACCCCAGGATCATGACCTGAGCCGAAGGCAGATGCTTAACCGACCGGGCCACCCAGGCACCCCTCTGTGTTAACTTTTAAAAACTGTTTTGAAATAAAGTTGTAGCGGTGAATAGAGTGATTTTTAAGGAGATCTTTTTTTAAGTTCTTGTTACTTTTGATAGTTGCTGTATTACTTGGTAATGCTAGGGAAGGTGTAATCTGATCTTTGAGCCATATTTGGTAAATAATAATTTTGTATGGAACCCACAGTTCTATCAGTAAGAGGAAAATTATTGCCCAAATGTAAGGCTTTTCTTTGCCCTTAAAGCATTTCCTGACTTAAAGACCAAGTTATATAATGCATGGAAATAGTTTTATTTTTTAAAGTGTAGCATCTTCCAGATCTATAACTTTTTAACAGGAGTGTGTGGACAAAGGTATTTTCTACTTTACTTGTAGGGAAAAGAATTTTATGTTTCCTTCTTAGCACTGATTCTGTTTATATCCTAAAAGTAAATTATTTTATTTTTATTCATCCTTAGCTGATGACTTGAGCTCTCTCACACATTTCCTTTATAGCTAGCTATTCTGAAATCCATGTTGATAAATCAGGTATATCTCTTTGGATGTGATGCGGTTGAGTTATTTAAATCTAAAGCTTATTACATAGCTGCTGCTTTAGCATATATAAAAATGAAAGCTTAAGTATACCCATATGTTAAGAATAAAAATATGTGTTTCATTCCGTAGTAATACAGAAAAGTGTGTTGAATATCCACTGTATGCCAGGTTGTTATGTTCGTCTATACTTTAGCTAATTCTCTTGACAGTCCAGTAAGGTAGGGTGTGGTATCCCACTTAATGGAAAAGAAACTTGTTCAGAGTTTTAGTCCAAGGCCATCCTGAAACTAGATTTGAACCTGGATCTGTCTCTACCAGAATTTTTTCACCGACAACATCCCATCATAAAAGATGGGAAATTTATATTTTCTTAAAAACTGCTTCGATTCTGTTTCGCTTTGCTGTGTTGTTAGTCACAAGAAATGCAGGGAGTTAAATTCTTTGAATCCTCCACTTCACTATTTTTTTTTCTTTTCTTTTTTTTGTCCTGTTACAGTTCTCCCAGTCTGCCATCATTTGATAGTAGCAGAGCATTCAATTTATTTTGACTGCTATGACATTTGTTTCTTAGAGAAACTCCTTTGGGTGCCAATTCACCAAGCATAAGGACATCATTTCCAGGCCCTCATACAACAGTCTTCCATTTTTAATATCCTACATTTCTGTAACATTTGTAGTTACAGGATTGGTTTTTTTTTTTTTAATATGGATCTAACAAATTCATACAAAAAAAATTTGAATCTATTTTGGTAATGGAAAAAAGAATTTCCAGTGTGGTTACAAACCACATCTTATGAGCTGTTCTTTGCCTCCCACTTTAAGAATTACCAAGTATTTTTAAAAATTGGAACCTGAAATTCAGTTCATTGCTTGGATGCATTTCTTAAGAAACCTCTGAGAATTCATTATAGGAAATTAGGGGAGCAGTTAGAAGGTGATTGGAAATGAGATAGAGAAGAGCAAAATGACCTGAAGATGAGGACTTTACAATTTTAATTTTACCAGTGAAAGTAGGTTTGTTGTCTTTCTCTTTCTGCCATACTCTGTGGTCCCATATTGGACAGTCTGTTGCAAAAAGCCATCACAGATTTCATATAGGCCACTGTTTTGAGTATCTGGAACTGGGAGTCTAGAGTAGAATTGGGTAAAGTAAGACAATGACTTAACTAATGTAAATAGCATCTTCTGGTAACTTGGAACTTAAGAGATCCTTTTTCCATCTCAGAACATTTTATGTGAGATACACTGGGGACTGTCTCACTGCTTTTAGATCTCATAATGTTATCTGGTCACGTTTCTTATTCTGCGTACCTCTAGTTTACTCTAGTTTCTCTTCTGCTTTCAAGGCTCCAGACCCAGTTCCTGGACCTGCCCTGGAAAAGAAGTATCCAGTAGAGATGAGCTCACTGCAGTTACTTAATTAAAAATTTGTAAGCTACAAAAATGGCAATGGGCCAACCAAGAACAGCTACAATTTGAATTTTTCTATTTCCAGGTATGCTAAAGTCCATGGCACCAGTCAAGCTTAGCCTGCATAACTGCCTTCCTGTGACATCTATAATAACCAGAACTTTACTTTCAACATCTGTGGTCCTCTTGCTTTCAAGTTTAGTAACATTCCTAACATCTAGGTAACATGCAGCTACTCTTGACTTTAACATACCTTTTGCCTGAATATTTCTAATTTAACTTGTTTGCTAGTAGTAGCAAACTAATGCAAAAACGATTTAAGAAAAATAAATTTGAAATGCTATTGAGTCAGGCCCTGTAGATGTACAAAAATACTCTGGTCTTCATTGAAAAGTAAACACTAATGACAACAAACTGTCTTCCCTTAAGAGGTTCACATATAGTATAAGTAGTACAGAGAATTAAGTAAATGATCCTAGCTCTCTCAACTATTCTGCACTACAGACGCCTTCACAGAGAGTTAATATAGTCTTCAGTAATTGGAATCATAGGATTTCTGAATAGAACCAGATAATGTATTATATAGTACTTTTTGCCTGAAGGATTTTAAATGTAAGTATATAATATTGGCTAGATTTTTATTTAATTGTTCAAAATAAATCAGAGAAGAAAGTCATAGTAGTTGAAATTGTCCTGGAATATAACAACACAACCAAAAACTGAGGTTTCCTGTTGCCTTAGATTTTACCGGAGTAAAAACTACTTATGGATGGTTAGAGGGTAGAGGGCAGTTAGCTTTAAGGGACTTTTATTGCTTTTACCCATTTGTATAGATTTAGAAATAGGATTAGTCCATAAAAGGTGACTTTATTTACTAAATAGGTGGATAGCCCTACATATCTTTTGTTTTTATTTATTTATTTTTTCTAAACATTTATTTGAGGTGGGGAGCCAAGGGAGAAAAATCTCCAAGCAGACTCCCCACCACGCCTGAAGCCCAACAGGGGCTCAGTCCTATGACCCATGAGATCATGACCTAGCTGAAACCAAGAGTGGGACGCTTAACCAACTGAGCCACCCAGACGACCCCCCCAAATCTTTTGTTTTTGAAGTTCAATTCAGAAGAATTGAACAGAGGAATTTTATATCCCAACTGTGATTTTGAAAGATGATTCTGATGTCCTAACTTGTGCTTTAAAAATTCTCTCCTCCATTGTTAATGTATGAGGAATCTAATGTCAACTGGTGTATTCAGCATTGAGTCACCAATTATGTCCCACATGATTTGTTTGGTATTGGAAGGATTGTATCTCATGGAGTGTTGAATTAGGACTGGAAAGGGAGCTGCTGCCAGAGTTCCTGTAGGATCATTACTGCTGTCAGAGGAATTAGAGGGGATATTAAGAAGACAACTGCATTTGAATTTCAAGTCTTATTAGTTATCACTGGGGCGGTTAATAATGATGAAATTTTTCTACATTCCCGAAGCAATTTTTGTGTAAAACACTGTACTAGGCACCATAGGTGTGTAGAAATGAATAAACCTTGCTTTCAGTGACCTTACAGACAAGTAATACCAAAAAAAAGTACTGTATTAGGGGTGTGAACCGTGTACTGGAGAGTACCAGAAAGAATCAGCTTTCTGGGGGAGGTAACATTTCCACCAAGCCTTGAGGAATAGATAAGAGTTCTTATGAGAGAATGGCAAGAAAATTTTCTGAGTTATGGAAATGAAAGTATATAACATGTTCTAAAGATTGTGAGCAGTCCAGTGTGCCTAGACAACAGTGTACAGGATGTGATAGAAGATGGATCTATGTCATGCATGCTTTCAACTGTTAGGGGAAAGAGTTTGGACTTCAGTAGTAGGTAATGGGTATCGAAGATTTCTTAGCATTCGCGTACATAAGTAGGTGAGTCTTTTGAAAAGCTGATTGTGGTAGAGTAAGGGTTGACTTGATGAAGTCAGATTAGGCAGGAGTAATACCTAATTAAGGACAACATTTATTGTTAAGAGATACCAGACGCTATGTGTGAAGAGTTTTACCCTCAATTTCTCATTTAATCCTCGTTACGGGAATAGAAAAATAACTGAAATAATACATACTAGGCGTTTAGCAAGGGACCTGGCCCAAAGTAATTGTGAATCAGTAATGCTGAACCATAGTGATTATACTATAAACTCAGAGAAAAGTGTTCTTCTCTACTTTTATGTGTGATAACTTTCTATAAGAATATTGTGTTTATTGAGGGACTCTTAAGAAAGTAACAATAAACCTCTTTTTCTACTACCCCCTACCTCTTTCTTTTAAATTAAACTATCCCATTGGTGAATGAATACTTACTCAGTTGGAGAGCTGTGCATTAGTTCACATTAGTTAGCCTTTGGTTAAACAAAAAGGGGAGGGGGGGGGAACCTGGCTTTTTTGTTTTAACAGGACTGAGCATAGAGATAGTCATGCACTTAAACATAAAGCCCATACATAAGATTTAAGTCAAAATGTAACTATAGAGCTCATCTGTCAAGCATCTGGAAAAGTGATAATTGTTGCAGCTGTTAACTATAACAGTAACTGTGTTAGCATAGATGACATTGGCTTTAAGTTATTTGGAAGTATATATAGTTGGCTAAGTACAGGTACTTTCACATTATTCTACTCTAACTCTCCTACCCATGTATCAGAATGTATTCTGATGGATTGTCTTCCATCCATGTGTCCCTTTACCTTGCCCCCTCTCCAAAAATGTAGTGTGTTCTTTTTAGTTAATTTATTTGGGAGAGCGAGAGAGAGCATGAGCTGGGGAAAGGGCAGAGGAAGATGGAGAAGAAGAATCCCCGATGAGCAGGGAGCCTGAAGTCTTGGGACTTAATCCCAGGACCCTGGGATCATGACCTGAGCTGAAGACAGACGCTTAACCGACTGAGCCATCAGGCACCCCAATTAGTGTGTGTTCTTTCAGAACCTTTCCTATGCATTCACACAATAATATTTTTTAAAGTCTATTTTTATGTCTTTTTTTTCCTGACCACAAAGTGTATCCTTATAGGTGGATTCTACATCCTTCTTTTTTCATTAATTAAAGTCTTAAAGTTCTTTCCGTTTAATTATTTGGATAGCTTATTCCACTTAAAAAAAAAAACCAAACAACTGCATGATAGTCCTTCGTGTTGCTATACAATAGTGTACTTATTCATGCCTCGAGAGAGGTGGTCTTTAGTAATACCCACTAAGGTGCCTATATGTTCCTCTTTAAACACATGCATTTCTCTCTGGATTAGATGTTTAATTTATAGAGACAAAGAGCTAGACCGCTCATACTGTTATTATTTGTGACAGATTGCATTCAGCCCACCTCACAGCCGATTGCAATAGCGCTGGGTGGCGACACCACAGTTGGGAACTTCTGGCATAGAATGTGGATCTGTGTGTCTGTCCGTTCAAAGGAGCGGTATTAGCAGTTGTCCTCTCTGCTTCACGGGTGGGGAGGATAAAGTGAGGTCATGGGTATGTGCTTGTAGGAAGACCAGTATAAATCTGAATTCTACTAGATGGTAATTTTCACGAAAGCAGGGGCTGTATTTTATTCATCTTTGCATAGTGAGAGCGCATTGCCTGGCATACAGCGGGCAGTATTTGGAGAGTGGATTCCCACGTAGGAAGGTGACCAGAAAGTGGTTCAGGCCACTAGAATTTTCTTAAATGTATTTTCTACATTATAAGGAATCTGTACCTTTTCAGCCTTATTTCTCTGCTCCACTCAGCCATAATTCTTCAAATTTATCATGTTCTTTCATGGCCTTTCCCCCAACACAAAAGCAGGTGTCAGGGATAACCTGTAAGACCTTTATTATTCTTAAGGACTAAACGGAAGCACAACACTCCTTGTTACATTTCTCTTGCCTTTTCCTTAGTTTCTAAATTTTAGGTACTTTTTCCTCTTAACCTTCACTGCAGCTTATACACCTGTAAATGGCACAGTGTTTGCTGCTGTCTGAAGATGTGCCCGCCCCTGAGGCATGGCAGGGCCTGGAACTTCAGAGATAAATCACCTGCATCCAGAAAATGAGAGGCATGTTGTTTCTGCTGACTTGTGGGATGCAGCATGTATGATGCGGAGGAGGGCCCTTTGTATCTTGTGTGATGTGCCCCTCCTTACCCTACTTCTTCAGCCTCATCTTTCATCACATGGTCTCCCTGTGAGTCTCTCCGTGCACTTTAGTGTTAGCCAGCTACCTTTGGCTTCCCGAACTTGCCAGACTGTTTCACTCCTTTAAATCTTTCCCTAGGCAACTACCTATGCCTGAAATACTCTTTCCTTCTCACCAGTCTACCTAGCGAACACATTTCATCGTCCAAGGCCCAGCTTAGGTATCCCCTTGTTGATTGAATCCTTTCTTTAAATCCTCCCCTTCCCTCAAAATTGACTGGCCCCTCCTTTGTCTCCCCTGTTTACTGCACATTATATCTGAAACAACTCAATTATTACATTTATTTATTGAATGTTTATCTTCCCCTAATGAAATGTAAATTTCTTGAACATAGGCAAATGTGTTCTTATTAATTTTAATATTTTTAGCACCCACTATAGTGTAGAGTAGTAGCAGGCACTCAACAGAATCTGAGTAAGCAATATATAGGAGAGTACGTATGAAAAATATAAAAATGATAAATTAGAAAATGGGTTATCATAAATAAAAAATGTTAAGTAGATCATCACTTTTATATATTTTTACAGTTCAAATTTCCTATTAGGAAAGTCTTTATAGATTTATGGATAAGTATTTATAGGATGAGATTTCTGGTTCTTTATTTGTTTACATTATACAATTAAAAATATTGAATATTCTCTAAGAGTATCTAAATTGGAGAACTGTGAAATAGATTGTAATAAATTTGCTGATAAAAGTTTCTGTACAGTTCTGAGGTTATTCTTTTTTTATTATTTTTTTTAAAGATTTTATTCATTTATTTGACAGAGAGATCACAAGTAGGCAGAGAGGCAGGCAGAGCGAGAGGAGGAAGCAGGCTCCCCGCTGAGCAGAGAGCCCGATGCGGGGCTCGATCCCAGGACCCTGAGATCATGACCTGAGCCGAAGGCAGAGGCTTTAACCCACTGAGCTACCCAGGTGCCCCTAGGTTATTCTTTTTTTTAAAAAAAGATTTTATTTATTGGAGATAGCATGAGCTGGGGGGAGGGACAGACGAGAGGGGGAAGCAGACTTCCCACTGAACAGGGAGTCCGATGCAGGAGTTGATCCCAGGACGCTGGGATCATAACCTCAGCCAAATGCAGACATTTAACCGACTAAGCCATGTGGGCACCCCCTGAGTTTATTCTTGATCATCTAATAAAAAAATTCATCTGCCGTAACTATAACAAGACTAATAGCCAACTATATAGAGCAGTTTCACAGTGTACTATTTGAAAGATGGGCACGTACTAAACAAAATTATTGCATCGTGTTGTATATTAGAGACTTGATTGAATTTAATCCTGTTTTACCAATTTCACCTTTGCTCATTTTGAATTCTGTCATTTCTTTTTTTTTTTTTTCCTGTCATTTCTTTTTAAGGTTCTGAGTGCTATTACAGTAATGACATATTTTATTTAAATGTTCTTTTTTTTTTTTAAAGATTTTATTTATTTGAGAGAGAGAGAGATCACAAGTAGGCAGAGAGGCAGGCAGAGACAGAGGGGGAAGCAGGCTCCCCACTGAGCAGAGAGCCCGATGCGGGGCTCGATCCAGGACCCTGAGATCATGACCTGAGCCGAAGGCAGAGGCTTTAACCCACTGAATCACCCAGGTGCCCCTTAAATGTTGTTCTTTATGAATAAATTGTTACGTATTTTCTCCATCAGCAGGCTTAGGAGTCTCCATTCACCACAGTTGTATTACCAATCAAGTGTATGTGTATAATTTCAAAATTGCCAATTTAACTTTTTGTTAGTTATTAATACTTTTTGTTATTAAGAGAGCACTAATACCCATCTATTTACACTATGTGTAATTCATGAACACAATCGACACACACCCAATGCTATCTCACACACACACACACACACACACACACACACACACACACACACACACACAGAGCACCGGCCAGAAGTCCATTCTGGGGAAAAGTCAGTTGAGGGCCATGACATTTGAAGGAAGATGGGCAAAGTTATATAAGATGTACCAAAAAAACATGGGCCAGGTTAAGTGTTTGGAACTGCATGGGGATTAGTTGATGATACTTCTTATAACTTAAGATGCCATAAGATACATCTCATATTAAGATGCCATTTTAGATTAATGTTTTAACCAGATTATTATACATGCCGTTGAGTTCATTGGTTCATTACAAATGTTAACAGTTGATACAAAATGCTACCTGGTCCTAAAAAAAAAAAAAAAAAAAATGCTACCTGGTCCTTCCAAGTGCTTTCATTTTCTTTTATCCTCTTTTTCCCTCTTACCCATAATAGGAACTTATTGTCTTATCATTTATTTATATCATGTTTTAAAGATATTTATGCACAGGATGGATTATCCAAAAATTACAGTAAAAAGGGGGCATTGAAAAATAACTGTGTGTGTCATATCGTAAAGCCCTAATGGAAAAAAATAATGAGATATGAATTGGAAAATACACCCAAGGTAGTTAGTTATATAATATGTTTTGATGAATTATAAACCATTCTGTCTTAGATTTATTGCGCTTTTCTTGATCCTTAGAAAATGGTAGCACTCACCACAAAACCACAATACATAAATTGCCAAGTGTGGCTGACTTGCACATTCCTTTAGAAGAACTTATAACTGGTAAGCCTTTTAACCATAAGAAATGGCCAACATTCATGGACTTGAGGCAATGTATTAAATGAAAAAATTGGGAAGTTTTTTTTTTAGGAGGAGGTAGTATGGATCATTACGTACTTCCGACTTTGATGTTTATTTTTACCTTTACAAAGTAAATTATTGCAGGGTTATAAAGTTGAGGAATTGATTTTCTGCTAACAATCCTTTGCTCCTTTCAGGCTTTTAAATAACACAAAATGATAGCTAATTTAAAGTAGTAGCATTTAGATGACTGATTTGGTAGGTTTCTGTTACTTTATTCTTGTAAATAACTGGCTGTGTCAAGTGATTCAATCCTACAACTGTTTCATGCTAAAATTTATGCTAAGGATGGATTATAATTATCTTGTTTTGAGGCTTAGCTGGTGATAGTATTTGAATTTTAGATTTTTGATTACATAGCTATAGTTACCGCATTTTAACTCTTAGGAAAATAACTTGATATTGTAGCTTTGGTGGGGGTTGGATTTGCTTTGTCTTAGTAAAGTTGTAACATTATGTTTCAAGAAATAGGATTCTAATAATTTGCTGTTAAAATTTTTAAAAAACTTTTTATGTTCAATTAGTGGCATTTGCAAATTCTGTTGAGAATCAGATGTGAAGTGTACCAACTATTACCTAACTAGCATTTGGTGAGATGCTTAGGTAATATATCAGTAAAGTAAAAGGTATTTAAAATAGTGTATGTAATTGATGGAGTATATTTCTTTTTTTTTTTTTTAGGTATAATTCTGAAACACTGAGGCTAAAAGATTGCAAAGTTTGCTTTAATTTTAATTTTAAAATTTTAATAGCATCTTTCAGCTATTCTTACTGCATATCAATGCTGCTTTCTCTGATAAAGATGCTCTTTAAGAATAACTTACTGCACAGTCTGATAATGTCAGACTGTGTCACAGAAGACACACAAATTGTCATTAGTTATGAGAAATTGTTAACATCATTTTGACAGCAAAGAGAAAAGTTTAAACATTCTGTCTTCTGAGTAGACATCCTGGGGAAGTTAGTATTCACAGTTGTTGAGGTCAGAGGGGCTTTGCAGTACAGACAGTTCCGTTAAAGTTTAACATAAGTGTTTCTAAAAATCACCATGTTATGCAAATCATGGGGAAAAAAGCCACAGGGCTTATGGAAAAAGCGGAATTTGGGATGAAACACTCAAAAACTTTATCAGAGAACATTAAAAAAAGATAAGAACCTTAAAAAAATGACAGTATAATTTTACACATGTTAAATGATTAAGAAATATGTACTTATAAACAATATACAAGCAAATATTGTACTTGAAAAAGTTCTGAAGTTTGTTTATGGAAATGAGCATAGATACAGCAGCTTGTTAATATGAATTAGTCCAAGAAGGGTTCTGAAATCAGAAGGAAAGTTGTAACACAAGACGTGGAGAGGTGGGACTAAGCGCAGATATGGTGAACTGAGGGAGATGTTGGAGGTGTGTTCATATTTACATTTTGTGTATTCACACAGCTTATTTCAGCTGAGTGTGGTTTTCTCTGTTCAGCTAGTGTTTCTTGCTGGCAAAGTCACAGTAAAATTCACTTAATGTTCAAATTCCCTGTTGTGTCAGTTGCATTAGAACAAACTTAGAGTTTCAAAACAAGTACTGTAGCAGCACTGACTGAACAGCTGAGGGTAAGGGAAACACTTGTTTGGATAGATAGCTGCCACTTTTTAGAGTAGTCTTCAAAATCAAGGCATTTTCTGATGCATGGAGATTTATCGTAGCAAATATTTACTGAGCGTCTAATATTTAGCATACCCTGTTTAAGTATTTAGGATACAGCAGTGAACAAGATATTCTTTCCACTTTGGGACTAAGAGGGCTTGTGTGAAGAATTTTGTTTGTCATCAAGGGTTGGTTTTACAAAATAAAATTAGATAGATGGAGGAGAAGTCTAACAAAGGAGTATACTGGGCAACAGGCTTTTCTCTAACCTTTTAAATTATATACTTTTACAAGATAATTTCCTAGGATCCTGTCCCACTCAAGATTCCATTGTTTACAGAAAAAAATTATCATCTCTCAAGATTATTAGCCAGAATTAAATTTTGGAATGGTGGGACACCTGGGTGGCTCAGTTGGTTAAGCGTCTTCCTTTAGCTCGGGTCATGAACCCAGGGTCTCTGCACGGCAGGGAGCCTGCTTCTCCCTCTACCTGCTGCTCCCCCTGCTTGTGCTCTATCTCTCTCTCTGTCTCTCTCAGAAATAAAATTAAATAGAATAAAATAAAATACAATTTTGAGATGGTATATATGTTAAAATGGGAAGACTTTACCTTCTGGTCCATAAGCTAAAGGAGAATCCTAATGTAGTTGAAAAGTGAATTATAGTTGCATATATTTCATTCTATTTCTTTTTGATATTCAACTTGAACTGTATTTTCCTTTGTTAGATTAATTACATTTATTCCAATAAAAATCATGTAAGAATGGGGCAAAGGTAAAATATGTATATAGTTTTACATAATAATATTAAAACTTAATGTTATTGTATCTTAAGGAAGGTCTTCTATAATAATGGCCTTTCTCGTCTTCTTCTGTAACCACTCACCACCTCAGACTCCTGCTTCGTAATCCCCTTCTTCCCTTCTGTCCCTCCTTTCTTCTAGCCAGACAGATGACTGATTCACTACCTCCAGAATGTGCCTCCTATTTGGTTGTCCTGCCTCATACTTTAACCTTGTTTTTTAAATGTTAATTTAAGTTTAGTTAACATATAGTTGCATTGGTTTCAGGTGTACAATCTGGTAATTCAACACTTCTGTAATTACTCCTCGCAGTAAGTGTACTCTTGATCCCCTTCACCTGTTTCACCCCACACCCTACCCACTGCCCTTCTCGTAATTACCAGTCTGTTCTGTATCGTTAGGAGTCTGTTTTTTGGTTTCTCTCCTTTTTCTTTCGTTCTTTTGTTTCTTTAATTTACACATAGGAGTGAAATCCTTTGGTGTTTGTTTTTCTCTGACTGACTTATTTCACTTAGTATAATACCCACCAGATCCGTTCATGTTGTTGTAAATGGCAAGATTTCATTATTTTTTATATTCTTGAACTTGTTAAGTACCCATGATTCAGAGCCTCCGACTCTCCCTCAGCCCAGAGAGCCCTTTAAACACATACAGCACAGTTTATACCACTCATCTGGCACTCGTGGACGGCCTAGTACTGTTTGCTTTCGCAGGGAGCTTTGCCTGAGTTTCCTCGTCACAGGGGTTATTTGTCCATATACATGGGAGGGGAAGGCTGCAGAGTTTCAGTCAGCCTTTTCCGTATTCTACAGCCAGGGTAGCATGCAGTCGTGTTTTCTGCTAAAGTTTTGTTCCTTTGTGCTTCGAGAGAATTCATGGTATTTAGAATAAGTAATAATTACTACCAGTGTGTATTTTTTGCTACAGGCCAGGCAGGTGCAATGCAATTTACTTTTACTATGTTATCACTAATCCTTGAAATTCCTTGAGCTTTTTTCTCCATTTTACAAAGAAGAATGATAGTACTAGTGACTAGCACTTACATAAGCTACCTTACTTACTTAGGCGCTTACTCTGTGCTCTTTTTAATTATTTGATATGTATTACTCATTTAACTTCTTAATAATATGAGATAGCTACTCCATCATCACCATTTTATAGATGAGGAGCCTGAAGCACAGAGAAGTTAAATGATTTGCCCAAGAAGATACTGCAAGTAAGAGGCAAAGTCAATTTCATAAATAAGTGAGCATAATTATCGAATCCTAGAATTTATACGTAGGCAGCCACCATAATTTGTCAAATACTGTACACGTTATATACATTATCTCATTTATCTCATTAAATGAGACAATGCCCACTAATACAGAATTGAGGTTGAAATATTTAGCAATGTTACCTCTGCTTTTAGCCATTAACATGCTCTTTCACCAGAAAACTTTAGAAACAAATGACTGAAGTGTAGAATACTGTTTCTTGAAATTCTATTCTTTGGGAAAATTTCAAGCCTATCTTAGAATGACATTTAATTTATTCACTTATTTCTTTTTTTTGGTAAGACTTTAATAGTAAAAGCCAATACTTTGATTCTCAAGCTTAACTTATACAAGGTACATGACCAGTTACTCCTTTTATTTTTAGAGTTGGATCTCATCATTTGTTCCTTTTCATTTTAAAAGTTTGCTCCATCACTTACTTTGTATGCTACCTCCTGATCAGCAGCAGTCAACTGAGTCTTTGATATACTTTTACATATCTCCATAGTCATTGTTTCAGGGTTTTGTTTATCTTATCAAGTTTTTGTTTGTTTGCTTGCAAAAGTAACATCTCATCTAAATCTAGAACTTCAGCAGAATGGTAGTGTCTCCCCTTCACCCCACCTCACCCCATTTCTTGCCCCCTTTACTCATTTCCCATGGGGTGAGAATTGCAAAAGCTTTGTTTATTGTACTTGATGGAAAACTAGCTTTTGGTCACACATGATTAATATTCTACAGTATTTTCATTAAGAATACTCGAACTTTTCTTCCCCAAGTGCTAGTATGGAAAAGCACCTTGGAGATAGAGCTCATCCCCCATAACAGACCAAGCGACTAAGCTAACAGCATTTACCCCCAAAAAAAGATGATATAAACACTGAATACAGATTTAAGCAAAAATTGTGAAATAAGTAATTGGGCCGATGGGCATAGGATTCAAGAAGCATGGTGTGTGTGTATATATGGGAACTGAATTACAAAGCTAAATCTTCATTTTCCACAGTAGGAAATCCATAGATAATGTGTGAAATTGGAAAATCAAGAAATAACCCCATAATCACCTTGTGTAGGAATGTGGAGAAACAGCCCAGTGTTGACAGTGGTTACTCTGTGGAACAGAATAAGAGTAGGAAGGCATGACGTAGGGAAGTTGCTGATTTCCTGATAAATTTTATGGTACTCTTTGGCTTTTAAACTGTGTACGTGTTTTTGTCTTTATAATTTTATTTAAATTTTTCATTGTAGGATATGTCAAAATATTTCCTGGACAAATAATTAGTAAGATTTTTTTTAATCATTTTTTTTATATATATACTGTTTAGTTGTTTAGTCTGGAAGGAGTGTTGGCCTTTAAGGAAAAATTAATAATGGTTGTATAATGTTTTATACATAATATAACCAAGAATATTTTCCTTCAGGTGTTCTTAAATTATATGTTAGGATTATCTACACTCAGGTTTTAATTAATGCCAGCACCAGAGATGCCTCTCAAATGTTTCTCTGCAGCCCAGACCTGCTCTCTAAGCCCTAGACCCATCGATCTCTACTTCTGTGACATATCTGTTTGGATATTTTAAAGGTGTCCGGGACTTAACATGCTCAAAACCAAACCTGTAATCTACCCCTTTGTTTTCTTGGTCCTGTTCCATCATTCATAGATCAGAAACTGACCTTGACACCTCCTTCTTCACCCCAATATTTAATTCATCAACAAGTTCTATTAATCTTTACTTTCTAAATGCCCCTTCAGTTTTTCCTTCTCAGCCTCCACTGCTCTTTCTACAGGGACAAGCTATTAGCATTTCCTAGCTAGCCTCCAGCAGTGGTTTTCCAACGGGTTTCTCATATATTTTGCCCTTTTCTCCATACCGTAGTCATTCTTCATACATACATGATTTCTTGGTCGGGTCTCCTTCCCTGATTCTGAACTTAAATCTTCAGTGGCTTCCCATTACTCTGAAGATAAAACTTCCAAATTTTAATGGCCTCCAAGGCACATCATGACTTGGGCCCTACATTTTTCTTGCTCTCTGCTCTCTACAGTTTTTCCTCAAGTACCTTGCTCCCTTCCAATCTCTTTCTGAATGTGAGAGAGACGGAACAAAATACAGTAGCAACAAGCTAGACTGAACTGGCAGCAGGGGGCAGACAGAAGGTAAAATAGTGCAGTTCAAATAACTATTTGAATTACAAACCTGTGTCTATGTGCCTCTAACCCAGGAATTTCTTTGACCTGGAGAGAAGGGCACAGACTACTACTTGTGTCTTCAGCACGGTGTCTGCTGCATTCTGGGCACTCCTTAAGTGTATGGGTTGTGGATAGTTAGAGGATGATTGTCTGGTTTTAAATACTCTTTGTATCTCATTGCCTCATAAATGCCCAAATTTTGATCAGAACTGTAAGTCCTGTTGCTTTTCTCTTTGTTGTTTTTTTAATTGGGGACCATGGTCTCTTCTCGTGGGTACAGTTGAACAGTTGGCTGTGCTACACTCCTGGAAAAAATCACCGTGACAAGTGATGGTGAATGTGAACACTTGCTACCTATCATAGCTTGAGGTGTCATAGTCTTTAAGAAGGGAAAGAATAAGGCACATTTTATAAGGCTTTCTAGTATATTTACTGTTAGATTCTGTAGTATTGTATATATTCTGCTTCTGTTTAGAATCCTTAAGATCATTTGAGGTGGTGACAGTTTTAGGTGCCAAAACTTTGCACCTGATGCTAGAAACATTTCTAGAAAATACTGGTTTTCTCAAAAGAGCAGTCATGCTGCATCTTAACCATAGAAAATATGTTTCCATTTATTATTAGAAATAATTTTCCAGATTAAGTCATATTGCATGGTTTTCCTTTTAAAATTAGATACCACCTGTTGTTTGTTTCAATAATGAATTTAGTTGTAAAATTTATTTACTCACCACAAAGGAACATTAAAAACAGTTGTCTTGGGTGCCTGGGTGGCGCAGTTGGTTGAGCAACTGCCTTCGGCTCAGGTCATGATCCTGGAGTCCCGAGATCGAGTCCCACATCGGGCTCCCAGCTCCATGTGGAGTCCGCTTCTCACTCTGACCTTCTCCCTTCTCATGCTCTCTCTCACTCTCTCTCTTTCCTAATAAATAAATAAATAAAATCTTAAAAAAAAAAAAAAAACAGTTGTCTTGTCCTTAAAGTTTACTCTTGCTGGATATAGAATGTGGGTTGCTGTTTTTCCTTTCAGCACTTACATGACGTCGTTTGACTGTCTCCTGGCCTCCACAGTTTCTGATGACAAGTCGACATCATTGGAATTGTTCCCCTCTGTTATTTCTTTTGCTGCTTTCAACATTTTCTTGGATTTTCAGCAGTTGGAGAGTTATGCCTATGTGTGGTTTTCCTGGGCTTTTCCTGTTTAAGGTTTGAGTCTAACCTGTTTAGGCTTTGATATTCTTGAGTAGGATCTTCTTTTTGTTTTTGTGTTGTTGTGTTGTTGTTGTTGATTCAAACAGGCCCTGGCTGGTTTTATTAAACATTTTGCGTGATTTACTTTTCACCAGTGTGTTCTAACATGCTTCTAGTGGTACCAGCATCCCCGGCATCAGTGGTAGCCAGCGCATGCGTAGCAAAATGTTCCACATGCTACGCCCAATCCAGTCGCATTGCCACTGTAGTGACGAGCACCATTTTCAGCCTGTGTGGCACAGTACTGTTTCGGATTTCCTCGGGGCTGGCCAGTTGTTGGAGAGGGTGACCAGTTTTGCTTTGCCTTGTCTGATCGTCTTTAGAGTCTGCTCCTGCCCCAGCAAGCACTCTTCACTTTTCATGAGGAGTTAGAGCCTAGAGTTGATCTGGAGCCTAGAATTGATTGACGCCAGCAACTTGTTTGTTGTCTTTGTAGCCACCATCTTCTGTCATATGTGTGGGATGACACCCCAACCAAAGCAGCCACCAAGGTGTCTGGGGAGGTGATTAAGATCTTCCTGATCTGTAAATTTATATCTTTTACTAACTTGGGGACATTTTTAGCCAGTATTTCTTCAAATAGTTCTTTTCCACCCCATTATCTCCTCCCTGTCTTCCTGGATCTCCAGTTACAAATACCTTAGACTTTGTGATATTTTCCCATAGGTCCCTGAGATTCTCTTCTTCCCCTCACCCACCCCACCCCCAGTCATTTTTCTTTTTTCTCCATCCTTCAGGTTGGAACAATCTCTTTTGCTTTGTCTTCAAGTTCACTGACTATATTCTGTCATTTCCAGTATGCCGTTAAATCCATCCAGTGAATTTTTTTATCTCGGACATTTTATTTTTCACTTTTGGAATTTGTGTTTGGTTCTCTGTCTTTTAAAAATATAGTTTCTGGTTTTGGGGGGTTTTTTTCTTTAACTGAGATTCAAGCATATTTGCCCTCACATCTTTAAACATAGTTGAAGTAGCTGCTTTAGAATCCTTATGCACTGATAATTCTAGCATATGGGTCGTCTTGGGCTTGGTCTCCCTTGGTTGCCTTCTCTCTTAAGTATGGGTCAGTTTTTCCTGTTCCTTATGTGTTTCTTATGAAAATGATTTATAGAGACTCTAGATTCTATTGTGTTCGCCCAGGAGTGAGTATTGATGTTTGGTTAGTTTCCTTGCTTGCTTGCTTGCTTGCTTGCATTAGGAGGCAGTTAACTTGGCCGAACTCCTAACTACAAACTCTGAAATCTCAGTTATTTTAGCTTTGGCCAGGCTGCTTGGAATCTCATATGTGTGTAGTTTGGAGATCATAGATGTGTGCAGAATTTATACATAGGGTTTGGTGCTCCTCTCGTTCTGTGATTTACTTACTAGGTTTTCAGCTGTAGTGGTTAAGCCAGTCTATCCTTTGGTTTATTCAGCGAGTTGGGCAGGTTTTCTGTCTAGGTTTCAACTACCCAAACCAGCTGGGACCTGTTCTCTGGCTAAATGCCTTTTAAAAAAGGGAAAATCACACCATCCTGTTACCTGCTAAGTACTAACTCCTGTCTCCCCACTATCCCTCTTTGCTGCTTACGCTTTCTGCCTTCAAGTGGTTATTTTTATACTTTGTTTAGTGTTGATAGTTGTTTATGAGAGAGTTGACCTAGTAGGAGCTACTAAGCCATTACAGGAAGTGGAATCCCTAAAATACAGTTGTATGTTTGAACAATTTTGTTGGTGCAGTTGGTGATTTTTGTAAGAAAAGCAGGTATATTGGGGCGCCTGAGTAGCTCAGTGGGTTAAAGCCTTTGCCTTCGGCTCAGGTCATGATCTCAGGGTCTTGGGATCGAGCTCCACATCGGGCTCTCTGCTCAGCAGGGAGCCTGCTTTCTCCTCTCTCTCTGCCTGCCTCTCTGCCTACTTGAGATCTCTCTCCCTCTGTCAGATAAATAAATAAAATCTTTAAAAAAAAAAGAAAAGCAGGTATAAGAGTTTTTCAAAGAAACTTGGAAATTTATGTTTTAATAATGAAATCAGTCAAAATTTATATCATGATTCATCCTCCTCTAATAAAAGTTGTCTAACTCAATTAGACTAAAAATTTATTTATTTGCCTTTCCCTCAAATTGTGTAAAAATTTCCAAATCTAGATCATTTTAAATGTGTTTTGAAGCAAAATAATACAAAGAAACCAGACAGTCAATCCTTCTTGTCATCCACCAAATGTTGCATCTTTGGTCTGTGTCCTGGGGATGTAGCAGTGAACTTCAAAGTTCTTGATCCTATGGAGTTAACGTTGTGGGAACAGATAGATAGGTAATAAATAAATACATATCAGGTATTGACAAACGTTATGAAGAAAAGCAGGGTGTGAGGATGTGATGGGGGGAGACAATCGTGGCATTATTTTGGAGAGATGGGTCAAAGAAGCTGTTTCTGAGGAAATGACATTTGATCAAAGATGGTAATGAAGTAGAAGAGGGGCCATGCTGATACTTGAGGGTAGAATGTTCCAGGCAGAAGGAGCAGCAAGTCCCAAAAGCCTAAGGGAAGAAAGAGTGGCTTTTTTGGGAACTAACCAGAATTGTGGGAACCAGGAGAGTGATAGAAGTGAAGTCTGAGCGGTGGGAGTTATTAGCCAGGGGCCTTGTGTTGGAGAATCTCGAGCAAGGGATTTTGCCCTGATTTACTTTTCACAGAGATCACTTCGCTCCATAGAGTGAGGGGCAGGGGTGGAGCAGAAAGGAAAGGCAGGGAGGAAACCAGTTAAGAGACCTTTGCAGTGGCAGCCTAGGTGACTTACAGGGGTGGCTTAGGCAAGAGCAGTAACAGGTCAGGGAAAGTGGTCAGATTCGGAATATTGTTGACAGATACAGACAGCAAGACTTGATGCTGGATTAGATATGGGATATGAAAGAAGGATCACCTGGATAAATGATGGCACCATTTACTGGGGAAAAAAAAAACTGCGGAAGGATTGGTTTGGATGGGGGGAGGGAAGAGTTTAATTTTGGACATACTCAGTTTGAAGTGAGTTTTAGAGGTCCAGAAGAAGACGTCAGGCAGGTAACTGGCTATATTAGTGTGGAACTCGAGGGAGAGCACGCCTTTGGCCTTGCAGAAATAAATTTGCAAAACCTCTGTGTAAAGCAGTATGTTTGGATGAGATTACGCTGCAGAGGAATATCAGTGTCGTTGAAAAGAAACCCTAGGTCTGAACTCCGTTGTCCACCAACAGTCAGATGTCCAGAAAAGGAAGAATATCTAACAAAACTGAGAAGGAGCTGCCGGTGGGTGGGAGAAACACCAGAAGACTGTAAATCTCAGAAGCCAAGTGAAGCACTTGTTTAAAGAGGGCTGGTTGACTGAGTCCTATGCTATCGTTGGATGAGGACTGAGGACTGCTTGTTAGGTGTGACAACCTGAAGTTCTCCAACAGCTTTGATAAGTAGAGTTTCAGTGGAGAAAAACTGGCAAAGCCTGATTGGGGTAGATTGAAAAGAGATTAGAAGGGAGGAAAAGGAGATACTCACATATAAGGAACCCTTTCAAGTAGTTTTCACCCAGAAGAAGGAAGAGGCAGAGGAATGAGCTGATAGCTAACGTGAAGTCAAGGGTGGCTTTCTCAAGTTGAGTTCAGTATTTTCTCTTTTATACTATAACCCATTAGAGCTTTTACCTCGGAGAAGTCACACAGACAAAACAATTAAGGAATTTAAATAAGAAAAAGCTGAAAGGCTTTTACTATGTATATCTAAATGAGCTTATATTCTATTGAGGCCTGGGGAGTTCTTCCGTAAGTAAATTTAATAAAAAATATTTTAATATCTACTGTTCCACTGAGCACTGCCTACACAGTGCTAGCTATGCAAAAAGGGACAAAAGAGACCTGATTCCTATATTTGTGGAGTTTACAGGTCTGTATTTTTTTTAAGCTTATGTTAACAAAATTAGAAGAGAAATACTACAGATAAGAAATCTGTTTTAGAGAGATTGTCTTATTTGTTGTTTATCATAAACTGAAATGATTAAGAAAATAGCATAATATTTAAATATTTTAACATGTTATTTAGGTTAAATATACTTAGATACTGTTTATATCCCAAAGAGGCTTTCAAGATTAAACATGGTTTGCATTAAGAATAAAAACAAGGTAGGCAGGTCTCAGCTTTGGCCACACATGAGAATGACTTGGGGAAGTTTTAAAAATCCATATGCCCAGGCTACTCCCCAGCCAGTTAAATCAGGACTTTTGGGTTTGAGGCTCAAGCATTAGTATTTTTAAATACTAATTTTATTAAAAACAAGGAGTAAAATGCTACTAATCCCCTGACAATGAATTTGTTGCACATTTAAGGATTAAGTATATCTGGAAATTAAGATATCAAACATAATGGGTTATAGATCATTTTTAGACAAAGCATCCAAAGTCATTTGTAGAACCAGACTTTATCAGGATCCAAACTTCAAAAATGATAAGTAGAGTAAATAAGATTATGCACCTTAGGCTGTCCTCGGATTATTAAGAAAAATGTCAGGAAAGTTATTCATTTTCCCCTTTTAGAAGAATGAGGGAAGACATCCTTGACAATAGTTTCTTAAAAGCCTTTTGGAACAGCCATCATAAAGCATACAAATAGGTAGGAATTAGTCTAAAAGTTTGCCAGCAAGAGTTATAAATTGAAAAGACAGTACAACTCTATGGAAAGCATGATAGGACTCAATAATATTTTGATAACTTATATTAAATGTTAGGTACTAAAGCACGTACCCTATGTATCGAAAATTTTAAATCCACAAGAATATTCATTCTCTAATCAGTTTTCATTAAAATTTTTTTTCTTTCTTTCACAGAAAATGCTTGGACAGAAGAGATGAGTACTATTTCCACTAAGGCCTAGAATTGCCTACTGTACAAATAGTCCTGATCAGGCAATATACGAATGGCCCAAGGAAGCCACCAAATTGATTTTCAGGTTTTAAATGACCTGCGACAAAAATTCCCTGAAGTACCTGAAGTTGTTGTATCCAGGTGCATGTTACAGGTCAGTGTGCATTGATTTCTGAATTCATTCATACAAACCCGGGTGGTGGTTTTTTCACATTGGAAGAAAGCTCTTATCTTCTTGTTGGCATTAGTGTGCTGTGATGAAAAGAAACGAACTTTGGTGTCTGATCGTCAGGTGGCCTGTAACACAAGGTATTTCGCTTCTGGCATACAGATGATACCTACCTCGTAAAGTAGGTGTGAGGACTAAACGGGAGCCCAACAGAAAGTGTTGGTACATGGTCCAGACTTACTATGAGCTGGTTTCACTCCCCGCCCCCCCTCCTGTTTTGCCAGAATGTTTTAAATTCCACATCTTCATATGAAAGTGAGAAAATCATTAAATAAGGAGTCAAGAAGCATGGGTTCTGATCCCAAATGAGCTACCCCAAGCCGATTTGGCAAGTAATATGCCTTCTTTATCCTCTAGATTGCTTGTCTGTAAAACAAAGGAATTTTACTTCAACAATGCCTCAGGTCCTAATTCTAAAGAAAAAGTTTGTTTTTATATTTTTTTAAATTTAATCTGTAGGTTTTCCAATTAATATCACGAACCATCTAATAAATTTTTACATTTTTCTTGTATGTACAATTTTAGAAATCCACAATTCTAAATATTTAGTGGTAGTTGTGTCTTTTGATAAATTAAAAATCTTTCAGCTTGTTAAAAATAGAGCTATAAAAAATAATTTTGGCTCAGATATGTTTACTTGACAAATTATCTTTAAAGTTTGAAATTACGTGAAATTTTTAAAGGCTCAATATCTGTATTTGATACCAAGTGACTGTTTTGTTCATACCCTTATCAGCTTTTATCTGTACATTTAATTACTTGCCTTTAGTCTAATCCAGTTTTGGTCTCTTCAGTCTATCCACCACACTTCTGCCAAAGTGTCTTTCTAAATGCAGATTTTGTCATGTATTTACCTGCTTAAAAACCCCATTTGTTTGTTTTGTTGATTGTTTTCCATACCCTTCAGAATAAAGTTCATATGTCGTGACTAGGGCATACTAGGTCTGCGATCTGGAATCCTGCCTTTTTCTGCAGCCTGCTCTCTTGCCTAGTCCTTCCTCTTCACACCTTATGCTACAGTCGTCTTCAACTGATTGGAATTCTCTGAGCACGCCTGGCTTTTTCTATAGAATCGTGTTTAAGAGCACATGTTTTGAGTTAATCTGTATTGTGTCCTTGAAATTCCCAAAAAGTGGATCTTAAGTGTCCTCACCACTACTGAAAAAACACCTGGGGGTGGGGCAAGACTGAAGTGGCGGATGCATTGATTAACTTGATTGTGGTGATCATTTCACAATGTATAAATATATTAAGTCGTAGCATTGTACGTACTTGTAAAAAAAAATCACATTGTACAGCCTAAATATATTCCATTTTTATTTCTCAATCATACCTTAGTAAAACTGGGGGAAATAAATAAGTAAAAATAAAATTTTAAAGTAAATGGTAAATAAATAGCATATGTTTTGGTGATAAACAGACTTCAGTTCAAGTTTTAACAGTTGCTAACAATAATTTAATTAACCTCTCTACCCTCATTTTCCTCATCTGTGCAGTGGGAATAAAAAGCTTCACAGTGAATTAAATATGACGATGCAGGTAAAAGAATTGGTAGAATACCTGATTCATAGTGAGTGCTCAATAAATGTTAGCAGCCATTACTATTAACAATAATAATAGCAGAAGACCTATAATAAATATTTGGTGAGTGAATCAGTAGTCCACATTAGTTGATATAGTATGTAAAGGAAAAAATGAAAAGTTGGGGAAAAAGTAGTAAGAGTAGAGTCAGAAGTTAAAGAAAATATGCGGAAGAGCAAAGATAGTGCGGGCGGGGTGGGGGTGTTTCCCCCTAGAACCCAAGTACCTCTTTCTAACTTTTCTAACTTTTAATGTTACAATAAAATAACATTATATGGAGAGAGTTTCAGTGAGTCATTGAAAAATAGAAAAATAATATAGGTTCTTCCATAAGGTGTTATAAGACTTGATATGAAAGAACTGTCCAGAACACTTCCCCAATAGCACAGCTGTAGAGATTTTGAAGAACCTTAACTGGGAGCATTTTGTAGAATTATTGAAAATATTTTCAAAAAATTAAAGAATGCCACAGTATGGTTTTCAGGGCGTATTAAATTAAAACAGAACACAAGCTAGGATGTGTAAAGGAGGATGGGTGTGTGCCTGGGTGGCTCAGTCAGTTAAGGATCTGCCTTCAGCTCGGGTTCTGATCTCAGGGTCCTGGGATCAAGCCCCACCAGGGGCTCCCTGCTCAGCGAAGAGTCTGCTTCTCCCTCTCCCTCTGCCTACCCCCTCGTGTATGCACACACACACGGGCTCGCTCGCTCTTTCAAATAAAATATTTTAAAAATAAAATAAATGAGGATGGGAGAATAATAGACACATGTATATTTGCCCTTGTTTGTATAAAGAAATACCAGAAGTATTAAAAACAAAATTAATAAAAGATAGTCACCCATAGTGAGCAACAGGGAACAGGCCAGATGGGGATGGAGATAGAAGAGGCATCTCAACATATATCTTTCTCTGTTATTTTGGTCTGTACAAATGAATTACCTATTTTTTTAATGTAATAAGTAAGCATGTATTCAATTCTACCAAAAAGAAAAGAAATGATTTTTAATTTCTTGTGGGCACATTCATCGTGTCTATCTGGTTTTACAAGGACAAACCACCCTAGGGCATGCTTCCCAGCATCTAGTGATAACTGAAATGAAATCCGTTTTGCTTGCAAATTACTTGTGAGACCACATTCTTTTAAATTGAGCTGATAATCATTCTGGGCATCCAAGCAATGTGGGTTTCAGCTGATATAACAAGAAATGTTAAAGAAAGGAATGGGGAAGGCTTCTTGGAATACGGCTAGGGTGTACATCTTCCCAATTTGGGGAGATATTTTTAAAGTAAAGGCAAATTTAGCTACCTGTAACTGTACTTCTAAACATCTCTTATTTGGTGACAGCCTTTTGGGAGCTGCTATCCCTTTCTCAATTGGATAGTCTTCTGTCCTTTCTCTGGGGAGAGCCGCCCTATAAATACTGGTTCAGAACTTTACTAGATGAAAAAAAAAAAAGTGGTAAGAAAATATAAGAAATTAGTCATCAAAGGATCATGCTATCACTTTGTATATTTGCTCTTAAAAATCTTGATTCCCTTGCATGGAGCACTGGGTGTGGTGCATGAACAATCAATCTTATAACTGAAAAAATAAAATAAACATATTTGGGGAAAAAAATCTTGATTCTTAAGAGAAGAACAGAAGTATCTATCCTCTGTTCTCTTCTTGACTTTATTTACTGCTCAGATTCCTCTGTTTGGAACTACTATCATTTCCTTGTGCTGTTTCTAAGTTTCTAAGATGGCAATAATATCAGCAGGTGTTACTCATATCTTTAAATTTTATTTATATTTGATAATTAAATCTTAGAGTAGTATAAAAATATTACATAGTTGACACTGAGTTTTTTTCCTTTTTTAACTGAATTTTTCAGTTCTTTTAAAATGACAATTGAATTTATAAGTTTAAAATATCCTGTTTCTTTTCAAAGCACTGTAGTAGTTATGTTCATTCAGTATTTGTAAGATTTAGTATTTAAGTACCGTATCTTTGGTTGAAGTCTCTTCAGATGACCTCCACCCATAGTCCTTATCCATATTCTTATTAAAACACCTGTCATTCTATATTATCTTTATTTGTGAACACATTGATGTCCTCTACTAGACCATGAGATCCTTAGCAGCAGTTCTATCCTTTCTACTCACCTAATGGAAGCTCAGTAAATTGGTTGAGGAGTGAATGAATCAGAGTTAGGGAACGATGATCGTAGGAGATATTTTGATACTATCTGTAATCTCCATGTCTGTGCAAGAAGCTTAAGGGAAAATGAAAGAAGAACAGGAAATAATGAGCCAAACCTTTTGTAGCTTTGAAGAGAATGAATGCAGATTTGCACATACATAAAAAAGCAATGATTTTCAACCTTTTAGAAACTCATCCCACACCTTTTGTTACACTTAAGGGAGTCTCGCTGAAAGTAACTGGGGTGTGTACAATATGATTTTGGACTTCTTGTCATATCAGAAAACAGAGGCTATGAAAGACTACTCGGTTCATGTCATATGTACACATGAGCCAACTTGAAATCATTCCCACTAGCCTAAAGATAGGCTACAATGACCACAATCAGTTGATACACACCGGAGTGCCTGGGTGGCTCAGTCGGTTAAGTGTCTGCCTTTGGCTCAGGTCACCGAGCCCCATGTTGGGCTCCCTGCTCAGTGGGCAGTCAGCTTCTCCCTCTGCCCTTCCCCTACTTGTGCTGTCTCTCACTTGCTCTCACTCACTCACTCACTCTCAAATAAATAAAATCTTTAAAAAAAATTGATAAACATCAAAACATTAAACATACTGGAGTTTATGATGATACTGAAAATAAATCTTCATAACCTATAGAGGTTGCTAAGGGCACCAATTTGTTATTCTAAAAACCAGTAGAGAATTTATTTATCCTGTTTCTTCTGTGCAAAGAGTACTAAATAGTTGAAGAGAGCAAGTTCTTTGAGGAAGAACTGCAGCTAATACATGAAGAACAAATCTTACAATTGGGATATCACCAATATCACCATTTTGCAACCCCTAATGAAATAAAGATTCTAAACAGTGATCATCAGTAACTGCTAGAAATTATTAGCTGTATCAGGCAGATAACATCAATATCTGCCCAGGCAGCTCTAAGATCACAAAAGGACAGACACATTATTTTGTCCCCTTGTGTGATACAGTAAGAAACATACCCTATAAATTCTTGCCAAAAATTCATACATGCACCTGCTCATGCATAGAGTTACAACTACTAGTTCACAATGAAACATAGCAGATCTTGACACTACAGAGTGCACCCATCCAGTCTAGATGGGAAATTCTCCTGCACGCGTGATCAAGTTTTTCAACAAACAAATGACTAGAAAGTTTTTAGAAGAGGGGAGGATTAATTATTACTAGACATTTAAGAAGCCTATCGGCCAAATTAAATATGTGGACCTTCCTTAGATCCTCATTCAGACTAATTAAAAAGACATTTATGACACAGGATTTCAACACTATTTAGATCTTGATATTAAGTATTGAATATTTTTTAAAAGATACATACTGGGCGCCTGGGTGGCTTAGTCATTAAGCGTCTGCCTTCAGCTCAGGTTATGATCCCGGGGTTCTGGGATTGAGCCCCGCATCGGGCTCCTTGCTCATGGGGGAGCCTGCGTCTCCCTCTCCCACTACCCAGCTTGTGTTCCCTCTCTCTCTGTCTCCTTCTCTCTCTGTCAAATAAATAAAATCTTTTTTAAAAAAGATATATTTAAGTATTTACAGATAAAAGTGAAATAATGTCAGAGACTTGATCTAGCGTGGTGGGGGGAAAGGCTGGAGCACATCCATTAGATGAAAAAAGATTTGCCATATATTGATATTGTTAAAGCTGGATGATGAATATAGATGAGTTTATCATATTTACCTTTTATTTTTTAATATGTTTTAAATTTTTTTAATAAATTTAGCAAAAAGTACATTTTCTTTTATCCTATTGTGGCTTTATAAAATCCCTGTATGTATACTACTTATCAGTGTTTTGCTGATAAGAAAGTGATGTCTTAAGAAACCTAAGGGCATGTGGGTTACTGACGTAACTGGGACTAGAACATATTAATTAATCAGATTTTACAAAGAATTGAAGGGATTTTTGAGAACTCAAGAGAATTGAGGAAGACTTTGTAAATATGAGTATCTGCTTTTAAAAAGGAAGTGTGGGATTGGATTAAGTAGACAATACCTATTTTAATTTGGGGATGCTGGCAGAGAGATGAGAAGATGGGGTCTTTGTGAGCTTCAGGTTAGTGGGGAGAATTTACAGGAATAGCAATAAAGTTAGCTTGAAGCAAAAAGCTCCGATTAGGTTTGGCAAAAGATAAGGTCTAACTATAATGACAGTAATTCAACCAATTACTGTCAATTGGTTGATAAAGATTGTGGTGAAGTTTTAAATTTTAAATTTAATTAATTTAAAACTAAATTTTTAATAGTTTAATTAGTTTTAAATTTTAAATTTAAACTAATTAAAAATCAGTTTTAAATTAATTAAATTTAAATTTTAAATTTAATTATCAATTCAGAGTTAGGAATAGGATAAAAGAATTTTTATAGCATGAGAGATTTGAACAGTTAGTTTGGGAGGGAAAAAAGTCAAACATTGCTCACTAACTTTGTTTTTGCATTACCCATTCAAACTGTGAACTGTCATTTCTTAACGGTACTTTAAGAGGCCTTTTGTAGTTCAGTTTCCTTTAATTAGATTTTATCTTCTACCAAACCACATATAGACATTCTAACAAACTGACCTTCTTCTTTCAGGCTCCTAATCTTCTAGCCCTCTTTGAAGTTTCTTTCTCTCTTATAGCCATATGGTTTTTGACTGTTTATTTGTAGTCTTTCATAATTTGTGTCCACTATTGAACAGTCATTATTTCATGTCTTCCAATAGTGGTCTTGTCAAGAAATTTTCCCTTTCCTCATCTCAAGTATCAACAGACTACTTACCCAAACTACACTTGTGTCTTCACTTCTCAGTCCGTTCATTCAGTGGCTCTCCCCAATGCCTATATCAAGAGTCCAGACTTTAGTGTGACTCATTTTTCCTTATTTATAGGTGTACCTTGGAAATATTGTGGGTTTGGTTCCAGACCACCACAACAAAACGAATATCATAACAAAGCAAGTCAAGTCTGATGGCATTTTACCCACAAGAGAACTTCTTTCTAAATGGGAACTAGTCAAATCCTGCCACTGCTTTCTCAACTAAGTTTATGTAATATTCTGGTTCCTTTATTGTCATTTCAACAATCTTCACAGCATCTTCAGAGGTAGATTCCATCTCAAAAAGACCACTATTTTTCATTCATTAGAAGTAACTCTTCATCCGTTGAAGTTTTATCATGAGATTACACAACTCAGTCATATCTTCAGGCTCCACTTTTAATTCTCTTGTTCTTTCTACCACATGCTCTTTCTACCACACTGTTACTTCCTGCACTGATGTCTTGAACCCCTCAAAGTCATCCATGAGTGTTGGAATAAGCTTCTTCTTCACTTCTGTTAATGTTGCTACTTTGACCTCTTCCCATGAATCAAATGTTCTCAAGGTTTTCAGTTTACTTTGTTTGAATCTATCATAGGAATCACTGTCTGTGGCAGCTATAACCTTACAAAATATATTTTTTAAATAATAAAGCTTGAAAGTCTACATGACCCCTTGGTCCATGGGCTGTAGATGGATATCGTGTTAGCAGGCATGAAAACAACATAAATCTCATTGTACATGTCCATCAGAGGTCCTTGGGTGACCGGGTGCATTGTCAGTAAGCAATGACATTTTGAAAGGAATCTTTTTTCTGAGCAGTCGTTCTCAACAATGGGCTTAAAATATTCAGTGAATCATGTTGTAAACAGATGTGGTCTCATCCAGCCTTTGTTGTTCCCTTTATAGAACAAAAACAGTGGATTCAGCATGATTGTTAGGGGCCTATGGTTTTTGGAATAGTAAATGAGCATTGGCTTCAACTTAAAGTTACCAGCTGCATTAGCTTCTAACAAGAGTGAGCCTGTCCTTTGAAGCCAGGCATTGACTTCTCCTCTACAGTTACGAAAGTCCGAGACAGAATCATCTTCCAATATAAGGCTGTTTCATCTACATTGAAAATTTGTTGTTTAGTATAGCCACCGTCATTAATTCTTAGCTGGATCTTCTGGATAACTTGCTGCGGTTTCTATATCAGCACTTGCTGCTTCACCCTGCACTTGTTGTTATGGAGATGGCTTCTCTCCTTAAACCTCATCAGCCAACCTCTGCTAGCTTTAGACTGCTCTTCTGCCGCTTCCTCACCTCTCTCAGCCTTCACAGTATTGAAGAGAGGGTAGAGCCTTGCTCTGCATTAGACTCTGGCTCAAGGCAATGGTGAAACTGGTTTGATCTCCTATCCAGACCACTAAAACTTTCTCATATCAGCAATAAGACAGTTTTGCTTTCTTACCATTCATGTGCTCACTGGAGTAGCACTTTTAATTTCCTTCCAGAACTTAAAATCCTTTGCATTTACAACTTTGCTATTTGGCACCATGCTAAGTTTAGTCAGTTCTAGCTTTTGATTAAAAGTTGAGATATGTGCAGCTCTTCCTTTCACTTGAACACTTAGAAGCCATTGTAGGATTATTATTATTATTATTAATTAGGGTAGTTTCAGTATTGTTGTGTCACAGAGAATAGGGAAGTCCAAGGAGAGGGAGAGAGAGAGAGAGAAACGGTCAATGGAATAGTCAGAACACACACATTTATGAGTGAAGTTCACCAAGTTACATGGGTATGGTTCATAGCACCCAAAACAATTAAAGTAGTAACATCAAAGATCACTGGATTTGACACCTAGACGGCTCAGTTTGTTGAGCGTCCAGCTCTTGGGTTTCAGCTCAGGTTATGATCTCGGAGTCGTGGGATCAAGTCCCGGGTCGGGCTTTGTGCTCAGCACAGAGCCTGCTTGAGATTCTCTCTCTCCCTCTGCCCCTCCCCCCACCCCCACACACTCCCACATGCTCACCCTCTCTCTCTCTCTCTCTCTCTCTCTCTCTCTCTAATATAAACAAGTAAATCTTTAAAAATAAATAAATAAATAATCAGTGGATCAGGGATTGCCCTAACAAATACAATAGTAATGAAAAGGTTTGAAATATTCTAACAGTTACCAAAATGTGGCACAGAGACATGAAATGACCAAATGGTGCCAATAAATTCATTCAATACAGGGTTGCTACAGACTTTAAATTTGTAAAAAACACAATATCTGCAAAGCACAGTAAAAGGAGGTATGCCTGTATTTAATCCCAATCTGCTTTTCATAATATTTGTTCCACAAAATTCCCAATACAAATCTTTAACTCCAGCTAAGTCTGTTGCAGTTAACCTTGTTTAGAATATGCTTTTACTTATCATCACACTAATGTCTGTCTTGACTCATGTCTTTTCTTCCCCAGGAATTCTTTTTTCCCTATCCAAGTCCTACATATACTACTGCATATGAAGCCCATCAGACTGTACCTCCCTAACCTGTTGGTATTGTCAACTCAAAAACCACTTATTATTTGGCACATAGTCATGTTTTAATAATGCTACCTTTTCATAAATCCATGGTTTGTCTCTCTAATTGAGTTGCAAGACTCTTCTAGGGAAAATTTTGGTTTTGTATGTCATCGAGTCTTCCACAGTCTCATACTGTACGTATTTGAGGTGTTCAGTAAATATTTTTAATGGATGATTTGTGAGTAGTATTGGTCAGTCTCTTGAGGATTCTTTAGAAATAATCTGGTTGCTTTTTTGGGTTTGTTTTCATTTCTGTGGAGTGGATTTGTATCGTGCTGTCTAAAAGGCAGAGATATGAGCTCAGTCGCTCTAGGTGCTACCTTGAGTTTTTGTTTCATATGTGTGGGAGATTTTCTTACACAAGTTAAAAAGAAGCATATAAGGAATTGAGGTGACTTTGTTGTGTTATTTTAGGACTTCTTCTATTGAAATACTACATACATAATTTTTAAAAGAGTTTATTTATTTAGAGAGCGCATTCGTGAACAGGGGGAGGGGCAGGAGAGGGAGAGAGAATCCTAAGCAGACGCTGTGCTGAGCGTGGAGCCGGACACGGGACCAGATCTCACGATCCTGAGATTATGACCTAGGCTGAAATCAAGAGTCGGACGCTTAACTGACTGAGCCACCCAGGCGCTCCCTACATATATAGTTTTTTAGAAGGTCATTAGTTTAAAACATCCTGTAGCACTTGAATGTGCAAAACATTTAATTATATAGTATTATATGCCTAATGAATATGATACTTGAATGGTTACATTTTGTTCAGCATTCAAATCATGTTTTAAATTAGGTTATAATTTTACTGTATTTGCATGAATCCATTTTACTGTAAAAAAGCTCCTAAAACGGAACAACGACTTGGTTTGCTGTCAGCTATTGCTAGTTAGAGAGCTCTTCCGTTATGTCGGTAGTGGGGATTTGTAATTCAAGCATTTACACAAAAAAATAGTTCTTCTCAAATAAAAAGTTTCAAATATGTCTGTTAGAATTGTATTAACTAACCACTTGTTAATCACGTAATATTTTAGTAGTGATGAGAGTGTAAGTGTTACCTTCAGCTTGTTAACATAAAACTACTTTTGTTTTGTCTTGTAGAATAATAATAACCTGGATGCTTGCTGTGCCGTTCTCTCTCAGGAGAGTACGAGGTATCTTTATGGTGAAGGAGACTTGAGTTTCTCGGATGACTCTGGAATTTCTGGCCTACGAAATCACATGACTTCTCTCAACTTGGACTTGCAGTCACAGAATGTTTACCACCATGGAAGAGAAGGAACTAGAATGAATGGAAGCAGGACTCTAACGCACAGCATTAGTGATGGACAACTTCAAGGGGGCCAGTCCAATAATGAACTCTTTCAACAGGAGCCACAGACAGCACCAGCTCAGGTTCCTCAAGGCTTTAATGTTTTTGGAATGTCTAGTACATCTGGTGCTTCAAATTCAGCACCACATCTTGGATTTCAGTTAGGCAGCAAAGGAACATCTAACCTTTCTCAACAAACTCCCAGATTTAATCCCATTATGGTAACTTTAGCCCCAAATATCCAGACTGGTCGTAATACTCCTACATCTTTGCACATACATGGCGTACCTCCACCTGTACTTAATAGTCCGCAGGGAAATTCTATCTATATTAGGCCTTACATTACAACTCCTAGTGGTACAGCCCGACAGACGCAACAGCATTCTGGCTGGGTATCCCAGTTTAATCCTCTGAACCCTCAACAAGTCTATCAACCTTCACAACCTGGTCCCTGGACTACTTATCCTGCATCGAATCCTATGTCACATACCTCAGCCCAGCAGCCAAACCAGCAAGGCCACCAGACCTCTCATGTCTACATGCCCATCAGCTCACCTACTACTCCGCAGCCACCAACAGTTCATGCGTCTGGTAGCTCACAGCCTTCTGCCCATAGCCAATATAACATTCAGAATATTTCAACAGGACCTCGAAAAAACCAGATCGAAATCAAACTTGAACCCCCACAGAGAAACAGCTCTTCAAAATTGCGCTCTTCCGGACCTCGAACCTCCAGCAGCTCTTCAGTCAACAGCCAGACCTTAAATAGAAATCAGCCCACTGTTTACATAGCTGCCAGTCCCCCAAATACCGATGAGGTGATGTCCCGTAGCCAACCCAAGGTCTATATTTCAGCTAATGCCGCCCCCGGAGATGAGCAGATCATGCGGAATCAGCCCACCCTCTTCATATCCACCAACTCTGGAGCATCTGCTGCCTCCAGGAATATGTCTGGGCAAGTGAGCATGGGTCCTGCCTTTATTCATCACCACCCTCCCAAAAGTCGAGCAATAGGCAATAACTCTGCAACCTCTCCTCGAGTCGTGGTCACTCAACCCAATACAAAATATACTTTCAAAATTACAGTTTCTCCTAATAAACCCCCTGCAGTTTCACCAGGGGTGGTGTCCCCTACCTTTGAACTTACAAATCTTCTAAACCATCCTGATCATTATGTAGAAACAGAGAATATTCAGCACCTCACGGACCCTACTTTAGCACATGTGGATAGAATAAGTGAAGCACGGAAGTTGAGCATGGGATCTGATGATGCTGCCTACACTCAAGGTAATAATACTGAAGGCGGGGTCACTTTCCATGCTGGGCTTTTTGGTGTCCGCTTGATTTCCCTTGTAGAAATGACTCTCGGCATTATTAGTTCATCTTGTTTAAGTGTCAAAGCCTACCGCTTTTAAAACCTGAGAGTATTCAGACACTGTGAATTTCATTTTTACTATCATATAACTTAAAGTTTGAAGGATAAGGTTATTACATCTTCAGCATAATCCAGCCTGGTTTGCTTCCTTTCTTAATATTTTAAGACTTGCTTTTCAGTGAATTCTCTTCTCTGTGATGATGTTGACTTGCCCTTGAAAATTTCTGCAAATAAAAATTCGTAAAAACACATCTTAGTAAGAGATTAGCGGCCTCGGATAGTCAGTAAATCTGGCTGCTTTGACCAGGTGATTTCTCTATTCTTCCAGTATTTTCATTTTTCTAATATAACATTGTTAGTCTTATTTTATATCAAAGTCTAACTTAACTAACCTCTGAGAGAGATTTTGAATTCTGTTCGTAATATGTGTTTCTTTCAGCCTCTCTTAAACATCAGCTAATGCAGTCTTTCTTTTTATTTGGAATCGTGGATAAAAACATTGGTTAGTCTATCTCACTGGATTATCCTTTTCTGAAATAGACTAGTTGATATTGGTGTAATACTAAATAATATCTGCATTAATTCAAGTAGAGATAATTTCTGTCATATATATTTTATTTGGTCCCTTAAGTTACTTCATCTTCAGTAGGAAACCATTAAACTCCTTTAGATAAGAAAGTGGTAAAAAAAAAAAAAAAAAGAAAGTGGTGGTTAAGTCTTGAATGTTGATGCAGGTTTATAGATTAGCTGGGATGGGAGTCCCTTAGACCAACAACATATCGTAGTCATTTTTGTATCCCCAGTGCGTTGTTCCAAGTATTGTAGGTTGGAAAATACTAGGTTATCACCCCCTTGCAACATGCAGCCCCGTATGACCACTAGTACCACTTGTCCTTTTAAAAATTTCTAAAAATAGTGATTTTATTGCTGAGTTTCTCAGAGGAGCCTAATTGTTTGGGCTTATTTTATGTTTTAAACTACTATAGTCTTGTGATTTTCAACTCAAGCCGGGCTATGATACTTTCAGATTTCATAAACACCTGTGGAGCTTTCCAGTAAGGATGCCCAGGGCTCATCTCAAACTTGCTCCATTAGAATCTCTGAATGATGACATCTAGGTGTGCAGGTGTGTTTTAAAGGTCCATGAGTGAGTCTGATTGCACTAGAAATTGTGCTAAAACTGGATTCATTTTTGTTTAGTTTCAGGCAGTACATGAATTTTAATATACCATTATTGATTTTCCTGATATTTAATTCCTGTTCTTCTCCCATAGTCCTCTTCTCCTTCTCTCCATCCATCAAAATAGCAGATTTCCTATATTTAGATACTTGCTGTTTCTTAAATGGAGAATAAATTGTTGTGTGAAGATAATTTGATAAAGGGAATTTTCCATTGAAATAGACATAATCACATTTAACTGGAGTGTGAATATAAAGTGTTACTTAAACTTGTTATCTCCAGTTTCTCTCATTGTCTTTTGAATCTACTCCAGTCAGGATTTTACCCACTATAGTTACCCAGAACGGCTCTTGTCAAGGTCATGAGTGACAGCATTGTTACAAAACCCATGGTCTCCTTGCAGCCCTCGTGTTCCTTGATGTATGTATCAGCAGCATTTACCAGTCAAGTGTCCTCTTCATTGTGAAACATTTTGTTCATTTGACTTCTAGGATACTACTCTAGAATTTCCACCTCTCTTTTTATTCTTTGCTCATTTTCCCTCCCTCATCTCTTACCTCTTTATCCTTCCACTTCTCAAAGAAACGAGATCAAAACCTCAAAGCTTAATCCTTGGGCCTTTTCTCTTTTCTGTCTGTACCATCCCCTAGGTGATCTCATTCCACCTCATGACTCTAAATATTATTTGCTAATGCTGGAGCGCCTGGGTGGCTCAGTTAAGCGTCCCACTCTTGATTGCTGCTCAGGTCGTGATCTCGGGGTCATGGGATCAAACCCCATGTTGGACTCTGTGCTCAGCACAGTCTACCTAGAGATTCTCTCTCTCCCTCTGCCCCTCCCCCATTTGTGCACACACGCTCTCTAAATAAATAAAATCTCTTTAAAATAAATAAAAATAAATACATAAATATTATGTGCTAATGATTCCCAAATTTGTAACTCTAACCTGAACTTATTCCCCGAATGTCAAGCCAGTTTGTTTAACTAGTAATTTAACCCCTCCATTTGAATGTTTACTAGGCATTTCAAAATTTCTGTATCTGAAATACCTTCTGGCATTCTCCCAGCTTACTCTTCCTGTGATCAGTCCTCCCATCTCAGTTAGTGGCAACCTAAATTTTTTAGTGCTTAGGCCAGATACTTCAGAAACACCCTTGACTCTTTCTTTTTTTCATATTTCACATCTAATTTGACAGTAAAATATGTCACATCTAATTTGACAGTAAAATATGTCAACTCTAACCTTAACCTTTAAGGTATAGCAAAAGTTTTCTCTCTTTTTGCCACCCCATTTCACCATTATGGTCTGAGCTACCATCACCTCTTAAGTGGATTATTGCAGTAGCCTACCTGCTTTCACTCTTGCTTCTTTATGGTCTTTTTTCAACTCGGCAGCCAGAGAGACACTGTTGAAAAGCATGAATGAGATTATATCACTCCTCTGCAGATGATGGCTGTTTCATTCAGAGTAAAAGCTATGAAGACTTGCATGACCCATTGCCCATCCCTCATCTCTTTTCCTTCTGCTTACCACTTCACTCACTCTGTTCCAGCCCTGTAGGCATTCCTTACACATGGAAGGCATGCCTTAGGATCTTCATACTTGCTGTTTTCTCTGTCTGAAATTCTCTTCTCCCAGAATTCACACTTACCTCCCACAGATCTTTACTCACCTTTTCCATGAGGTTATCTCTGATCTTTTATCTTAATCTCTACCCAGCATTTCCTATCCATTCTTGCTTATATTTGCTTAGAAAGAGGGGAAATGAATAATCTAATATTAAGACACAAGAACTAATACCTGCTAGAAGCTTACTATGTGCTAGGCAGTTTTCTGAATGCCCATTTATTTCTCACAACCAACTATAAAGTAGACACTAATATTATTCCTATTTCCAGATTAAAGCACTTAGGAATAGGGGCCACCCTGATGGCTCAGTCAGTTAAGCATCCAACTCTTGATTTCAGCTCAGGTCTTGATCGCAGGGTCACAAGATCGAGCCCCACGCCGGGCTCCACACTGAGCATGGAGCCCGCTTTGGATTCTCTTCTCACTCTGCCCCTCTTGCCGCACATGCTCGCACTCTCCCCCTCTCCCCCATAAATATTTATTTATTTACTTACTTATTTATGAATGAATGAACAGACTGAGTAACTAAGAACCTTGCGAAAGGACAAATAACAGTCAAAGATTCTAACCTAGGAAGTTCCCAATGGAGCCCATACTCTTACCCTCAGCACTATAATATCTTTCCACATTTTCAAAATAAACCCTCTGGAAAGATGCTTCAAGTTTGCCTTGTAGCTTCACATAACCCCTTGTACATCATTGCAGGGGCCACATGTGCCCCAGTTTAAGAAGTGTGAAGCTAAAAGATGACTCAATAAAAAGTAAAACAAAAACAGGCAGCTATAGGGAAAGAAATCACAACATACAGATGTAATTAGAAAAACAACTTGAAAAGTGAATTAATAAATACCCTGGAGTGGTATAGGGAACACCTTCTAAAGGCAACTAAAGGTTAAAAAAAAAAAAAAAAAAAAAAAATTGCTGATGAGTGCAGTCTCTGGTCTGAGAGCTCAAAGCCTACCCAAATGGCAAACAGCAGAGTTGCTCAGAATCCGCACTCAGATTACTTCTCTTCACTAACAGCCTTCAGACCGTTTAAACAACCACACTCACTTTCTTTAAACATATCTGCATATCTGTGGAATTTCATAACATCCCTGTGGCCGTGCACCCTTTTGTTATCTCTCTGCGTGCACACCGTGTTGGGGGAAGGTACTGTCCTGCAGACTTTCTTCTCGTTTCCTTCTGTTTCGTGTGGTACTGCTATTGTTGACGCAGATTTATGCATATCCCGTGACAAAGTCTTGATCAAGTGTTTCTTTGACTTGGTTCTATTAAGATCAAAGGATTGTTCTTTTCTGAAAATGCATCTTTTATGATATTCCCTTACCCGTGCACGATGCCCTACAGTTCCTGTAGCCCTCACTGCCGTACTTTACGCGGCGACCCACGTGATACTGATCTGTAAGCAAGCATCTTTTCTCAGCTCTGATTTCCATGGGGTGGGTAATAAAGAGAAAAATCTCTCTGCCTCCTGCAGTGAAATTGATCTTTCTATAGCTCTTAGAACATATGGTGTCCGAGTAGGAAAAGAAGTTGAGCCAGGGAATAGCGACATAGAAAAATATTTTTCTCAGACTGAGGCGGGAACAGACATAAATAAATTTGGTAAACAAAATGCATTACTTTTCATTTATATTTCATCTAACATTTAAAATCTACAATAAAACATTTCAAAAATGAGAATTGATGTTTAAAAAAGATACATTGTTGGATATGCCCTCTGCTATAGAATGAGCAGACTAAAAAGAGGTAAAATTAATGAAACTTTTACCACAATCCTGCTCATTTCTCCACCAAGTCTCCCACGACCACTGCGAAAGGAAATAAATGGCACTTGAGTCTTTAAACTACCACAGGAATCAGAGACACAAATGAGTGCCCAGTAGAAAAGACAAATTAAGGTTAGAGAGAAGTTCCATTTCGTAGTCTATGGATATGAAGAAGACTCTTATTTTACCTGCTAAGAAGAACAAAGATTGAAACGAAAATTGCTCGGCAGTGGTAAGATTACCGTGTGGCCGAATAGTTACATTTACCCACCTTGAGTCATACTACCTGACTCTACCTAACTTCTGAAAGTACTAGTAAATACCTGATCATTCGCTGTATTCTGAGACTTTCTCATGTTTTCTATTCATAGAAGTATGCTTTTAGTAACACTGGCAACTGCTATGGATGGATATGGAGAACAAATGCTTCACTCATGCAAACCAGTTTTCATGGCAGGGGGAAAAAGGCCTGCTTTCTATGCTAGAAGGTTTCATGATTCATATAAGGTCATAAACATTTTTAATGATACCTCAGTACTTTCCTTCTGGTTATATTTATGGTCCTATTATATTGTTAAGCAATACCTTTAACTTTGAACCTAAAATAGAAAAATAAGAAAACTTATGAAAATTAGCTTCTTGGACTTTGTATTTCTCATTCCTTGTCCTTTTTTCTTCTTTTTTTTTTTTTTACCAGTGCTTCTCTTCAAATCACAATGCCTTCCTATTTAGGAAGGATTTATTAAAGGATTTATTAAATCCTATAAGATTTAATAAAAATGTTTAATCATCACAAAAATTGAGAGGCCTAAATATTCTTTTCAAGGGGAGATAATAACTTCAATTAATTCAAGTTTTTTAATTTGCCTTTGGCCTTTATTTTACGCATCTGCTGTTTGGAAATGCCTTTTTTAGAACGTTGACTTACTATGTTGACCTCGAGATTATGTTAAATAAGTAAATCAAAATGATGCTTAATTGACATCAAATCTGTACAGAATTTTCATAGATTCTTCCCAATTTCAAGACTACCCTTTTAAATATGAAATAAATCTCAGGGTTGGAGGAGACTCTAAAAGTCATCTCACATTCTTCAAAGGTTATGTAGTCCATTTGCTTATCCAACACCTTGGTCCTACAAGGTCCCCAGTAAGTATAAATTCATTCTGTACATGCTTGCCTACCTGAAGAAGCACACTCCACTCTCCTAGCAAGTTATTTCCTATATTGAACAGATCTCTTTAAAAAGTATAATGCAACATATGCATATGATAAAAGAAATTTCAACCCCACAAAAAAGGAAAGTGGAATAAAAATGTGTCTTCTTTCAGCCCTTGCCTTTATCTTCCCACCAGCCCTCCCACTACTTAACTCTCAGAGGTAACCTCCGTTAGCCATCTTTATCCTCCTTGTCTTCGTAATCGCATGTGTGCACACACCCCTTCTGTAATAGGGATACACTATCCATATATGGGTATTCATAAATACACATATGCAGGATTTTATAATCTGTACATATCCTATGGTATATATAACAAACATTGTAGAGAGAGACTACAAAGTTTTTGCTTAACATCTTAAGATCATTGCATTTTGGCGTGTACAAACCTATTTCATTCTTTTTGAAAAAGTTTAGTCATGGGACACCTCAGTGGCTTGGTCAGTTAAAAGATTTAGTCATTATTTTAATAGTCTTATTAAAATAGAGTTAATCCCATGAAGTTCACTTATTTCCAGTGTACAAATCAATGATTTTTGGTATAGTCACTTATGTGCCACCATAAACACAACCAATGTTAAATATTCTTCTCCCCTCAGAAAGAAACTCCACACCCTTTAGCCATCACCTGCCTATCCCATTACCTCCAGCCCTAGTCCTAAGCAAGCACTCATCTACTTCTAGATTTACATCTTCCGGATACTTCATATAAATGAAGTTACATAATAACATGGTTTTCCGTGACTGGCTTTTTTCCACCTAGCATGTTTTAGAAGTTCCTCCGTGTTGTAGGATGTGTTAGTACTTCCTTCCTTTTTATTGCCGAGTAATGTGCTATTATATAGGTATATACTACGTTTTTGTTCATTCATCAATTGATGGACATTTGGTGGTTTCCATGTTTTGTCTATTATGAATAATGCTACTGTAAACATTCATGTACACTTTTTTGTGGACATTTGTTTTTATTTCTCTTGGACATATACTGGGAGTGGAATTCCCGATTCACATAGTAATTCTGTGTTTAACCCCTGAGGAACTGTCAGACTGTTTTCCACAGTGACTGCACCATTTGGCAGGTTCCACCAGCTGTATATGAGGATTTCGATTTCTCTACCTTATCAACAATATTTGCCATTGTTTGACTTTGAATCTTGCCATCTCAGTAACTATGAAAGTGGTATCTCATTGTGGTTTTGAGTTGCATTTCTCTGATGGCTAATGACATTGAGGGTTACTACAGGTGTTTATTGGCCATTTGTGTATTTTCTTTGGAGAAATGTCTATTTATATCCTGTGCCCCATTTAAATTGGGTTAATTTGTCTTTTTTTTTTTTTTACTGAGTTGTGTGAATTCTTTGCATATTCTAAATGTAAGTCTCTTATATGATTTGTAAGTATTTTATCCTATTCTGTGAATTTTCTTTCTTTATTCTTTTTTTAAGTAAGCTCTAACCCCAACGTGGGGCTTGAACTTAAGACCCCCCACAATCAAGAGTTGCATGCTCTACCGACTGAACCAGCCAGGCACCCCTGTCTTTCCATTTTCTTAATAGTGCTCTTTGAGGCACAAAAGTTTTTAATTTAGCTGCAGCCCAACTTATTTATTTTGTTTCTCCTTTCATTGGTCAGTTTTTGGTGTCATATCTAAGAATCAGTTGCCAAATCAGAGGTCATGAGAATTACTCCTATGTTTTCTCCCAAGAGTTTTATACTTTTAATGCTCGTATTTTGATCTTTGATATATTTTGAGTTAATTTCTATATACTAGTATGAGATAAGAGCCTAACTTCATTCTTTCACATGCAGCTTATCCAGATATCCCAGCACCATCTGTTGAAAAGACTTTTCTTTCCTCACTGAATGCTCTTGGCACCCTCATAGAAAATCAGTTGACCTTAAGCTCATGGGTTTATTTCTGGACTTTTAATTATTTTTCATTGATCTGTATGTCTACTTTTATGCCAGTACTTTACCGATTGATTATTGTTACTTTGTAGTAAGTTTTGAAATTGAGACATGTAAATTCTACATTGTTCTTTTTCAAGATTATTTTGGCTATTTGTGATCTCTTATTGTTCCATATAAATTTTAGAATCAACTTGTCAATTTTTACAGAGAAGTCAGCTAGGATTCTGATAGGAATTGCACTAAAATATTTTTCTACATATACTTGATTTAAAAAAAAATACAATCAAAACAAAAGAGTATGTACTGAAAAGTTCCCCTCACCAGAGACAACCAGTATCTAGTCACATAAAATTTTTGTGTTCTAAAAGTTGAAATTGTCTATCAAGCATATCTATATGTATATAAACATATATTTATATACACGTATGTATACACATATTTATACCTCTTTTTATACAAATGAAATAGAATACAAATATAATACAAATACAAAAAGCATTTTGCTTTTTGTCTTTTTTTTTTTGTCTCTATCTCTTTGAGAGTATTCCATATCAGCAGGTACAGATCATTTTTCTTAAAAAATGACTGCATAGTATTTTGTACCATAATCCATAACCAGGCCTTTCTTGATAGATAGACCTTAAGGTCTTGTTTTTACAAACTGTTGCAGTAAAAACCCTTCTCTTACATATTTATGCCCATGTCCAAGTATGTTGGCAGAAGAGATTATCAGGAGTGGAACTGCTGTGTCAAAGGATATGTGTATTTTTAATTTTAATAGATATATCATTTAGGCTTGGTTATGCTTCAGTAACAAACTGTCTTTAACAACCAAGGTTTATCTCTAGCTCACTTACCACTATAGATTAGCTGGTGGGCTCTGTTCTCTATCATCCTCACTTAAGGACCCAGGTTGAGGGAAGCTCCATTCCATGCCTTCATGACTGTTCAGGCAAGACAAAAGAAATACAGCAAATCAGTACTGATTGCTTAAGCTTCTACCCTGACATATCACTCTTTAGTAAAGCAAGTTGCCGAGCCACATCTAACCACTTCTGAGTGCTAGAGAAAGAAGAGGCATAATCCTGCCATACATACCTAGAAGGCAGAGAGCCAGAAATATTTGGTGAGGGGCACCAATGACTACTACAGAACATGTTGCCGATTCTGAGACCCTATCTACCAGTTTATACTCTTATATTTGTAAATAGTGAACATTTATAAGAATGTTCTTTTCTTTCTTCCCTCCCCTACCCATCACTATGTAGGGATTGAAAAAAAAAATACATCTTTGTCAGTCTGGTAGGCTAAAATGTATTGTTTTGGATTTTAAAAATTTGCATCTTTAAATATGAGTGAGATTGAGCATCTTGTATTAATTTTTAGGCCATTTGTATTTTGTGAACTTGCCTATTTTTGTGGGATACCCGGTCTGTTTTTTTCTAATACATGATTACTTTTAACTTGATCAATAAATTTTTTGTTTTATGATTTTTTTTTACTTTTATATATTCAAACTTGCCGATATTTTTTTTTCTTTCTGGTTTCTGGGTTTTATGTCTTATTTAGAAACTAGCCTTTCACAACATTCCAGTATTTCAAAAGACCAGAAATCTTGCACATATCTTCTTTTAAATTATAGTGATATTCTTTGAAACTATATTGAACTGGCCTCGTTTCTCTTTCCTGTGGCAATCCTTCAGAAACTTGAAAATAACTATCATATCCTCCTTTAAAAGGATAAGCCTTTCTAAGCTATAAATGTCCCCAGTTTCTTTAAGGGTTCATCCAGTTGTATTTCTTGGAAGCTCCTTTGGCATCTCTAGGGCTTGGTTCTTTTTCTCTAAAACAAAAATTTTAGACAGTATCTGTATCTTAATGCTAAAAGATTGCGTTTAGTTATTTAGTAAGAATCTTACTTATATACAAATTAGGCCAACAAAGTGTTTATCTAGCAGAAGCCTCATACTCATCTATTGTTAATATGAAGTATAAATAATTTAAGCTTCTTGAAAATAATTACAGGAGTTAAGCATCATTCCTCATAGTTTTGTTATTTCTTTTGCCCAGATAACAGGCCCAGTTGCAGCACTGTTGAAAGGTCTGATTTCAGACTCTCCTTAAAAATGGCAAAGAAGATGAAAACATCAGAATGTTTATTTTAATAAGTAATTGCCATCTTTGAATCCTCTATGACTCCATCACTAAACACATGACAATAATTACACATTAGCATATAAAACAAATACCCCTCCTGTCAACAGTTACAGTCTAGAAAAGTCTTGATTTATTTTAGAAGCTGACATTGTACCTCATTAGGTACAGTGACTTAGGCATGTACCTGACTTAGGCATATAAAATCGTCATGACAGATAAAAGACATTAGGAATAAATACCGTTACGTTTCCAATGGCAAATCTCTCTCTCTCTCTCTCTCTCTCTCTCTCTGTCTTTTATAATAAGCCCAAGATCTTTGTATCCATAAATACCTGTTACATTTTCCAGTGGCAAAAGTATTCTTTTAATATGCACACTGCGTCCTTTTTTTTTTTTTAACTTTAGGAGAAATTAGATGTTAATTACACTATAAAATACCTAAAACTAGTAAAGCTAACATCATCTGAAACTTGAAGTGTGTTTTTCTAATTACAAATAAAGTTGAGTAAGAAATTGTTTCTATTGTTCATTGGAAGTTGACAAAAGCTGGATAAAGACTAGGCTTTCTTAAACTGCTGCTTACAAAAAATGCCTAGAGGAGTGGCGTAAGGGCCCTGTTACTTGAATTAACTAGTAGTTACTTTAACAACCACAAGAGGGAGTTGCATGCTTAAATTACCTTTATCTACTAAAATGTAATTTTGAAAGAGGACTTCAAAGGTACTGAATTTGTTTTCTGTTATTCATCCTCCCTTTTTGTATATTTCAAAGATAAAGTAGATAGATTTAGCAAACAAAGTCAATGTGTAATTGAGATGTTAAATATATTCGTTATTTCCTTGGTAGAACTAGCTTCTGAAAGCCACCTTTTTGTACTGTGAGCAACCTAGAAATCGCGCCGTATTTCTAAATGTATTCATCTGCGCTAAGTGATAAATACTAAAACTAAACATTCAAGGAGACTCTAAAATAAATTTCACGGGTTTTTTTTAATCAATATTTCTATTTCTTGGACCAAAAATTAGTATTTTACGCTGTCATTCATTAAAAGTCAAATTGTTGTCATTGTTTTACATTTAACAGATATTTATCAAGTGCCTACAGCTGTCAAGGTTCAATATGAGATACCCCATGGTACAAAATTGAATTCAGTGTTTACTCTCAAGGAGCTTGAGGTTTAGTCGAAAGATGTACTTAATAATGAAAACTCGAAAATGCTGAATTTTTCCAAGTGTAAAATGAAATGAACTCATCTAACAAAAAGTTTCTCCTTTAATGAGATACTGATTTATAAATGCAAAGTAATAATATATAATCTCTTGAAATAGTTCAGCTTTGTTTCCTTGCTTCACACTTTACTCATGGTATTATTTAATACCCTTTGAACAGTTATTCTAGAAATTAACTTAAGCTTCTTTACTATTAAAATTATCTTGGGGGTACCTGAGTGGCTCAGTTGGTTAAGCATCTGACTCTTCAGCCCAGGTCTTCATCTCAGGGTTTTAAGTTCAAGCCCTGCACTGGGCTCCACATCCAGTCCAGAAAATCTTGGATTCCAGAATAGTAAAAATTTAATCAATGTGTTTTTGGCTGAATGAAATACTGTTACAAGGCAAATATCACAAATAAAACTAAAGCATAGCCTTTACTAATGCCTTATTATAGTTTAACTACTCATACGTGACGATATTATTTTACCAAGGTATATATACTTGTAGTATACAAGTATTTTATATTTTATAGTATCTGTTATTATATATCTGTTATTATATATAATATATATATTATATATATCTGTTACTATATTATATATAGTATCTGTTATTATATATTATATATATATATATATATATGACACAATTACATATCTAGGTTTAGGTTTTTCTTTAAATTATCCTTGTTTCGCATTCAGTGAACTCCTTCAGTTTAAAGGCTAGTGTCTCCTTTCAGTTCTGAAAATCCCTTCCTGATTCCCAGTTTCTCCATTGTCTCTAGAACTTCTCTTAGTCAGCTATTTGACATCCTAGACCAGCCTTCTATTTCTCATCGTTAATCCTCAAATATTCTACCTCCTTGTCTTTCCTATTCTGTAATCAAGTATACGCCTTAATTTTTGTTCTGACCCAGGTATGACATTTTCATTTCAACAATGATGTTTTTAATTTTTTTTTTTTTTTTAAGATTTTATTTATTTGACAGAGATCACAAGTAGGCAGAGAGGCAGGCAGAGACAGAGGGGGAAGCATGCTCCCCACTGAGCAGAGAGCCGGACTCAGGGCTCGATTCCAGGACCCTAAGATCATGACCTGAGCCGAAGGCAGAGGCTTCAACCCACTGAGCCACCCAGATGCCCCAATGTTTTTAATTTCTAAGAGCTAGTTCTCTAATTCCTTTCTCACAGCCAATTATTTTATGGGTGTATGAATATCACAGATCACTTAATGATGCTAATTAGGATTTAAGTTTTTGTCTATCTCCTGAATTATCTCTGCTTAATCTGGGTTTAGTCTTTCTCTTTATCTAGATCTTTGACATGTCAGAAGTTACTGAAATATGTGGTGATCCATGGCTGTTGGTTCATATGTAAGAATGAAAGACTGTGAAAGCTAACTCTGTTAGGTGGAGCTGAATTCAGAACAAAAATGTCTTTATAAAAACACTGTAATCGGGGCGCCCAGGTGACTCAGTTGGTTAAGCTTCTGCCTTCAGCTCAGGTCATGATCTCCGCGTCCTGGAATCCAGCCCCGTATTTGGCTCCCTGCTCAGCAGGGAGTCTGCTTCTCCCTCTCCCTGTGCCCAGCCCGGCTCCCCCAATCCCCAACTCATGCGCTCGTGCTCTCTCTCTCTCAATAAATTAAAAAAAAACAAAAAACCACACTGTAATTAATTTTCTTCATTATGAGTCTGATAATGGTTCTCAATGGATATGTACTGTATAATGGTTTATACGGTAAAGGTTAAAATTAAGAGACAGACCACAACTAGAGAAAAGGAGTTCATTGGCTTTAGCTGAATTTTCATAATATTCACCTTGACACCCCTCTTTTCTTTGTCATTCATCTGTCTCAGATTTCTATCTAAAAATCCCAAGCCACAAATGAAAGTGAACTAAACACATAAAAATCCAGGCACTTAGCAGAAAGAATTGCTAAGAAATAGAGGGTCATATCTCTTTCCTGCTATCTTCAGAGCACTTTTTATTTTGCTTATAATTAATGGACATACTTGGGAAATCCTGAATAGTCTATAAACTACATTTGTCATTTCTAAGTAATATAGTCATTATAACTCTGCTCTAAGTTTTTGTTTTCACTGGAAAGAAATCTCTCATAAATTCTGAGGCCATGGATTCACAATATTTTACATCAGGGCTTCAGTCTAATTATAGGATATATCTTGCCATTTTTCCCAAAGGCAAGCCATGTCATTAGCCATTGTAAAAACTCTGTTTATGAATTCCCAGGGATGTAATATTTTTATCTATTTCAGAAACATTCTGAAGAATTTACTCTTTAACTTCAAAATATCCCCACAACCGTCAGCAGCCCTGGCTCCTTCCTTTCTCCTAAATCTTTTTTGAATCAGATTTCTGCCTGTTGTTAAAGGGTATCTCCTACTAAAACCGGTCTTCTGTCTGGCTCTCAACTCTGTGGTTTACTTTCCTATTTTGATAGAAACATTAAAAATATCATATTGGGGATTACTAATGGAGCTCTCTCTGACTGGAAGAGTGTTCAGCCCTGTCCTGGAAGTATGTTCTGAGATACACTGGTTGAAAAATAAATTTGAGGGGCGCCTGGGTGGTTCAGTGGGTTAAAGCCTCTGCCTTCGACTCAGGTCATGATCTCCGGGTCCTGGGATCGAGCCCTGCGTCGGGCTCTCTGCTCATTGGGGAGCCTGCTTCCCCCTCTGTCTCTGCCTGCCTCTCTGCTTACTTGTGATCTCTCTCTCTCTGTGTCAAATAAATAAAATTTAAAAAAAAAAGAAAGAAAATAAATTTGAATGTTCTTCTATGACTTTCGAAACAAATTTGAATGCTACCTTCCCCCCCTTTTATCATTAAGTAAAGAAGCCTCTTTATCTCATAACATACTTTGTCCTAAAGCCAATTTTTTTTTTCTGAAATGGGTATTACTACACTTGCTTTATTTCAATTTTATATTCGCCTGTTATGTCACTTTAAAGACTTCTCTAGTGGGGGGGCGCCTGGTCACTCGGTTGGTCGGGCGGCTAGCTTTTGATTTCAGCCTCGGTCGTGATCTCCGTGCCCTTGGGACCAAGCTCCCTGTCCGGCTCTGTGCTCAGCAGGGAGTCTGCTTGAGGCTTCTCGCTCTCTCTCTGCTCCTCGCCCCCCTACTCTTGTACATGAGCTCGCTCTCTAAAATAAATAAATAAATCTTAAAAAAATAAAAAACCCACTTCTCTACTGGCCTTCAAGATTTTCTCTATCTTTGTTTTTCAGTAGTTTGACTGTAATATGTCTGGTTTGTTTTGTTTTGATACTCCTTGGAGATCTCTGGGCTTCTTTGATCTGTTGTCTTTCCTTAATTTTAGAAGATATTTACCCATTATCTCTCAAATATTTCTTCTGACTTGTTTTTCACTGATTACATGTATATTAGACTGATATTCCCTGCATCTCTTGGATGCTTTGTTTTGTTTTGTTTTTTCAATTTATTCTTTGTGTTTGGGTAATTTCTGCCTCTCAAGTCCACTGCTTCTTCTGTGTCCAGTGTGCTGGGAAGTCTGTTGAAGGAATCTTTTTTTTAAAGATTTTATTTATTTATTTGGCGGAAAGAGCGCTGGAGAGGGAACTCAAGCAGGGGGGAGAGGGAAGAACAGGCTTCCCACTGAGGAAGGAGCCCACCTCGGGGCTCATCCCAGGACCGTGGGATCATAACCTAAGCACCTGAGCCGAAGGCAGATGCTTAATGACAGCCACCCAGGTGCCCCTGTTGCAGGAATTCTTTGTCTCTGATGCCATATTTAATTTCTAGCATGCGACTTTTTTTTATAATTTCCATTTCTCAGATTATCTCTTCATTCCTGCCTGTTGTCCACTTTTTTAACTAGGTCCCTTAATATATCAGTCACAGTTATTTTAAAATTCCCTGTCAGGTAGTTTTAGCATCTGAGTCATCTTCTAGTATAGTTCTATTGATTGCCTTGTCTCTTGGTGACAAGTTGGATTTTTCTCTTGCTTTTCTGTGTGTCTCATAATTTCTTGTTGAATGCCAAATGATGTGTGTAAAAAAAAATAGAGAAAGAGACTAGGTAAGTAGTATTTACACCCAGAAACGAGAACACCTCTCTTTTCTGCAGGTTATTAAAGGGCTGAGTCAGTTTAGTCAGGCGCAGAGCTGGGTTCGGGTTTTGATGTTGCCTTCAGTGTACCACAGACTTTGAGTGTCCCCAGCAACCGGCCGCTCTTTGTGTCTCTTAGAGTCGTACCCGAAGCGCAAAATATTTATTTTACTTTAGTCCTTCTACTCCCGACCTTTCTGTGCTGTGGTAGGTCCCCTTTTACTCAGACTTCCAAATATGATCAAGTCTCCACATGATCTGATAAAAGGCCAAACAGCAAATAGACTATGTATGATTTTGCAAGCCACGCCATTTCTGTCACAGCTGTTCACGTCTGCTGTTGCACCGCAAAAAACAGCCACACACTGTAAGTAAACAAGGGAGCTCGGCTATAGTCCCGTGTAGTTCACGGAAGAGGCAGTGGGCCGGTCTTGTCCAGTGGTCTGCAGTTTGTTGACCACTTGTTGAGAACCTTATTCTTGGATGGACACACACACACACACACACACACACACAGCCATCTCTCCTACCTCTAAAACGTAAGCTCCACAAGGGCAGGAATTTTTGCCTGTTCATTGATTTCACAAGTAGGCTCTCCATATAGTAAAAGAATGTGTGAGTGAATTGTTTTAAATGTGTTTCTTATGAACAGCATAGAGCTAAATTTTAAAAATCCAATGTGAAGATCTCTTGTAGCTAAACAAATACATTTAATTAATGAAGTTGCAGTTGTGATTACTGATATATTTGGAATTCTTGTCATAATTTTTTTATTTTCTATTTCTTTCCTTTTTTCCTTCTTTCCTGCCATCTAAGTCTAATCATATCTTAGACTTATCTTTATTATTTCTCCTTTTGTTTAGTCTTTTACTTTAGAAACTGCATTCTATTTAGCTTTCTCTAGTAGTGATCCCTAAATATTGAACGTGTGTGTGTATGTGTGTGTGTGTATTTTTTTTAAGTAGGCTCCACACCCGACGTGGGGCTTGAGATCAATGGCCCCAAGATCAAGAGTCACATCCTCTACTGACTGAGCCAGCCAGGTGCCCCAGTATGTATATTTGGTTTAGCAACGTTTGAGAGTATTGTTCCTAAATACTTTTAAGACCTTAAAATGCTTGTCTGGTCTTCATATTTCCAATTTCTTGTTATTTTGTAATGTTTTAGTTTTACTTTTTTTTTAAGCAATTTATGCCACCCCACCCACTATTGTGGTCTTTCTCCATTGTTTTAGAGTTAGAACTTTATTTGGGTTTATTCATCTATTCTTTCCTTTTGTATTAATTTCCTTCTTATCAAAAACATCATTAGTAATTCTTTGAGCAGCAGTCTGTGGTTGGTAAATTCCCCTAAACTTTTTCTAAAAGTGTATTTATTCATCCATGCTCTGTTCATCTAGATGATCAAAATAGGCCATTATCTTCTGCATTCTGTTATTTCTTTTTTTTAGTTTTGGAAGATTTTCAGCAAGCATCTCTTCGAATTTTGCGTCTCCTCCATTCTTTCTGTTGTCTCCTTCTTAGACTTATGTGAGATTTTTAAACACCTTTCATGTTTGCTGTCACTTTATCTCTGTGTGTCTGAGTAATGATCTTAGTCTTATCTTCCAGATCACTGACTGTGTCTTTGACTTTGTCTAATCTGCTATTTCATCTGTTTGACTTTTTCACTTCGCTGTTTCTCATTTCTAGAGGTTGTTTATGGTACTTTTCCTTTTTTGTTTTTTCTATCCAAATTTTTATTTAAATTCTGTTAGCTTAACAAATAGTGTAATATTGGTTTCAGGAGTAGAATTTAGTGATTCATCACTTACATAGAACACCCAGTGCTCATCACAAGTGCCTTCCTTAATGCCCATCACCCACTTAGCCCATCCCCCACCTACCTCCCTCCATTAACCCTGTTTGTTCCCTGTAGTTAGGGGTCTCTTATGGTTTGCTACCCTCTTTTCTCTCTTTTTTTGCTACCCTCTTGTGTCTCTCATATGTTCATCTGTTTGTTTCCTATATTCCACATATAAGTAAAATATAGTATTTGTCTTCCTCTGACTTATTTTGCTTAGCATATCCTCTCTAGCTCCATCCAAATCATTGCAAAAGGCAAGATTTCATTCTTTTCAATGGCTGAGTAATATTCCAGTGTGTGTGTGTGTGTGTGTGTGTGTACCACAGCTTCTTTATCCATTCATTAGTCGATGGACACTTGGGCTCTTTCCATAGTTTGGCTATTGTTGATAATGCTGCCTTAAACATCAGGGTGCATGTACCCCCTTCGAATCTGTATTTTTGTATCCTTTGGGTAAATCCCTAATAGTGCAATCTGCTGGATTATAGGGTAGTTCTATTTTTACCTTTTTGAGGAACTTCCATACTGTTTTCCAGAGTGACTATATGAGTTTGCATTCCCAACAGTGTAAAAGGGTTTCCCTTTCTTTGCATCCTCCCCAACATCTATTGTTTCCTGTGTTATTTTAACCATTCTGACATGTGTGGGGTGGTATCTCATTGTGGTTTTGATTTGTATTTCCCTGATGATGAGTGATGTTGAGCATCTTTTCATGTGTCTATTAGTCATCTGGATGTCTTCTTTGGAGAAATGTCTATTCATGTCTTCTGCCCGTTTCTTAACTGGATAGAGTATTTTTTGGGGGGCGTTGAGTTTTAGAAGTTTTTGTAGTTTTTGGATACTAACCCTTTATCAGATATGACATTTGCAAATATCTTTTCCTATTTTGTAAGCTGTCTTTTAGTTTAAGTTTACGAGGCTCTTTCTGGGCCATTGATTCTCAGGGTAGATCATTTTCTTGTTTGGTCATACTCTTCTATTGAGAGCTTCTCTTCATTGAGGATTTTCCCATATGGATCCCATAGTAATAGCTCCTAGTGGTGGAAGTGGATTACCAGAGCAGGTTGCATTTGTTTCTGCCAGGCACTCCAAAGAAATCACTAGCCTGGCGATAATTGTCATAATAATTTCTCACCCTGTGCTTTACTCTCTGCTCTTACAATATAAACTTTGATCACTCATATGTGTTAAGTTAGATTTCAGTTTCTCAGGAAATCTGTTCTCATCCCTACTTCATAATATAATATTGAATAGCACCACAAATGTTTATCTTATTTTATAATTCCAGCATAAATATAAACCATCATTTAGTCACTAGAGAATACTGAAGGATTTAGTCATTAGGGAGAAAATCTTGAGCATTAATTTTAAGAAATGCTACTTTTAAATAAAGTATCACAAGTCTGAACAAATTTCTAAGTAATGCCACTTGAGACACATGGTCGGTAGATGGTTGGAGTTTAGAAATGAAGGAAAATATATTACTCCTCATCTTCATCTTCTTTTGCCTTGTCCTTCATTCTTACTGCAGTCCTGCCCTCCAGCTTTTCTTCTCTTTGTGTCCCAGTCAAAAAATAACAGCCCATATCTTCATCTTCTTTTAGGAGAATGAACAAACCCTTATGTAGAATTCTTATATTTTGGATATAGAGGGATAAAACTGCAGTTCACATTAATAAGCCAATTTGATAAAAGCCTGATAAAACAAGCTCGATAGGAAAGTAACAAAGACACAGCGAATTTTCAACCAGGAACATGTTTATCTCCAAAAGCACCTCCCTGCAGTCACAGAATATATATTAAGGTGGGAGAAAGGTTAACAGGGTTTTAGTGTTTATCAAAAAGAATCAGGGGGCGCCTGGGTGGCTCAGTGGGTTAAGGCCTCTGCCCTCGGCTCAGGTCATGGTCCCTGGGTCCTGGGATCGGGCCCCACATTGGGCTCTCTGCTCAGCGGGGAGTCTGCTTCCCCCTCTCTCTCTGCCTGCCTCTCTGCCTACTTGTAATCTCTCTGTGTCAAATAAATAGATAAAATCTTTAAAAAAAAAAAAAAAGAATCAGCCATGGTTTTTAAAACTTGAAACAGTATGCCCTAGTATTTATTCCTTCCAATAAACAAGAAAGGGGAATTACAGAGGGAAGCATCTATGGCTTATAACAGTTGTCAGATTTTGTTGGGAAAAATTATCTACTATTTAAGGTTAATTTTGAAGTACTTGAGCCTAACAGCCTCCCCCACTCTATACCCTAATTCTGGTTCTAGAATACACTGCTAGAGTGAATGGCCCCAATATACCTTAATATGCCATGGTCTTTTTCTTATTTTTTAGATTCATAGAAATTTGAGATTAGTTGAAGATGACTGTTCAGCATTAATCGAATCTGTTTAATCTACTTGCGTTTTTCATTTTAATAACTAGTTTTCATTTTTAAAGGTTGTTAATTGTACTTTTCTAAATCCACCTGTTTTCTAATGATAGAATCATCCCAAGCTGACTTTTTATAGAAGTGGATGGAGGTATCTTCACTTCCAGTCCAGTATCCTAAAAAGGAGGCTTACATTGTCCAAGGATTAATCACAAGAACATACACTGATTTCTATGGCTTAATAAATTATTATTTATTTATTTATTTGGGAAACCTCCCAAACACTTTATCATTCATGCTACAAGATTGATTGCATAATTTCATTCTTTAAAAATCTTAGGAAAATAAGAGCACCTGGGTGTTGGTTAAGCATCCCAACTTTTATTTTAGCTCGGATCATAATCCTCAGGCTCGTGAGATCGAGCCCCATGTCATGCTCTGTGCTGAGCCTGCTTAAGATTCTCCCTCTCCCTCTGCCTCTGCCCCTCCCTAACCTGTCCCTCTCCCTCTCTCTCCCTCTCTCTCTCTCTCAAAAAAAATCCAAGAATAAAAAACAAAAACAAAAAAATCTTAGGAAAATATTTTCACAAAATACAGTGATTTCTCCAAGTGGTATCATTTTTACTTTGTGACTTGAACAATTTAATACCAACATTTCACAATTTGGAGCACCTGGGTAACTCAGTTGGTAAGTGTCCAGCTCTTGATTTCAGCTGGGGTCATGGTCTTGGGGTCTTGAGATTGAGCCCTTATCGGGCTCTGCACTGAGTGTGGAGCCTCCGTAAGATTCTCTCTCTCCCTCTTCCCCCAACCCTCCCACCCCTGCTCATGTGGTTGTGCTCTCTTTTAAAAAAAAAGCAATTTAATGTTAACATTCATAGGTATTGAAATCAATCTGTTTTATTTGTTGCATACATTAAAATGGATCTAGCTTAACCCATTTTCCCTTTTAAAATGTCCATAAAGTGTTTATATTAGAATACCTTATGCAGAGTCCAAACACGTCAGGCTTCTAAGAGTTGAAGGTCTTATCCTTTCAAAGGGTCAGATGTGAATTAAATAGTAGTTAGTAGATTAGCTGACTAGACTGGAGCCTTTAGAGAAATAATCAGCTACTAAAAATACTGTCCTTAGCCATAAAGTTGGGTTTATCCAAACACTTTTAAAAAATATTTTAAACAAGTAGCAACATTTGCTTAAATAATTAAAATAATTTTCAAGTTAAAAATCTCAAAATTTTAAACATTTAAACTCGGAATAGTTTTAAGATATCGTGGCATACTCTTGTTTGTCATAGAAATATTTACTTGTTTTGTTTTCCCCAGGCTGCTTAAAGGTTAACTGACTAAAGTGGATGGGTCCTCATGTTTACTAATATGTGTTGCAGCTCTGTTGGTACACCAGAAGGCCAGAATGGAACGACTTCAAAGAGAACTTGAGATTCAAAAGAAAAAGCTGGATAAACTAAAATCTGAGGTCAATGAAATGGAAAATAATCTAACTAGAAGGCGCCTGAAAAGATCAAATTCCATATCCCAGATACCTTCAGTAAGTCTGTAATTCTTGTGACCTCTGTGATGGAACGTGAGAATGGGCGATCTGTCGAAAGTGTAAAAAGCTAATCTGGTTTTCTAGAAATGCTCTTAATTCATACTTGTTTCTTTGCGCTTACCCTCCCGTGCCAAACTCCACTCTTTCTTAACTAATGACAAGAGAATACAACGTAGATCCTTCTCACATGGAATTATTTTTCAGCTCGAAGAAATGCAGCAGTTGAGAAGTTGTAATAGACAACTCCAGATTGACATTGACTGCTTAACCAAAGAAATTGATCTTTTTCAAGCCCGAGGTAAAGTTCAGTGCATATTCAACTTAAATTCATTGTATTAATTTATCGACTACTTTTCCTGTGGCTGAAAACAGACTTACCAGTTATAATCTTATTGTCTTGATTTTGACTTTGGAGCCAGAAAGTTCTGAAAACTATTGGGTTTTTTTCCCCTGCCCCCCCTTCTAGAAGAAATTATATATTTGGTTTATGCATAATTTGATAAAATTTATACTATTCAAACCTGCTTTATTCTCGTGTTAAGGGAAGATAATGATTAGTATGTCTGGCTATATCGTCAAAAGTATTGCTGTTAAATATTAGTAAAATGTGTAACATTTATAATATTTTTTATAATATTTAATGAGGTTAAATTTTCCGATTTCTCTTTTTTCCTTTTACCTTTCGAGAATCGTGCTTTTAAGAACTTAAATTAAAAAGGCATCCCCACCCTAATGGCACTATCTTAATTGATAAAATAGAGAAGAGAATAAAAAATGTGGCTTATACATTTTTAGAACAATGATAGCTTATTATGAAAATTTGAGCTATTAGTGATCAGCAACAGTTGGTTATTGTAGCAAAAAATCTTGACAATTTAATTCGGTTCCATGGACAACTAACAGGAAATTTTATAACTTAAATCTAATTCTGAAATTAGGGAAATAATAGAAATATATGGAATGGAAAAGACAGAAGAGAAGGAAGCCAACAAAAAAGACGTCCTTAGTTACTCTTTAAGTATATGCTGAAAATCCATCAAACTGAAAGATGATAATGTATTTTCTTTTAAAACCTTCATAAGTCATGTCTCTTGAAAGTCACTGAAGATGCCATAGTTTAAAAAGAGAAAAAGGAATTTAGTGCTGATCTAGCAACTATAGTTCTTGAACTTGTTCCTTTTGTCATCTAAACCGTTATATCAAATTAGTGCAAGGTTTTTAATACTTATTTGGGGCCAAGCTATTTATTTAGTTGCTTAAGACCATGTTTGATCATTTGAAATTATATTTTAAATTGTTAAATTTTAAGTTATTTTAACTTGTCACATAGAACGGTGGTCTAGTTGTAATTCTGTGACTTTCCTACTAACAGTTAAATTTGACTTCTTCCCCCATTTACCACTCAGACTTCTGTTGTGAGTACTGGATTATACCTACCTCAGCTGCTTTGACATCCTTACATGTAATTTGAGATTAGAGGTGCAAAATAAATGAAAGCATTTCTTCTATTTATACTGTGATCTTTTTTAGAAAGAAAATATTTGCTTTTTAAAAAATAAAATATTTTTGAGCTATAAACATTGATATATTTACTTTTTATATATTTCAGGACCACATTTTAATCCCAGCGCTATTCATAACTTTTATGACAATATTGGATTTGTAGGTCCTGTGCCACCAAAACCCAAAGGTTAGTGTATTCATTAAGTGTGAAAACCATTACATTTTGAAAAGCAAGATTTTAGAAAATTTTGTTTTAGCAGCCTTCCACTCTGTAAGTACTTCAAACTTTGACATTTGTGGATGAATTCATTAGGAAGATAGTTACTTATTTTCACTTATATGCCGGGGATGGGGGAGGATGCAAAAGTGTAATGTACTTAGCTCTTTAAATGTAATATTCATGTCCTTAGGGTTCATTATATACTCCTAAAATGGCAAGTCTTGGGGAAAAAAAAAATCAGGTGCAAAACTTCATACTCTCTAAAATTTTAGATAACTGATGAGAACAATACCTTAGGGAAGTTTATTTTTCATGAGTATTCTGTTTATGCATAATTCTGTGTAATTACAGTACTCTGAATTTCAAATGAATGATTTTTGAAAATTATTACTCTCATTTTACATCATTGATAATCAGATTTGTATGCACATGAAACTAAGGTATGTCAAAATATGTGTGTGGATTTTTTTACTCTAGGAATTAAAATAGAGAGAGAAATGAGAACAAGGAAGAATAGGTATAGTACTAACTCTTTGGTTTGTTACAGGACTTTTCACTCAGTCTTGTTACAAGTCTCACTCGGTATCCTGTTCTCTCCACTCCCTCATTTTTGTTTAAATATAATTCGATTAGGACTAGCTGTATCTTGATAGTTGTTTGTGTTTTGGGGTTTTTTTTTAATTTAAATGTTTCTAAACATAGTTAGCTGGAATGCAGTGAACTATTATTAGAGAAGAGCAAGAGTGAGATTAGGGTATTTGTCCCAGTAAGCAGTGGTTACAATAGTAGATGCCATTTGGATGTTATATAAAGGAATAAAGAAAACAGTGGCATAACTTAGCTCCTTAAAATAAGCAAAGCGGGTATTCCCAGACTCCGAATGAGAGTTGCTTTAATATAGAAATTTTCTTATAAAAATATTCCTGTTTTGCTTCAGCCTAATCTAGTACTTATGTGTTGAGTGTAGGAGGGAGTATATAGATGGAGGTTAGGTGGAAAATAGATGATATAAGATTAGTCCTGACGGTTTGAAACAGGATAAGAACATAAGGGTTTATTTTACTATTCTCTATATATAAGTTTGAAATTTTTCATGGAGATAAAAAGTAAGGAAAGGTAGAACAGTAGAAAGCACAGATGGAAGCCTTTCCTTAAATCTGTAATATGTCAAGGGGAGGGATCCAAGATGGTGTCATAGGAAGAAGCTAAACCCACGTCTTCCCATGGACATACCATACCTAAACCTACGTATAGAGCAGTTCCTCCCGAAGAACCGAGGGCTGAGCTTCTGCACAATAAGGGATGGAAGGACTACACAGCCATTGGAAGGAGAGATGGAGACATAGTAACCATGGGAACCCCACCCCCTACACCGTGAACTGCAGAGGGGAGAGAGAGCACTGAGAGACCCATGCACAGATGGCCCACCCTGGCCCCCCTAAAAAGCTGTGATGTAAAGGACAACTTGAGGGGTGCCTGGGTGCCTTGATTAAATATCTGTTTTCAGTTCGGTCGTGTTCCTGGGGTCCTGGGATCGAGCCCCACACGGGGCTCCCTCCTCGGTGGGGAGTCCTCTTCTCCCTCTCCCTCTGCTCCACCCCCACTTGTGCTCTCTCTCTCTTAAATAAATAAAAATCGTTAAAATAAAATAAAGGGCAACTAGAATATAAGTGAAGAAAACCCATATACCAACTCTAGAGCATCTACCAAATGGTGGGAGAACTGCTGGAAAACTCTCTGGGGTCAGAAGTGCAAGCAAGGCACCGTGTTTACCTTCTCCCACCTCCTTGATAGCAGAGTCTAGCTGCTCCCCTCAGCTCCAGCCATCCTTCCCAAATAGCCCACTATACCTGTGCCCACTTGAGCTCTGGCCGTCCCACGAGGGTGGCCCACAGTGCAGTGCACACTAGTGCACCCTCAGCCTATACCCACTCCAGCTCCAGCCGTCCTGCCAGGGCATCCCTGCATGGAGTACCCTAGGACTCAGCTCACACTTCCTACAGCTACCGCCAGCCAGCCAAAGCTGCCAGGCACATGCAGTCTCTTCAGGGACATTCCTACACAGAGCCTCTCCTTCATGACTGGGAGAGGTAGCTCTGTTGCCTAATTCATAGAAACAAACACAGAAAGTCTAACAAAATGAGACAGAGGAATGTGCTCCAAACAAACAAAATTCAGAAAAGGAACTAAATGAAACAGAAATAAACAATCTACTTGATAAAGAGTTCAAAGTAATGGTCATAAAAATGCTCATCAAACTTGAGAGAAGAGTGGTTGAGTTCAGCGAGAACTTCAACAATGAGATGTAAAATATAAAAAGAATCAGAGTTGAAGAATACAATTAGTGAAATGAAAAATACAGTAGAGGGGATTAGAGGATGCAGAAGAATGGATCAACCATCTGGAGCCAGGGTAATGGAAAGCACCCAAGCTGAACAGCGAAAAGAAAAAAGAATGTTAAAAAATGAGGATAGGTTAAGGGACCTCTGGGAGATCAAGAATAATAACATTCATGTTATAGAGGTCCCAGAAGGAGGAAAGAGAGAGAAAGGGGCAGAAAGCTTATTTTAAGAGATGATAGTTGAAAACTTCCCTAACCTGAGGAACGAAACATAAATCCAGGTTCAGGAAGCACAGAGGGTCCCAAATAAGGTGATCCCAAAGATGTCCACACCAAGACACAGAATTAAAATGTCAGAAATTAAAAGTAGAGAATCTTAAAAGCAGTAAGAGAGCAGAAACTAGTTATATATAAGGAAAAACCCCATGAGACCATCAGCTGATTTTGCAACAGAAACGGCAGCCAGAAGGGGTGGCATGATTTATTCAAAGCGCTGAAAGGAAAAAAAACTTACAACCAAGATACTACTCGGCAAGATTATCATTTAGAATTGGAGAGCTAGAGTTTCCCAGACAACAAAAGTTAGAGTTCATCACCACTAATGCAGCCCCAAAGAAATGTTAAAGGGGCGAGAAAAGGCCATAACTAGAAATAAGAAAATAATGAAATGAAAAGATTTCCCAATTGAGAGCAAACATTTGGTAAAGGTAGTTGATCAATTGCTTATAAAGCTTAGTATGAAGTTAAAAAGACAAAACTGGTAAAATCAACTATATCTAAAAAAAAAAATTAGTTGAGGAACTCACCAAAAGACATAAAATATGATGTTTACATAAAACATAAAGGAGAAAGTAAAACTGTAGTGCTTTTAGAATGTGTTTGGACTGCAGTGATCATCCACTTCATACGGACGGCTATAGACTTGGGATGTCACATAGGAACTCCATGGTGAGCACCAACCAAAAACCTGTAATAGAGACACAAAAAATAAAGAGAAAGGAATCCAAGCATAGCATTAAAGAAAGGCATCAACACAAGAAAGGAACATAGAATAACTACAGAAACAACCAGAAAACAACAATATGGCAATAAGTACATACTTTCAGTGATTACTTTAAATGGAAATGGTCTGAATTCTCCAGTCAAAGAGATAGGTTGACTGGATGGTAAAATAACAAGGCTCATCTATATGCTCCCTACAAGAGACTCACTTCAGACCTAAAGATACTGACTGAAAAGAAAGGGATGGGAAAAGGTACTCCATGCAAATTGAAGCAAACAAACAAACTGGGGTAGCACTACTTATATCAGACAAAAAACACTTTATAAAAAGACTGTAATGAGACAAAAAAGGGCATTACATAATGATGAAAGATCAACAAAAGGATATTACAATTGTAAATCTCTATGCACTCAGCAAAGGAGCTCCTAAATGTATGAAGCAAATGTTAACAGACAGAAAGAGGAAAATTGGTAATAATACAGTAATAGTAGGGAACTTTAACAGTACACTTAAATCAATGGAGAGATCTTCCGCACAGAAAATAAGGCAACAGTGGCTTATGAACGACCCATTAGAACACATGGACTTAACAGAGAACATTTCATCCAAAAACAGCGGAACACATAGTGTCAAATACACATGAACGTTCTCCAGGATAGATAACATGTTAGGCCACAAAACAAGTCTCAGTCAACTTAGGAAGACTGAAATCATGTCAAACATCTTTCCAACCACAGTGCTATAAAACTAATTACAAAGGAACAATTGGAAAAAGACACAAATGTGTGGAGGCTGAAGAACATATTAATCAATGAAGAAATCACAGAGGAAATTAAAAAAAAATGCCTGGAGACAAATGAAAATGGAAGCACAGGTTGAAATTCTCTGGAATGCAGCAAAAGCAGTTCTAAGAGGGAAGTTTATCGTGATAGAACCCTACCTCAAGAAACAAGAAAAATCTCAGATAATCTAACTTTATACCTACAGGAACTAGAAAAAGAACAAAGCCCAAAGTTAGTAGAAGAAGAGAAATAATAAAGATCAGAGTGGAAATAAGCAAAAATAGAGTCTAAGAAAAATAGAAAAGAGCAATGAAACCAAGATCTAGTTCTTTGAAAACATAAGGAAAATTGATAAACCTTTAACCAAGACACATCAGGAAAAAAGAGAGGGCTCAAATAAAATCAGAAATGAAAGGAGAAGTAACAGCCAACACTAGAAATACAAAGGATTATAAGGGATTACTATGAAAAGTTTTATGCCAAAATTTCAACAACCTAGAAGAAATGGATAAATCCCTAGAAATAAACACTATTTGGGACTGAATCAGGAAGAAACAGAAAATCTGAATAGACCAATTACTAGTAACAAAATTGAATCCAGAATCAAAAAACTGTCAACAAACAAAAGTCCAGGACCAGATGGCTCCACAGGTGAATTCTGCCAAACATTTAAAGAAGAGTTGGTATCTGTCCTTCTCAAACTATTCCAAAAAATAAAAGAGGAAGATTTTGTTTTAAAAGTAAAATCTATCCTTCTCAAACTATTCCAAAATGCTGCAAGGCCAGCATTACCCTGATAAAACTGACACACTACCAAAAAAAGAAAATTATAGGCCAGTATCCCAGAGGGACATAGCTGCAAAAAATCCTCAACAAAATATTAGCAAATGCATTTCAACAATACACTAAAGGGATCATTCGCCACAGTCAGCCACGTTCATGGGCATCTCGTCGATCTGGGTGGAGTAGTACTGCTCGATGCCCCTCAGGATGCGGATGTCGTCATTCTTCACAAAGTTGATGGCCACCCCCTTGTGGCCGTAGCGGCCCGACCGCCCTTTTCTGTGGATGTACAACTCCCGGTTATTGGGCAGGTCGTAGGTGATGATGAGGGACACCTGCGGGACGTCCAGCCCCCTGGCCCACACGTCCGTGGAGATGAGCACCCAGCTGGCGCCGGACCGGAACTCCTTCATGATCGACTCGCGCTCCTTCTGCGGCATGTCCCCGTGCATGGACGAGACCGTGAAGTGGCTTCTCTCATCTTCTCTGTCAACCAGTCGACCTCCCTCTTGGTGTTACAGAACATGACCGCCTGCGTGATGGTCAGTGTGTCGTAGAGGTCACACAGAGTGTCAGACTTCCACTCTTCCCTCTCCACCGCCACAAAAATACAGTAAATACGGAGAACAAACTAATGGTCAGGGGCGGGGGTGATGAGCTAAGTAAGCGAAAGGGATTAAGTGGTACAAACTTCCAATTATAAAATAGATAAATCACAGGATGAAAAGAACAGCATAGAGAATATAGTCGATAATATTATAATAACTTTGTTCGGTGACAGATGGTAACTACATCGTGGTGAGCATTGTGTAATGTATAAAATTATTGAATCACTGTGCTGTACCCCTGAAACTAAATACATCAATTTAAAAAGTTTATAACATGTCAAATATGAAATATAGCAATTATTACCCAAAAAAAGAAAA
>CM052802.1:14406433-14446017 GCA_028533885.1 Nasua narica | reverse complement strand
AAAAAAAGCTTTTTCACAAAAGAAGTTTTCATGTGCTTCTATCTATTTATGCTATTTTGGAGAAATATAGAATCAAACATTTTTGCCTTCAGCTAAAATAGAGAATTATTAGTTTCATTTCTAGATTTATTTAATTAGAACTGGTTTTGCAGTTCTGCTTTACACTGCAGTGTTTTGTGTTTTTTAAACAGCTGAAGTTGTGGAAATCATAAGCTGACCTTTGCAGTCTAACTTCCTCTTTAAATTCTGATTTCTAAATGCCTCTAATAAAAATATTTGTAAGTTTAACTACCAAATGAGATTGTGCAGATATAAGAAAACCATGGGAGATTTTCCATTTAAAAAACAAATGTATATGTCCCCTATTGATTGCCTTAGATATTACTTAGATAATGAAGAAAGTGCTCGTATTTAATAATAGATTAAAGTGTTAATACAAATAGTCCACCTTCCTAAAAACCTTTGTAGCCAAACAAAAAGGGTAGATGAAGTTTTTTAAATGTGCCAGGTGGGAATATTTTCTAACACCTAAGTGAGACCAAAATTCTAGGAAGTAGGATGAAGCCCCAGATTAAAACAGTCATTCCAAAAAATGTTTCCCAAGTATGAAGTGTAAAATCATTTTATATGGTAAAAAGTCAAAACAAAATTTTAACTATTTTACTACGGTTTAAGAAATATTAACTAGTATTGTCAGAACCTCGATTTTTCAAATATTTTTACTTAGATAAGCCTTAGGTATTTTCTTATTACTCATTGATTATATTATTTCTTATTATACGATTTCTTATATTACTCAATTAAAGAAAATATTTATTCTACAAATAGCATTCTCAAGTTGCTCTCGAATGTGGCAAAAAGTGTCTTGATGCCTAAAAATTGTGACCAGTGCCCAAAGCTCACAGTTTTGCAATAAAGTGTTCCTTAAGACTAATCAGTAAATAAGATGCTGCTAAAGAGAAACAGAAGGGCACCTGGGTGGCTCAGTCAGTTAAGCATCTGCCTTCGGTTCAGGTCATTGATCTCTAGGTCCTGGGATCGAGCCCTAAGTCAGGCTTCCTGCTCAGCAGGGAGAGTCTGCTTCGCTCTCTCTCTCCTCTCTCTCTCTCCCTCTCCCTCCCTCTCTCTCTCTTTCTCCCTCTCTCCTTTCCTCTCCCTCTCCCCCCCACTTGTGTGCGGATGCACTCTCTCTCTCCAATGAAATCTTTAAAATACATATTTTTTAAAAAATAAAGGGGACAGAATACCCAACATCACTTATTTTTAGATTTGTTATAAAAGCTTGACTTCCTGTATTTTGCCTGCTAGATATAGTAAGTTTATCTTTTAAATTATCAGAAAAGATGTCATTTAGTTACCAACTGAGGAGGTGGAATTTGCAAATTAGTGTACAGTGTTTTAACATAGTTTGAATCTTTACATTGTAAACCTTGAGAGCTCCAACAGTGCATGCTCCTTTTACTTTAAACCTCCCCAAACTAACTTGTAGGGATATTATCCTAAATTTCTAATTGGATCGCCCCTCAAGAAAAGTAGTTTCATAAATGTAATTTTATCTTAGACACAACCTTGGAGGAATGTAATTATTCCTTAAATTTAAGATACATTAATCCTTTCAAACACTCTAGAACTTTGGCCTCTTAAAGTGCAGTGGCTTCACTTTATAGGAAATAATTAGACCTGAAGGGTATGTGGTTTATCTAACATCACAGAAGAGAAAAGTAATGAGTGAGTAGCAGAGTTAGGAGCAGAACTCCATTTCTTACAACCCTCAATCTAGGGTTCTAACTGTTCTGTAATGTGATTTTAAAATAAAATGAGAAATGAAGGTAGAATTTTTACACTGATTTACTTCTCCAAATCTATTGTTGATACATAGTTAAGATTTCAGAAATTAGCTCATCTTTCTATTTTGTGTGTGTGTTGTTCACAGCTTACATTTTTAGCAAATAGAGAATATTTAACAAAAACATCCATTCCTGGTAGAAAACAGAAATATAAGTACTTCTTCAGTGGGGAACAAAATCTAACTTAAATGAGACATAGACTTACGTCGGTAGTAGGGCGCCTTTTCACAGTCCTGGTGACATTATGGGAATCTTTGCTGTTGGTTCCCATATGAATTGATACTCCTTTTCTCCTGCTATCAACTGGAGAAAATGGCGCTCTTTCCCCCTGAAGGCGGCAGTGAGGGACCCCATCGTGTCTGGGTTGGTGCACCCCAGCGGAGAAGCCCCCGGGTGCTGGAGGTGGGTGCGAGTTGGGCATGGGTGTCAGTCTCAGCCCGATGCCTCATTTGGTCAACAGGCTGCTTACGTCCAAGTGGTGCTTCAAGTTGCCGTGATTTACGACTTCGCGACTGTTCGCTTCTAAGACAATTCTTTTGCTTCCTTACAGATCAAAGGTCCACCATCAAAACACCAAAGACTCAAGACACAGAAGATGATGAAGGCGCTCAGTGGAATTGTACTGCCTGTACTTTTTTGAACCATCCAGCCTTAATCCGCTGTGAACAGTGTGAGATGCCAAGGCACTTCTGAGCCAAAAGGCGCTTTAGCTCTAAAACCGCATCGGAAGTTACAGAAACTAGTCTGTCATCAGGGGAAAAGTTTCACTGCTACATAGGATTTTTGTCAAATTGAAGGTGTGCTGAGATGGTGTTGTGCTAATGTTAAATATCAACCCACAGAGCTAATAATACCTCAGTCTAACGTCATGGGCAGTTGAAGTTCATCACACGGAAGGGAATCTGCTGAGAGACTGGGTTGCCCGCTGCCTGACCATGTACAGTGTTACCAGTAGCCCACTGGGGATGATTCTCAGTATATTCGTGCCGAGGTGTGCCCAGTACCTTTTCCCCCTCATGTCACTACTGAATTTTGACAGGAGGAAGGAATAGAACGATGGCTTTTTTTTTTTAAAGCTTTCGGTGAAACACTACAAACATGAAGAAAAGGAACAAGGTTTAACTATTTAAAAACTGTTTGCTGCCGCACGGTGCCAACAAATAGGGGAAGAACTTCGTTAATCTGTGGTACTCTTGGCCTCGTCCTTGTCTTCCCTGAAAACGTCTCCACTCTGTGAAGCCAGCATCCGGGGTCTAAAGATGAAAAGGAAAGCAGCATGCATTGTCTGTACAAACATGCAGTGAGATATCCCAAAGCTTTTCCTACTGTACAGATCTCTCGAGTCTGCTTCAAGTGATCTCTTTTCTTTATTATTTTCTTATATTTCTATATGTATAGTGTAATAGTCTTTTGTTAACTAATTTTCTTTTTTCCTTTTAGTGATTAAGCACGATCATGTCCCTTTTTAAGCCTTACCTGAGAGAAGCAATGCCTTAAAATAAAAAAGCATTAATGAAACTGTGCACAAAATAACTTTGCTCCACTCACTCTGTACTTTGCCCTCCTGAGTGCCGATGTTCTGTGAAGACGTGCAGACGTTGCACGCTGACTTGCAGGAGGTACTGCAAGCCTTAGGTCTCTCTGAGTCACACTCTGCCTGCCGACCGCAGCGGCGGGCACCGCGGCACGCCGACCTTCCGCAGGGAAGCTTAAAACAAGAGGTATTTTTTACCCACTGACAGCACCGAGGTTAAGCTTGCTTCATCTGCCTGGTGTCCCACAGAACTTCCACAGGAGATTACTATGGGGAAAGTACACTTTTCACAACCAGCAACAGCAGCAGTACCTACAGCCCTGGTGTGGGGAGAAGTTTAAATGCTTTACTGTCGGGGCAGTCTGTCTCTAAACCTGACTTGGTGGCAGTATCATGTGTATTTATAAAACGAGGCTAGTCATATTTAGGACAACTGAAGGAAAGCTGGAAAAAAGAAAAACAAGCAAACTTGAACACTGAAGCAACCTCAAGCATCTCTTTATTTTGATGATATATTTTTATAAGGAAAATAAATATTCAGATGATCGGGAATGTATATAACTAAATGAAATCGAGAAAAAGAACAGTATGCATTTAAAAAACAGAATTATGGAATTATATATCAGTACTTAGAATGGGGCTAAGGGAAGTGCTGAAATGTAGCAAAAGGGAGGAGATAATGTTGACTGTCACCCGTTGTAAATGTCTGCAAATGGATATTTTTTAAATAAGCAGGATTATTACAGGCGATCTATATGAATGTCAGAGCCTTGACTTCCGGGCTTTGCATCTTGTAAATGGGAAGAAATATGACAATCCTAGTTAATTAGACCATAGACCCAAAGCCCTTACATTTGATGCATTTTGTTTTAAAACTAGGCCTTGTTTTTCAGCTTCATCTGCAGTTCTATGTGAAGATTGATAAATCAGTTTTTACTTGTTTTATTAATAAAACGTAATTTGGATATCTTGAGTTGATGGTTTTGTGATTTAGCTGGGTAAACTATCTTTGTAACAGATAAGTTATTTATAAAAATTAAAAAACTTATATTCTAATGTGGATTTTGTGACTTGTTTTTCAAGTTTGTGGGCCAGAAGGCAAGTTATACCCCAGCAGAACACTTGATAGCTAATTGAAATCAGAGAAAACGCATTCTCTAGAGTCTTCTCATGACATCATGGCATTCAACTGCATTTCTTGGATTGTTTTTCTCAGCTCCCTCAAGCTTTCTAACTAATGAAAGAGAGCGACCACGGTTCAACTAAGCCAAAAAAAAAAAAAAAAACCAACAAATACTGCTTTTTCATAGTTATTGCTTGTCCTTTAGTTTCTTTTTGGGTTTTTAAAGTTTACCTCATTGAAAACAGGGTATCTTGGATCATTTGGCCTGAGAAGCCATTCAGTTAAGATCTGATTTATTCCATAATATGAAGGTGCTGGGGATCCCTGTGATGCTTCTCTCGGAGAGAACCTTTATCTTAAAAGAGTTTTCAGAAAACATCAGTTGCCTTTTCTGAGCTTTAAAAAGGCAGAGTAGCATTCACTGATCGCTTTGTCGTAACTGTAGAAAGCTCTCCTTTGCCTCCATTGGTCTTCTAAACTTAGGACAGAAATTTTATTTGCCAAGGAATACGAACGAGGAGGCTGGTGGTCCGGAAACCACCTTCCAGAATTATTGCGCTAAAATAGCATTACACGTACAAAGAACCTCAGATGGAACGATGGACTTCCGTTTCTCATCACTAATTATCCTGTGGTGCTGACATTCGCTATATTTAAAGGCGAGGTGGGCAATTAGCAGTTCATGTAACAGGGACTTCTCAGGAAACCTTTTATATTAACAGGACAGGGGCCAGTATGCGCTATCACAGCGGACACATCAGTCCCACCGAGATGCATGGCGAATTGCAGACTTTGGGGGGAAATGGGAAAATTCATTTTTCTGTTAAAATTTCCATGGACTTTTTTAAATGACTGATCTAGGTCAATCTGCAGCCTAATATTAATTGACTTTCTATTGGGGAATTGAAATTGTGCAGAAGATCGAATCCATGGACAGTTGAAACTGTATTACCTTTTAACTTCGAACATATTTCAGTCAAAGCATTATAAATAGCAGACTTCACCGACATTTCATCGATTCCCTCTGTCCCAGCTGAGTGGTGAGGGGACAGTCCAGTGAGCAGTGGCAGCTTTAAGAAGTGAATGATGTAAAGTGTAATCATGTCCGGTCCGTGAGTAATCACAGTTGGCTATATTGCCTTAGAAAATATTGTTCTATCTATACTGGCACCAAGGGCCACTCCAGATTAATATCTTCATGCTGATGTTAGCATAGTTTCCCTCATAATATTACAAAATACTTACATTTCTCTATGACACATGAACATATTTTTGGCTCCAGTTTTCAGAAGCCACAATTATTATATCCATATTATTTGAAGATGAAATGACTTAAGGCTGCATTTTAATTTTTATTACTTCCATCTGAAAATAAGGCAACTTTTAAAGAAAACAATTTTGTAGCTTTTATGTTCATTAAAGTGGGATAGCCCACACCCCCACCCCAGTATGTTTTGGTGGTTTGGGTATTTTGTTTTTAAGGGAGTATAATCATACAAAAATGCTTGGTAATGCGTTGTCTTTGCAACTATAAATTTTTTCCTATATTATACGTTCAAAATTAGAACTGCCATGTTACATTGTAATATTTCACCGACTTGCCTAGTTATTTAGAAAGTTTATGAAAACGTTTGCATCCTTCTATTAATTTCTTAAATTCGGGTGGCGTTAGTTTCAGATGTCTAATACAGTGATTCATCAGTTCTACACTCAGTGTGTTTGCCTTTTTAACACCATGACGCCTTGCTCCCTAGAGAGCCCGCTCAAATCTTAAGAATCAGGACAATTTGAGTGTCTCCCTAGGTTTACCCTGTAACCCTAAGATAGTTCTTTGCTTTTATTTCTTGGCCTTGTTAAATGAAGATAATTATATTACGTTCAACCCACCTTACTGGGACGCTGAATGTGAAACTAGCTAAGCCAACCCCTTCTCACTGGGAATTTCATTGTCCTCAAACTGGGCCATGTTTTTGAATGAGTGGGATTTGCTGCATTTTTCTCAACAGTTTCAGTGAATGAAACGGTAAGTTTGCTGTTACTTCTCTGAATTGGTTTAGGGACATCTCCATGAACCAGAATTTGGTATTTCAGCCACTGCGATTAAATTCTTGCCTTTTAATGTCAAAAGTTTCGTTGCTTTGCAAAGATTATTAAGTTATCCAGGGGCTGACCTGAAGATCAGATGTGTTTATATTTCTGTTGTATGTCCATCTATCTAAAGAATGTACATTTTATGATGGAGTATTACAAATTATTTCTCCAGGAAAATAAATAATTTCTTCAAAGGACTTACTCCAGTGTTTGCACATTTGCATATTTGTTTTAAACCTACAATTGGCCCAAGATGCACTTCGTTCTAGCCTCTCTACCAGTCCCCTTCTTTTAACCTCCCTTTTCCCCCCTAAGAGCAGGCATACATCCTTCCTCCAATCCCCAACTACATTCAACAAAAGTTTGTTTATCCTCATAGCACAGTGAACAAATACTGTAGTATTTTCACCACGGAAATGCTTACCAGAGACTTAGCTTAGTGCCTTTCTCTCGCTGCTCTAATTCGTTCTCCTGCCGGGGTTTCTCACCCTCTCCTGGCGCGGTGCAGCTGGGATTAGAGAGAACACCATGCTCGAGCCCCCCGACTGAGTGATCACCGCTTTCCCATTGCTGACCGGGCTCACTTGTGGGACTCAGTGGCCCGTCTCACCTACCTATGCAGGATGGTTTGCTGCTCTCCAACAGAATACTCCTCCAACTAAATCAGCCTAGTCTCTTCCCTTAATTCTTCACATCCCCACCAGTGGACCTTTGCCCATCCCATTTCCTCTGTCTACTTAAGTTTAAACCTTCAAGGATCGGGAGGCCTTCCCAAACCGTACCTTCTTGTGACACTTGCTAGATTTCGTGCCCATGTGGCATTTATTGCTGCTTTGACCTGTCCATTCATATACTGACAGGGAAGGTATTAAGACACACCCCTTTGTGTCTCCACATTAAATAACCTAACGCACAGTAAGAAATCAGTAATTGTTGATGGTGATGATGATTCTTAAGGGCGGTTTCTAACATTTAATTCCAAGTTAATTGATGGGTACGGCCGTTTTGAACTTGGTATATATATTGGTCCCATTGGACCAATATTACAAGTTGAAGATTCCCAGGCCAGCCCAGTAACTAACAGGAATGCTTTGCATTTGAAATACTGGGATATGGCACAATACTATTGGGATATGTAAATGTAATTAATGGGATGTTTCAGTTATCTTCTGCGTGGTTCTGCAAGAGGGTAGAGACCGAGGTGGATATTCTGGGAAATAAAGAATTGGCATTTGAAATCGAGGCTCCTGATTCTGGTATATCCACTTTTATTTCAAAGCTTAAATTTTGCCTTTTCTTGGATCCCGATCTGTGAGTGGCTTCATGTTTTTAGACATGAAGATCAAAAAAAAATTTTAAAGACTTTGAGAGAGAGAGAGTGCATGAGTGGGGGAGAGGGAGAAGCAAACTCCCCGCTGAGCAGGGAGCCCGATGCAGGGCTTGATCTCAGGACTCTAGGATCATGACCTGAGCCAAAGACAGATGCTTAACCAACTGAGCCTCCCAGGCACCTCTGAATTTTTTTTTTAATACCACAACTGAAGCAGAGGGACAAGGGAGAATATTTTTCCCTAAGAAAACGGGTCAAGAGAAAAAGGAATAAAGCCAATTGAATGAACACGGTGTAATAACCCTCTCCCCTTTCCCAAGAAAGGTGAGAAGGCAGCCTTCTGACTAAAGGAATACTAGCAGAGAGTGTATTTGAATTGGGTATGTGGGACCAAGACTGCGCATATGATGCTCACCGTGAAACAAGCATACATTTTATATAAATTAGCTTGGAGCCTACTGGTGACCACCTTTTCGGCTTTTAATAGAATTATTTCACAAGCCCATATGCCGAAGAATCAGATCCTTAGCATAAAACAGTCTACACATCTTAGAAGGCCACTAACCCAAGCAACCAAGCTCTATCTACTAAGCGACTGAATGAGAAGCAAGACGTGCAATCTCATCGCAGTGAATAGTGTAGGTATTTTTTGTTAAGATTGTGAAGCATCCCAAAGTATATTTAATATCAAGTGGCAAAAACATACAGCAAAGTTTCTGAACTTTGCCACTTGTATTTCTCCACCACAACCTCTCCTACCTTTCATAACCATTAATAACCTACAGTTAAATGCAATGGGTTCACATTCCATGAAACAAATGCGCTCCGCCCCCCCCCACCCGCCACATTCTAAGGCAAGTGAAATAAAGAATAAGCAGGACTTGCTGAAAACTTTAGAACCAACTGTCATTTTTTTCCCCTCTGAGCATCTGTGCTGTGGCATCTCCACTTGCTACAGTGCCGAGATCTTGAGAGCCCCTTGGGGTGGTACAAGGCTCTTGTCCTCATAGAATTTTGACAAACTCATCCATCCACAAGGAAATGGATTTTGTTATTGTAATGAGTCTCACTGATTCTACCTTCTCAGTTTTCTACAGGCGTGATACCTAGAAAGAAAGAAACTCCCTGTCATTCTCAGAAAATGCAATTTAGTAGCATGTCGACTTTGTCTTCTCTAGACAAAATAACTACCTCCCGCCGTTCCTCAGACACATTAGCATAGGGCCGAGCTTCCTCTAACCCTGTTTTATGAGTTACTGTGGGACATGGGACGCCTGGCGTCCTGATTCACGTAGAGAATGGGCTTCATGCTAGTCTCCCAGCCCTTGCGTGGCGTGTGCTTTCCCATACGCTGTAGGGGCACATGGGAGGTTTCCCACGGTGGTACTCAGCACAGCACCCTGCCTGCGCGTTTCAGAGTGATTCCATGGAACCTCGCTGACCTTGGGAAGGTGTCCTCCAGTCACTCCCCTGCTCTTCGCTCTTGTCCGTTTCCAACCGGTCAGTGCTCGTCTCTCCTGACTGTCGACTTCATGTTGTTTCTACAGAACCATTTTTTCTAATAGTTCTATAAAAACTGAAATGAACTTAAACTTTTATTGACTTTAATTTCCCTTTCAGGGGTAACAATCCATCCTAAACCAATCCTTCTCTACATTTCCGGGCGTTTTTCCCCGGCAGGTTTGCATGTCACTCACCAGGGGGCTGAGCGAGTGGCCAGCGCCGATTCCCAGCCTCGGGACCAAGCGTGGATCAGTCCCGTGGGGTCACAGCATCTCTTGCCGGCACATCCGTGAGCGGCCGTGACCGCGCTTTCCTAGCCACGTAGCAGTAACTACCTCACGTTCCACTTCTCTGCTTCTCTCACAAACATAATCAAATTGATCTGACAGGATCTACGTCTTCCGCAGATAAATCGGATGCTGTGCCTCTTTTTAGATACGACCAACACGCGCTTACTACGGGGGGCACGCTCCTCAGGGTGACCCTCGAAGAGCCCAAATGGTAGATGGGCTGGCACCCCCATTTCACAGACGAGGACCCGAGGCACAGAGAGAGTAAGTGGCTCGCCCAGGGTCACACAGCGGGTAAGAATTCGGGACCAGAGCTCCCCATCAGGCAGTCTCACTCCAGTCCTGCTTTTAACCAAACCCATGTTTATTCCTACTTATCCCAAGGTGGCTGCAGTGAGTAGCAGCTCTCAGGCTCCAGAATCCTCTTCCTATTCCGGGAGACACTTTACATTTCTCCCCGCACCACCCCCCCCCGCCCCCCCGCCAGTCTTCCGAATCTCACCGTGATGTGCGAGGCCGAGGTCTCGTTCTGTGTTCACCGTGCGCCCTGCCCCCATCGTGGACGTGGCACGCGGCAGACGCGCAGTAAGTTTCAAGTTCGCCTTATAAATTCGGTGGCCCAGTGTAACTTTATTTTCCCGTTCCTTCCCTCAAATGCTTCTCAGCAGCGCATTCCTGCCGTGGGCTGGCTGATGGCGTCTTACCTAACCCCGGAGGGAAAGCGGCTCCCTTGGGGCTTACGAAGGGGACACAGGTGTGCACGCACGGTCAATCCTCACTACTCTCAGAGTCTGTCGCCTAGGAATCCGCGTGCTCACTACAGGCCTGCGCGGACTTGCGCCGAGCGGTGCAACATCTGAGTCCCCCGCCGTCACGTCCCCGGCCAAGGTCAGACCAAGTGCCAACGCTCGGCCTTCTTGCTTCAGTGTTTCCTTGCTGAAACGCTGACAAGTTTCCTATGCACTTGTCAGAACATTTAAAAATGGGTGCTTTGGGGGGTGCCTGGGTGGCTCAGTCAGTTAAGCATCCCACTCTTGATTTCGGCTCAAATCATGATCTCAGGGTCGTGAGATCGAACCCCGCGTTGTGTTCTGTGCTGAGTATGAAGCTTGCTTAGGATTCCCCTCCCTCTGCTTCTGCCCCTCTTCCCCCTCCCAACCCCACTCTCATGTGCTCTCACTCTACTTAAAAATAAATTGATTTTATTTTATTTTTTTTAAAGATTTTATTTATTTATTTATTAGGAAAGAGAGAGAGAGAGAGAGAGAGAAGGTCAGAGTGAGAAGCGGACTCCCCATGGAGCTGGGAGCCCGATGTGGGACCGGATCCCGGGACTCCGGGACCATGACCCGAGCTGAAGGCAGTCGCTCAACCAACTGCGCCACCCAGGGGCCCCAAAAATAAATTGATTTTAAAAAGTGGGTGCATTTTGCCACTCTCAAGAGCAGTTTGGAGGCTCACTAGAACCACCCTATGGGGATGCCTGGATGGCTCAGTTGGTTAAGCAGCTGCCTTTGGCTCAGGTCATGATCCCAGCGTCCTGGGATCGAGTCCTGCATCGGGCTCCTTGCTCAGCAGGGAGCGTGCTCCTCTCTCTGTCTCTGTCGGCTTGTGTTCTCTCTCTGTCAAATAAATAAATAACATTTAAAAAAAAAAAAAAGAACCACTCTATGATCCAGCAATTGCACCACTGGGTATTTACCCAAAGGATACAAAAATACAGATTCAAAGGGGTACAATGTTTATAGCAGCATTATCAACAATAGCCAAACTACGGAGAGAGCCCAAATGTCCGTCGACTGATGAATGGATAAAGAGGATGTGGTGTACATATACACAATGAAATATTATTCAGCCATCAAAAAGAAAATGAAATCTTGCCATTTGCAATGACATGGATGGACAGGGTATTATGCTAAGTGAAATAAGACAGAGAAAGACAAGTACCATATGATCTCACTCATATGTGGAATTCAAGAAAGAAAACAGATGGGGTTCCTGGGTGGCTCAGTCAGTTAAGCATCGACTCTTGGTCTGGGCTCAGGACATGAGCTCTGGCTTCTCCAATCGAGCCTGCACGGGGCTCCACACTCAGTGGGGAGTCTGCCTCCCCTCTCCTTTTCCTCCTCCCCCCTCTTGTGTAGTCTCTGTCTCTGAAATGAATGGATATATCTAAAAAAAAAAAAAAGGACGGAAGGAAGAAAAAAGAGATGAACATATAGGAAGGGGGAAAAAAAGGAAAGAGGGAAACAAGTCATAAGTGACTCTTAACGATAGAGAACAAACCGAGGGTTGATGGAGGGAAGTGGCCGGGGGGATGGGCTAGATGGGGGATGGGTATTAAGGAGAGCACTTATTATGATGAGCACTGGGTATTGTATGTAAGTGATGAATCCCTGAATTCTACTCCAGAAACCAATTTTGCACTATATTTTAACTAATAAAATTTAAATTAAAAAAACAAATGGATGCATTTGTTACATAAAAATTATGCAATTTATGAGTGTATTTTATTATAGGTAAATTAAAATAATAAATGTTTTAGAAGAAGGTTTAGAAGGCGAAGCAGCTGATATATATTCCAATATCTTTCTCCCAATTTGATGAACAAACACCCATGAGAAAGACAAGTAAGTGGAAAAACAAATTACCAAATAGATGCTCCCTTAGTAATTATCAAATGTAAGGTAAAACCTTGTCATATCTAAAGCTAAAGACTCCCAGACATCATCCTGTTAGGCTGGCGGGCCCAGGGACGCCGAGAGTGGACAAGATGGCCACCGAGTTTCACAAGATGGTGGCTTGGGACTTTCCACCATGGGGCTCCCTGTCTCAGAGACTTTCCAGATCACCCCACAACGACCACGAACAATCTGACTGGCCAACTTTGCATTCCTTTTTCTGTATAATGAGCTGACAATTGATTGGTGTATTTTGTATCCCTCATATACATAATCCGCAGCCAATCTGATACCCAGCAAACCCTGCACACCCTAAGGCCCCGAATTAAAAACCCCTCAGCCCTACCCCTCGGCACCACTTCCTTGGCCCTGTCCTACCCGGGACCAAGGAACCTCGCCGGAGAGCACTTCCATTAAAGCTTGCCTCCATTCTACTCGCCTCGCTCCTCTTTTCCACCGCCGATTCAACCCTGACACATCCTGCTGGGGAATTTCCATTATCCACACTGTTGCTACCTTGTCATTGACTTACAACTTCCTATTAGTAGTACATATACCAGTACTATCACTACTGTATATCTGGTGGCCAATATATTTGGTCGGTTTTCTTCCCAAACTGTAACACCGTTGAATTAAGACAACGGCATGAGGCCCATCTGTGTGGAGGAGTGTTATGTTGTCATTTTGCTCTTCTAGGGAGCTCCGTGCGAAACGTGCACCGTGAGCAGGTCCAGTGAACTGTGCCGTCTGCACACCAAGGTCAGCGCCCTGCTGCCAATGTCGGCCACCATCTGGTGGTCCATGAAACTCACCAGCATCACGAATGGACGCGCTGGAGGCACGGCCTCTGGCCTTCCTGTAGCTTGACTACTGCAATACAAATGGAATTCTCCAGAGAGCCACCCACCTGTAATTCTCCCAGTCTTGAGTGTGTTCTCACTGAAATATATGTTTAATTCTAGTAATTCCCTTACGTGTGAAACGAATGTCTCTGCTTACACTCACTGTGCAGCATCTTAGGCTGGCAAATCCCAAACAACTATGAGGTGTTCCTACTTCCTCAAGCTAAACCTTGATTTAGAAATTTCATTTCTTGTCATCCTGGGGATCTCCCAGGGCTCTGGACTTTCGTGCTATCTGCCTCATCATGTCCTTCTCTATCCATTAACCACTTGTTTTGAGAGTGGTCTTGTGGTTTTTTTTTCTCTCTTTTTTAAGATTTTGATTATTTTTTTGACAGGGAGAGAGATCACAAGTAGGCAGAGAGGCAGGTGGGGGGGTGGAGGGGAAGCAGGTTCCCCACTGAGCAGAGAGCCAGACATGGGGCTCAATCCCAAGACCCTGATCATGACCTGAGCAGAAGGCAGAGGCTTTAACCCACTGAGCCACCCAGGCGCCCAGAGAATGGTCTTGTTATATGATGTTTTCAGATTCCCTCTTAAATTGCATATGCTCATATTCAGAAGAATAAATTTCTGCAAGTAAGCCAACATTATTACCTTTAGTGAAAACTACACACTTTAAGGCTCTCTGGCTTCTGCTTTTGTGATAGAATAGAGAACCTCATCAGTCCAGGGATGTTACTAAATGCTCAGAACATTAGCTTTTAAGCACTTGGGGACTGGTTTTGGATGAGGCGGGAGGGAAAGGGTAATAGGCGAGTAAGCAGCATGGACATTACAGCTCCCTAAAGGCTGGTCCAGTTTGCTCTAAATGCTGCACTCTTTTTGTCTTGCATTTGGGGTATGCTGAGCAGCGTCTGATTTTCTTTCCTTTAAGTTGGATGGATTCCTAAATCTGACCTCAGGGTTTGTTTTTTGTTTTTGTTTTTTCTCTCTTTCTTGAAAGCTGTCTTTCAACCAATATTCTCTTTAATAAGGAAGCGAGTGTGGAGAGTATCTCAAAAAGGGGATTCCTCCCCAGCTAATGCCGCAGGGGGGACACCACACCTGCGGTTTCTTACTGACTTGGGCTCCACGTTCTTGCTTTCTAAGGACATCATGAGGGCCTCTCCCATCAGCTGAGCCCTATGTGGCACCGTTCCTAACTGCTGAATAAACAGAATGGAAGTCAAGCAGAAGAAAAGCACGAATACACACAGAGGCATAATTACAAGGGAACATTTTTAAGTTGAAAACATTGCTCACCCGGAAAAAACTTTACAGAGAGAAGTTTAAGCTGTTTCCAGTTTTCCCTTCAGAACGCTTTTCTTACAGGGCTGGTATTTCCACAGTTCAAAAGAAACTAGTAGAGCAGAGGATTCCGATGTTTGATAAATTCCAAAAGACCGCCCAAACATGGGCTGGTGGGCTGCAAAGCACTTGATGTTCATCCCAGGCTGCGAATGCAAAGCGGAGGAAGCCACGGGTTAGGTCGGTCGAGGGGGTCCTGGGCCCCAGGGGAGCCCTCAGCATCCCCCCCACAGCCGGCCCTCGCAACTGCGTCCCAGGAGGGACCGCTGGAAACCGCCCCCCAAGCCGTCACCTCCCCCGCGCGCGCGAATACAGGCCTTCCGGCGGGGGCATCCACCGACCCCCTCGGTTAGCCTCCACCGCGACTCAGATCCCTCCCCACCATCCTCGCCAACATTAGCAACTGCAGCAAAGTAAGCCCCGCCATCTGGACAGCCCCGCGGGGTGACCTTTATGCCTGTGGCTTCCAGACACCAAGCTCCGAGCTCCGCCACCTCCCCCTCCCCGTCCATCGCCGACTCTCAGCGCGCCGGAGCGCAGAAGAAAAACGACAGCAGTGTGCTGAACTTGCATAAAGCAAAATCGATTTCGGTTCAAAGTGTGCTTTTAGTTCTAACACCCATACACTTCTTCATAGCCCGTCAGCCCCTTGAGAAGGGGCCCAAGAGGAGCGCTTTCCCAGCCCGGAGCGTCCGGGTCGGCCCCTAGCCTCGGGCGCGGGGAGGCCGGCGGGGCTGCCGGGGGCCGGGGCCGGGGCCGGGGGGCGCGCGGCTCTGACCCTGCCCACGTTCCGGCGGGGCGGCGGGGAGGCAGCCAGCCGCCGCTGCAGGAGCGCCCGAGGAGCCGGAGGAGCCGGGGGCCGGCGCGGGGGCCCGGGAGCGGCGGCGGGACGCGCCCCTGCGGACTCGGCGGCGGCGCGCGGGGCGCAGAGGGGCCGGGGCGCCCGTGGCGGTCACCGGCCGGCTGCGCGCGCCGCAGACCGCGGTCCCCTCGCTCCCGCGCGCCCCCGCCCGCCCCACCAGGGCTGCCGCCTCCCTCCTCCGCCGTCCAGCAGGTCTTGGGGGGGCCCGCACCTCCTCTCCCTGGCGGCCCCGCGCGCGGGCGGCGGACCTTGTCGCACCGAGTGCGGCGCGGCGGGAGAGGGCCCGGGGGCGGCCGCGGGGATCGTCCGGGCTCCACACCCACGACCTCCCTGGTCCCTCTTCCCCCCACCCCCGCTGATCAGGAGGGTGCCCCCTCAGCTGCTGGTCGCTGGAGACCAGGGTCAAAGCGCCCTCCCACCGCAGTACCTTGCAGGTCAGCGGGACTCGCTAGGACCCGCAACCCTGAAGGGCCCAAAGTTGGGGGAGGGGAAGCACACACCCTCCCGGCGGGTCCTGGGGGTCACGGTGAGCGGAGCCGCTTGTGCGCCACCCCCGGTTTCCTAGCCCCAGGTGCTCTTGCTGGGGACACTGCCAGATCGAGGTTTCTAACTTAATGCCTCAACTGCTTCGGAAGGTGGCCCCTGTCCCTTCCCAATGCTACTGCTCAACCAGTGTGTCCGCGGAGAAGGCAGGGGCCCGTCCGCGGGCCTCCCCCAAACCCCCTGCTTCCGCGGGGTGCGGCACGTGACCGCCCTGCCGAGCTCACGCTCCGGCCGCTCCTGCACCCGTTTCTCTGGGAAGAGGATCCCCTTGTCTTACGCTGGCTGCGTGGGATTCTGTGCTCACGGGTGAGGCGGTAAGGAAGCCCCCGCAGGGATGGGGGCTGGCGCTCTGGGCGGGAAGGAAAGGCCACCGCAAGAATGCGTGTCTGCCTCTAGGAAGAACCACCGCTGCCCCCCCCCCCCAAGGCACAGTGGGCCGGGTATAGTTGACTTGCTACCCGGGCAGGGCTGTCCCCCTTAAGGAGAAGGACCTGACCACAGCAGGGGCTCGACTTCGGCCTCCGGTGCCCACAGGTTAGACAGAGGCAGTCAGTAACTCCATCGGCCTTGGTGACCGTTTCTCTGCTGGACATACGCGTAACCTCCATCCCGGTGGCCATCGCCACGCGTTCGTGCTCCCCTCGGGCCGGTTCCCGCCGGCCCGTAACAACATCTGACCAACGTCAGCTAGCCAAGTCATTTGGTCTCCTTGGTCCTTCATGCCTCTCCTGTGGTGTTGCTTTCCAGTGGACATAAGGTGCGATGCTGAAATCGTATTTCGTGCCCCCTCCCATGTAGCCATCCAATGCTTCCAGCCCGCCGTCCAGGCCTTTTCTTTCCAAGCACCTGGTCAGACCGGCAGCCGGTGGGCTCCTACCCAGGGATCCATGTGAGTCTCCTTCTCCTCAGAGTGGGTGGCCAGCCGCCCTGCTCACCGTCCCGCACGCTGGACGAGTTCCCCTCTCCACTGTCTTTCCAGGTCGCCCCCAGCCAGCTGTAATGCCAGCTCATGCCCCCACAGCAAACCGACTTCATTCATAAACCCAGCTTGGGCCTTCTCTTCCTCCTTTGCTGGCCTCGAAGGAACCCTCCCCCATTTTTTAAGGCCCTGAGTGGGAGCTGGGGAAGGGCTCCTGGTGGTGTCATGGGGCCCAGCTTCCTGCCGGTGTAGCCTACCCGTGCTCTCTGGTCCTGCGTGGCCTTGATCCTGGATGGGTTGCTTCCATCTAAAACTGGACTGATGGCGGACCCATTCAATTTTTTGACTTGATGGTCTGACGGAACTCAGCTTGTAATGGACTGTTCTAGATGCATGGTCTGTTGGGGCCCCACGATCAAGGCCCAGCAACATTCCCGATGCTGTTTCTCAAAAGAGGTATATTCTCTGCTGTGGATGGCATAGCCTTGCTCCAAAGTCTGGGGGGCCTGCGTTGTGAGTCTCCCCCTGGGGCTTGCCATCAGCTCTCGTGCCACCACTGACACCTTGGACAGACAGCACAGGGTCTTGTAGAGCCTCTGGTCCAGGCGGCGGGCTTGCTTCCACTGCCCCGGGCCTGCTGCAGAGCCCTTTCCTGCTCAGCTGACAGCCTTTCACGTCACCTGGTGTGCAGGCTGGGCGAGTCTTTGCGTGGAATGTGTTGCCTCCAAAACCCGAAGAAGCCCACCAGGCACTGTGTTTTCTTTGTGACGGGTGATGAAAGACACAGCAATTTCTCCCCTCCTTTGAAGGAGACATCTGAGCATACCCCGGGCCAGGACTAAAAACTTCACTGAAGTGCTAGATCCCTGAAATTTCATAGGGTTGCTTTACCTCCCACCTCTGGTGAGCCCGTCTGAGTGAGGTTTCGGCTTACGGGTCCCGTCTGGCTCTTCCCCTCTGATCAGTGCGACATCGTCAACGTAATGGATCAGTGCACTGCTCTGTGCACCTCCCGGGCAGCTCAGGATCCTTTCGACTGAATCAGGACAGAAGGCAGGAGAGCTCGCAGAACCCTCAGGCAAAATCGTAAATAAGTATTTGCCGTCCGACGTGACTACACATTGTCTCTGATCCTCTTTCCTAATTGGGATGGAAAAGAATGCATTTGCCACCTCCGTGACCGCATACCATGTCCTCGAGACCTTAGTAACCCGGATGACTGTGAGAGCATCGCAGGGGACACAGCCGTGGACATCGAGGCTGGTACTCGGTGGAGTCTCCGGCCGTCTCCCGCCAGGATCCAGCCAGCTTCTGCGGGAGCCAGAAGCCAAGTGAATGCCGCTATGGTGAGACCATCTCTGCCCTCCTACTCTTCAACGGCTTTACTAATCCCCACCGTTTCCCCCAGGATGCAGTATTGTGTTTTGTTCACTTTCTTGGCGGGGAGTGGAGGTGGCGAGGATGGGAGCGTCAAGTCCCACAGGCCAAGGACCCAATAAGGGGTGACTCCGCCCACCAAGTGTCCCAGTTCCAGTTGGATACTCAGGGCCTGGGGAAAGGATCCCTGGGTAGGTCCACGGACCAGACTTTAGCCAGGATTTCACTGGCCATCTGACCTCAGGGAGTCACATCTCTCACAGAAGGTCACAGTGACACTTCGGATCATTCGTATTAAAGTCAACCCAGACCCTGTGTCCATAGTTCTCAAAATGTCTGCGTATGGTCCTCTCCCAGGAGACAGCCAGCTAAGTAAATGGCTGCAGGTCCCATTAGGGAAGGACCAGGGGAATATTACTGTACATATTTGTCACGGCTGCAGAGGGTCCTCCTTCCTAAGCCTGTGGCCATTTCTTCGGTTACTGGGTTGAAAATCTGAAAATAGGCTCTGTTCTAAGAACTGAAGAAGGGGCCACGGCTTTGTTTAGGCACCTTCCCTTAGCTTTCTGCTCTGACAGTCTTGACTTCTCTTACAGATGCTGAGCAGCAGCCCTGTTGGCTGTAGGGTCACTGTGCTCCACCAGCCGTCTCCGTGACTCCTTGCTGGCCCAGTGCCCATGGCCACCCCTTCCCTCTTGCTGGCCATCGCAGTCATCGCAACCTCGCAGCTTCTGGTGTTGCCATTGACCTCTGACTCCACGGGGGTGGAAGATGAATATTCATGAGTCCAGCTCTGTGGCCGTCCCTTTTACCATCCACCCTGGGCTGCAGAGGAAAGCCACCACTGGACTTCCTCGTCAGGCTGGTCCCTGTCACCAGTGCACTCCCGATGGCCGTGGGCAACGTCAGAGCCCTCCCTGGGACATTTTCTCTGGCAGGTCTTCCGGCCCCACACAGGATAGCCTTTCCAGTGTGACCCGTCACCTCTGTCTCTTTACTCCCTCTTCCACCATCTGGGGCAACTCAGGCATTTCCACTTCACTCAGTGTTGGCCGCCGCCCTTCCAGGCTCCTAACAGCCACTCAGCAGGGCTTTGCCCCTCCTGTGGAGGCCGGCCGAGGGTGTCAGATCCTGTGTCCAGTAAAGCGCGGGGCCAGGTTTTCCAGCCAGAGCAGTGAGCTTGGCCACATGACAGACCTGCCTGTCTGGCCCAAGTACTTCAACGTCTCTGAAGTTCTGTGACTGACAGGTCACGTCGACTGTTCGCGGTGTCAGTTCTTGCTCCGCGAGAGACAAAGGCCTCTGTGGAAATAGGCGCTCTGACTCTCACGTCCGGCCTCCATCTGCCATTGAGAGCCCCCAGGCCTTGTGATCTCTCTGCAGGGCTGGATATGATGCGCCCCCTGTAGACATGGCTCTCCGTCTTTGCCTCTGAAGGACGGGTTGGCCACCAGGACATTCTCCTCACCTCGCCACTGGTGGGATCTTTAGCAACTGGGCTGCCGCCATGTACCAGGGACACTGCCTCACGCACCACTCAGAATGGCGGCCTCTTCGCCCTCCCGGGAGTGAGCCATGCAGTCCTCAACCACCTCTTGTTTCTCTGGGCCTCTCCTGGCAACACTCACGTTGGTTCAGGTCCTCTGAGAAGGAGATTTCTCCTTCTGTTTCTCTGTCACAGCCAAAGCCCCCTCACACAGCCACCATCAGCCCCAGAGATGTCTGACTCTCAAGGACCAGCAGGTTTCGATAGCTCCCCCGGAAGGTGCTCCATGACCAGCAGACTGGGGCTCTTCCCGGCCGGTGGGGAGCAAGGTGATTCAACACGGAGCCAGTCTAAGTGAGGTAAGTCAGAAAAAAGGCAAACACCCTATGGTCTCACTTACATGTGGAATCTAAAAAAGCCAAGCTGGGAAACCGAGTCAGGGAGGGCGCTGGGAGACCTGGGGAGACACTGGTCAAAAGGCACAAACTTCCAGCTATGAAGTGAAACAAGTTCTGGGATCTCATGCACAGGGTGGTGATTTTAGTTTGTGTGGCACGCTTGACAGCTGCTCAAAGAGTAAATCCTTCATGTTTTCACCACACACAACAACAAAGGGTGAATACGTGAGGAGCAGAGACATTAAGCAGCCCTACTGTGGTTATCATCTCACACTCTATACGAGAACAAGGTCATCACGCTGTGTGGCTTCAACTCACACCACGTTCTAATGTCTCAGTAAAGCTGGCGGGGGGACGTCGAGCCGGTCGGCCAAGTCGCGCTTTTTTCAGGCTCTCTCGGTCTAGTGTTAATCACACAGCACCACGATTTGGTTTTTTTCTGTTGTGAAATGCAGTGTAGATGAGATTTGATGACATTCTGAGGAAGTGTCTTCATCAGCCAGGAAACAGAATGGCAAGCGGTCTGGTACCTCAGACAGCTTTGGGGCAAATATTTGTCATTATGTGTATTTTTAAATCTCGTGACAGCTTACAGCCTTGATATATTTAGAAGCGATATCTTTTCTTCCCAACGCTGACCCACTTGTATCCAGCAAGAGCTTGAGGAGATGGGGCAGCTGTGGCACCCATTTAGCAAGGGAAACGAGGAGGGGAGAGACCTAGCACCTATGTGTCCGGGGCTTTGTCTTGGCCTTAACAGGACAAGTAGATTCCTAGGATTCAGGTTCTTGGGGTGGGGTGTGAGGACCCGGGAGGAGGGAGGCTGCCAGGAGGGCAGTGACCGGTGAAGGGGGGACCCTGACGCTCCATGCTGTTCTGAGCCTGGAGAATTTTAGGAGTTTGGAAGGGAGGTGGGGCATGAGCAGAGAAAGGTGACACAAAGACCCTGTGGCAGGAAAAACCCGGCATATCTGAGGAACTGACAGAAGTCCAGGCAGCCTGGGGTTCAGAGAGAGGAAGGGAGTGTGGCCTGCACAAAGGTCACAGTGGGAGGTGCCAAACAGAGTGGGTGTCTGGTCAGAACCATCTTTTCTAGAAGCTTCCTCTGGCAGCAAGTGTAAAGAATGGATTAGAGGGGTAAGAGGCTCTTGTTAGGCAAAGGTCACAAAGAGGCAATTCTCAGACATGGAAAACACGACAACCAGGCTCAAGGGAGAAGACTAAGCTTCACTATAAACAGGAAAGTGCAAGTGCAAATTAGAACCACAGTGACATCGAAAAGAGGAAGGATAAAGAACCATATGGTCACTTCAATAGATGCAGAAAAAGCATTTGACAAAGTACAACATCCATTCATGATAAAAACCTTCAACAAAGTTGGTTTAGAGGGAACATACCTCAACATAATAAATGCCTTATATGAAAAACCCACAATTAACTCATACCCAATGGGGAAAAACTAAAAGTTTTCCCCCTAAAATCAGTAACAAGAAACAAGACAAACTATGGAAAGAGCCTAGATGTCCATTAACAGATGAATGGATAAAGAAGATGTGGTATATACATACAATGGAATATTATGCCGCCATCAAAGATGAAATCTTGCCATTTGCAACAATGTGGATGGAACTAAAGGGTATTATGCTAAGCAAAATAAGTCAATCAGAGAAAGATAATTATCATATGATCTCACTGATATGAGGAATTTAAGAAACAAGACAGAGGATCATAAGGGAAGGGAGGGAAAAATAAAACAAGATGAAACCAGAGAGGGAGACAAACCATAAGAGACTTTTAGTCTTAGGAAACAAACTGAGGGTTGCTGGAGTGGAGGGTGGGGGGGCAGGGATGGGGGGACGCGGTTATGGACCCTGGGGACGGTATGATTCTTGGTGAGAGCTGTGAATTGTGTAAGACTGATGATTCACAGACCGTACCTCTGAAACAAATAATACATTATATGTTAATTTAAAATAATAATAAACTCAAAATGGATTAAGGACCTAAATGTGAGACCTGAAACCGTAAAATTCCTAGAAGAGAACACAGGTAATAATTTCTCTGGCGTGTGTGGCTGTTTAGACTCATAATTAAATTAAGTAAAATGTGAAGCTGGATTCCTCACTCACAGTAGCCACATTTCCAATGCTCAAGAGCCACGTATGTGTAATGATTACTCTCTTGGGCAGAGTGGAACATGGCCCTCATCACAGAAACTTCTGTTGGTCAGCACTTAATGGAGAAAGTAACTGGCTTTTCTCATATGCAAAGATGGCTCGACATTAAAAAATTAGAAATGCACATTAACAGATTAAAGGGGAAAATGTAATCATCTTAATAGATGTAAACAAAGCATTCAGGAAATTCAATATTTGTTCGTACAAACATAAATAACACCAACAATAAAGACAAAAAGAACCAAGTCATAATAACAATGAAACTACAAGGTACTCATGAATAATTTCAGTCACACATGCACACATAATTCGTGGAGAAATTGACAAATCGCTACTATAGAAAATAAAGGCAACCTAAATAAATCTAGAGATATGCCATGTTCCTAGATGGGAAGTTCCAGCATTACCAAGATGTCAGTCCTCCACAAGCCAGTCCACAAACTCAAAAATAATTAAAATAAAAGTATAATATAAAGTATATATATAATTATATATATATATATATGTATATATATTTATAATAAAAGTTTCACAGAACTTGACCAACTGACCCTGATATTATCCAGAACAATTAAGGACCAAATATAGCTAAGACATTCCTAAAGACGAAGAAAGAAAGAGAGAGAGAGGAGACCCCTGCCCTATCATTTGTCCATTCATGTAGTCATTCAACAAATGCTGAGCATCCACTCTGTACTGTAGATTTAAGAGCTAGGAACCTAGTCATTAACAAAACAGTCGGCAATTCCTGCCCTCATAGGGCTTGGTCCCATTCAAATATCAAGACTTGCTCTAAAGCTATAATAATGGAGAAGCTGCTGTGTCAGCATGGGCATCGAAGAACAGCATAGGGAAACCAGAAACAAAAGCTTGACACGGGATGGGGTTTGATAGAGGAACAGCGTGTCACATGGGGGAAACACTTTCTCACCACACACGAAAACCCATTACAGGCAGATTAAAGACCTAACGTGAAATGTAAAACTTAAAAACTTTTAGAAGAAAATACAGAAAAATATCTTTGTAACCTTGGGATAGGTAAATACCTCTTACAAGACATGAGAAGCACGATCTGCTAAGAAATTGTTTATTCAGCTACATAAAAATTGACAACTTCTAAAAAAAAAAATTGACAACTTCTGTTTACAGAAGTCCTTAGAGCTTAAATAACCCCTGGGAGAAAATATTTCCAAAGCATAAAACTGAGAAAAGAATTATTATCCAGTGTATATAAGAGACCACTACAACACAATAGGAAAAAAGGTAATACATTAGAAGATGAGAAAAGTAGGAATAGGCAATTCACAGAAGAGGAAACTCAAAAACCCAACAAACATCGAAAGATAGAAATTAGGAAAATGCAAATCGAAACAATGATCTGGTTAAAATCAGACTGGCAAGGAAAAGAACAAAACTAAAGAAAAGGACAGAAGACATATGTTAATAATGTGGCCAAAGAAGTCCACACACCACTGGTTAAGAATGGTAATTGATTCAACCACACAGCGCACAATGAGGCAGAATTTGAGAATTAAAATGTGTGTACCCATGGCCTTTGTAATTGCCCTCTTTGGTGGGCAGAAGGACTCTGGCCATGAGCACAGAGACCTGTGTAAGAACAGTCATTGCACAGAAAGTAGATTAGTAGTTGCCTAGGCTGGGCTGGGAATTAAGTATAAATGGGCACCAGGGTCTCAAGGGAGTGATAGAAATGTTTGAAACTTGACTATAGTAAAGGTTGCACAATTTCGTAAACTTACTAAAAAAATCATTGAGTTGTATACTTCAAAGGAGATAAACTATATGGTATGTGAGTGATACCTACATAAAGTTGTTTTTAAATTGTCATTTCAGCTTTATGTGCAACGATAACAAAATTGAAAACAGCCAATAATTTTATAAATTGATTGTCATAGAGATTCAATGGAATACAACACAACAGTGACTCAAATAAATAAATCAGAACTACCTACAGGGACAGGAATAAACCTCCACAGTGAAAAGTAATGGCTGGGGGAGGGGGCGGTAAGGGCAACTTGCCAGCTGATATAATGTAAATGAAAATATTTACATAAGATTTGAAAACATATAGAACCATGCCATATAATGTTTACGAATACATATAAATATAGCAATGGCATTCCAATCGGCACAGGAACGATACACACCAAATTCAAGATAATGATTGTCTCTGGAGAGCAAGGAATGCTCTCCATGTATTACAATGGGGATTCAACTGTATCTGCAATGTTTCATTTCTTTAAAACAAAGCAAAAGACTGGAGCAAAGATCGCAATTCAAGTGTTTGTTATAATGTTCTCTGTCATTTTCCTGCACATTCGACATCATTTATTTTGAATTTAAAAACACAACATTAAAGTATATTCTATTTGCCCTCCCAGTTGCTCCAAATACCAGCTCTTTTACATTACAAAGAGCTGTAACTGCCCAGGTGCAGAGCATTGGTAAGTTTTCCCTATATTTTATAATCATCGTCAATGGTTGACTGGTTACTGGCCTCAGGATGGGCTCTGCTAGACTTTTGGGAACCCACTTTAATGCAGAAAGCTAAAGGTGGATCGCCTTGGCGCGTTATCAATGGTCTGGAGCCCAGGTAAGTACATGTTATGTGCAGCAGTGACACCTAATGGTCAGTGTCGGTACTTGCGTGCGTTCTTGGGTGAACATTCCGTTGGCTTTTCTTCTAGAGGCTTTTACAACAAAGAGAAGGAAGGATTCAGACTGGAGAATTTTTATATTTGGTCAGCTCCCTTCTCAGTTGGCCAAAGCCGGTGAACACCCCCCCGGAACACCTAAACTAGTTCAGAGATTGTGCTTTTCCTCTACTTCCTGGAGTTAAGGGGGCTGAATTTTGTGTCCTGAAGAAGTTTGCTCCCAGCATCCGGGGCAACACCAAGATAGTGTCTGAAGTCCTTTAAAAATAACGCCTCAGGCCCACATTTGAGGTGAGATTTCAGGCCAAGAAGAAGTATTTCTGCAGTTGGGTAGGAAAGACAGCATGGGGTCAGAACACCGTGCTCTTTCCCATTTCAAAGCAAGTTGGTGAGTGATGCTGCATAGATGTGTGGGGTTAGTGTCGAAAGATCATAGCACATCTGGGCCACACGAGACCTTAGAGTTTACGTTACCAGCTCCACAGGCGCTGGGATGTCTTCAAACATCCAAGAACATGCACGTGACTGGGAACAAAACTGACCCAGTAAATGCCTGTATTTCTGACACTCCACAGGAAACAAGGAGTACTCGGTACCCTTTCCCCAAACAGGCAACACCAGGAGAGGAGCAGACCCTCCTCCCCACAGCCGTTCATAGATTCACTAAACCGGCACAGTAACAAGCCACTAACAAAACTGATTGCTTCCTCGCTTTGACATTGAAATCACCACCAGCCTGAGTCTTTCAAAACTACCCCAAAGCAACATCTTCATTTGAAAGCTAGTAGCTGAGGGGCACCTGGGTGGCTCAGTCGGTTAAGCATCTGCCATCGGTTCAGGTCATGCTCTCCCGGTCCCTCATTGGGCTCCCTACTCAGCAGGGAGTCTGCTCTCTCTCTCCCTCTGCCCTTCCCCACCTTCATATTCTCTCTCTCTCTCTCTATCTCTCCCTCCCAATAAATAAATAAAAATCCTGTAAAAAAGAAAGAAAGCTGTTAGCTGAGGCTGAGTGGTGCAGGGGGAGAGCTAAACTCATCAGCATATGAGGGTTCTTCCAAAAAAGAATTACACAAAATTAGCTTGCCTGAGTATGGAGACGAGCAGGCCCCAAGATCTGCAGCTGAATTGACAGGCCCAGGAGAACTGATGGTTTATTCCTGACTGAGTCCAAAAGAACCAAAAGTCCTGAAGAGTCAATGCTGTACTTCCTGTCCAAAGACGGGCAGGCTTGAAACCCAGGGAGAGCTGGTGCTTCACTTTGAAGGCTGTCAGGTAGCAAGATAGCAAGAACTCTCTGTAAGTCAGGGGAGGGTCAGCCCTTTGGGGCTCTCCAGGCCTTCACCTGATTAGATGAAGCCCACCCACATTCCAGAGGGTGATCCCCTTTACTCAGTCTACCAATTCTCACCCAGAAACATCCTCACAGACACACCCAGAATAATATTTAATCAAAATCTGGGCACCCTGTGGCCCAGTCAAGTTGACATATAAAACTAACCATCACATCAGTGACAGTTTACCCCTTCAAGGGTGAGGGTGGGAGCTGACAGAGGCAAGGTGCCCACTGGGTCCCACAGACGGCCCTGTACTGGAGACCCCTCCCCAGTGCCTTGGAGTGGCCACACTGCCCTGACCAAGGGCCCAATTCCCTCTGGAATTCTTATTCCCTTCTTATTTTTCTGGAAATATGGGTTGCCAGGCTTCCAGCAAGATCCTCTTCCCTCCCTTCTCCAGTGGTTGTTTCAGTCATGGTGAATATCGGAGCAGAAGGAGCATGAAAGCCAGTTCCTGTAGTGTTTCAGGAGTCTCTCGGCCTGGCCATTTGCTTTCAGCCATCTGTGAGGAATCGGGGTGACCAGCTGTCTGGTTTATCCGAGACCGAAGAGTTTCCTGGGCTTGTGGGGTTTTCAATGTTAAAATCGGGACAGTCCCGGGCAGCCTGGATGAGAGCCACCCGGGAACTCCTGCCCCATCCGAGGGGCTTCAAGTGACTCCAGTTTCTTTGCCTGCCTTGATTTTGATACCGAGTCAGCCCTGGACCCACAGAAGTGTCCAGCAGTCTCGTGGCTAAAGGGCTCGGAAGCCGCAGTCGGGTCACTTCTTACAGCCGCAGCCCTGTTGTGGGGCTCACCCCTCTTTGGTCCCTGGATGGCTGGCCACCGCTTGCTTGGCTCCGAAAGCCCAGAAGCAGGAGGATTCCCTATGAGTCTGCCGGTGCCACACTCTGTCCCCTCTACTCGGCTTCACCCCGAGAGGTCAGACGGAGAGAGCCATGGAGTTCCCACTGCCAAGTATTTCTGAAGCTGCGCTCACCCCGCTGAGAGGTGCAGGGAGATTCAGACTTACCGAGACCAGCTCTGTTGTGTGTGTTTGTTTGTTTGTTTTGCTTTTTGCTTTTGTAACAGCTTTACTGAGGTGTACTCACAGACCACAGAGTTCACCCATTTAAAGTATACAATTCAATGCTTTTTAATAGAGTCGTATACCAGAGCCACAATCAAATTGAGAACATTTCCACCACCCCAAAAAGGAATCCATACCTTTAGCTCTCATCCCCTACTTCTCCCAACGAGCCCCCAGCCTCAGGAAACCACGATTCTTTCTGTCTCTGTAGAAATGGCTTCCGTTACCTCTCTGTTTTAGTGTCTCCTGGGGAAATCGTAGCGAGCGGAATCACCCAGGGACTTCACAGATACTCCTGCTTGGAAACTACTAGGTAAAAACAAGTAGGTTTAAAGTCAGTGGTGGTCCACAGGGCCAGCACCAGGAAGGGGGTACTCCCTCCCCGCTCCACTCCCCACCCCCACCCCCGCCTCCCATTTTTCAGTTGTTCCTGGAGCCCTGAGGAGGCTGTCTGCGCTTCCCCCTCCTTGTCTCTCCGGGGCCCTTTGGTAGCTGGTCCTGAAATGGGAGGGGTTGTTCATGGAGGGACGGGGAAGAAGGCCCTGGGTGACAGAGCAGAACTTGGATGAAGCCCAGGGCCAGCCTAGCTCTGCGGCAAGCCACCCAGCCATCAGAGGACCCACCTTGAGGGAGGGTGGAGAGCCTGGGAACAGCGGGGACAGGCCACTGCGCTCCACAGAGGGCCTGGCAGCCCTGGGGTCTCTCCGCAGACCTCCCCCCAGCTGCCCCTCAGGCTGAGACGGGCCCTTTAGGACAGCACATTCATGGGCACAGACAGGGCGGGGCGCCTCCTGTGGGCTCGGTACAGGACAGAAAGGTGACAAGGAGAAGCTGGGACCCACTCAGGATGAAAGCCTGTGGCAGCATCATCAAACCCGCCGGAGTTCATTCTTCTGGGAACACATATTCTCTGCAGGTTTCTTTTTCTTCTCAAGAGCTTCAGTGGGGCGCCTAGGTGGCTCTGACCCTTGCTTTTGGCTCAGGTCATGATCTCAGGGTCCTGAGATCGACCCCATGTCGGGCTCTGTGCTGAGCATGAAGCCTGCTTAAGATTCTCTCTCTCTCCCTCTGCCCTCCCCACCTCTGCACACATCCTCTCTCTCTCTCTCTCAGAAAATAACACAGAGCTTTACTAAGGTATAATTAACATACTGTAAGCCGCATGGATTTAAAGTGTGCAACTGATGGGTTTTGACATCTGCACACACCCACGAGCCCATCGCCTCCATCACGAGGATGACCTGTCCATCGGTCCCTCTGCAAACCCTGCCCCCCCCACATCTCTGGGGAACCTTTCATCTGCTCTCTGGCAGTCGAGATTAGTTTGTGTTTTCCGGAGCTTTATATAAATGGAATCATACAGTAGGTCCTCTAACTGGCTTCCTCGGGTGTAGTTATTCTGAGAGTTGTTCGCGTGACATCTTCCAATGGCCCCGGCTGTGCTCACACAGTTCAGGAGGAGCTACCCCATCAGCATCAATGGTAAGAATTCATCTGGCCCCCCAGCAGCCCCTCAGCAGAGAGGCAGGAGCCCAGAGAAGATGGGGGAAAGCGGGGCTGCATTGTGCCCACGACAAGCCGCTTGGGCAGTTTCTCTGCCGGCTTCTTCAAAGGGGTTAAAAGCCAGAGACTGAGTGACCCGTGGTCTAGGGCATCCAAAAAGATAACTGTCAGTCTGCAGAAAATCAGAGGCGGAGCCCCACCAGGGTGTGAGCCCTGAGGGCAGGGGCCACACGGTCGGGTCTCAGGGAGAAATAGGAAAACTTTCTTGGCTCAGGAGCCCCTAAGTCACCCTGGGGAAAAAGCAAAGGAAAACCTCCCCAGGGCCCCAGGCAGTGCTTCCCCGATGAATCAAAGGTCAGCAAAGCCATAAATCAACCGCATTTGCACCCAACAGAAGAGTTATTTTGAACTTGACTTGGCCAAAAAAATTCCCTGGCGCTGACTCAACTCCAAGAACACAAACAGAGAATGGGGAAACGTCCATCTTCCTCCTCTCGCCAGCAGTGAGGCCTGCACGCTCCAGGGCCGAGTTCCCCACCGTGAGGGCGGCCTCTTTTCCTGCAGTATGAGTGATCTAGGGTGCCACGGGGTGACGGGCCTTCCGCAGAGCAGCCCCGGAAGCCGGGCACCCGGCAGACACAGAGATTTGGGGTGGGGGGGGAGAGCTCCCGGGGTCCTTCAACGCTCCCGGGAACCAGGGCCTGTGCGGGATTTTCTGGCCGTGGAACTCACGTCACTGACATCAGCCCCATGCTGTCAAGCTCCGGCCTGGGAGGACTCTCTTTTCATTAACTATGCATGCACATATGCAAAGTCTGGAAGCATCTATACTTCAGTGTTATCACATGTCAATTTAAGGGGCCTGAATTCTCTGAATCTTTTATAACAAATATATAGTTTAGTATTTTTTAAAAGTCAGTGGTGTGTAGCAAGGAATTTTTTGTCTTGTTATGCAAACCATTAACTATGGAAGATTCAGAAAAAATACATAAAGACCAAAAGGAGGGAAGTGTCAGCTGGAATCATAATCCCACCACCCAGATATACTCTGTTGATCTTTTTAGAGAATTTCTTTTCTACAACTAGAACATGCCTTTTTAACAAAATAGAAACCTGGTGCATTCTTTTTTATAATCTACTCTTGTGCTTCATAATCTCTGCTCAGCATTTTCTTTTTTTTCTGAACTTCACTTAATCTTGTTGAAATAAGTGGTATTTTTAAAAGCCTATCTTTGTGTTAGAACTTAAAGGTAAACATCTTTTATTTATTTATGTATTTTGATTTCAAGTTTTTATGTAAATTCTAGTTAGTTAATATATGTGGTAAAGTTGGTGTCTGGTATAGAATTCAATCATCTATCACTTACATACAACACCCAGTGATCGTCATAACAAGTACCCCTCCCCCGTAATGCCCATCACCCCGCCCCCCACCCACCTCCCACGAACAACCCTCAATTTATTCTCTGTTGTTAAAAGTCTGCCACTGTTTGTTTCCTTCTCTTTCTTTTTTCCCCTTCCCATATGTTCATCTGTTTTGTTTCTTAAATTCCACATATGAATGGAGTCAGATGGTATTTGCCTTTCTCTGACTTATTTCACTTACCGTAATGCACTCTAGTTCCATCCATGTCATTGCAAATGGTAAGACTGCATTTTTTGATGGCCAAGTAATATTCCATTATATATGTGTAATACACACACCCCACAGCTTCTTTATCCATTCATCAGTCGATGGGCTCTTTCTATAACTGGGCTATTGCTACTGCTGATAATGTTACTATAAACATCAGGGTGCATGTGCCCCTTTGAATCAGTATTTTTGCATTCTTCGAGTAATACCTCGTAGTGCGATTACTGGATCATAGGGTAGCTCTATTTTTACATTTTTGAGGACCCTCCATACTGTTTTCCAGAGTGGCTGCACCAGTGTGCATTCCCACTGATAGTGTAAGAGGGTTCCCCTTTCTCCACATCCTTGCCAACATCTGTTGTTTCCTGTGTTGTTAATCTTAGCCATTCTGACCGTTGTGAGGTGGTATCTCACTGTGATTTTGATTTGCGTTTCCCCGATGACAAGTTTCCCCAAGTTTCCCCTGGGTCCCTGCTGTGGTCCAAGCTGTTGGGATTCAGGACTGTTTTGCTTGAGTGACATAACCTCACTGGACCTGACTGACTGGCCTAAAGACACAGTCCCAACCTTCCATTTGTGCATAGTCTTAAGTGCAAGCCTAAACACAAGGAAAAAGTTCGATAATGAGCAACAAATAACCATTCAGAACAAAATCATTCCAAAAGGCGCCCTGGAGCAGTTGGAAATGTTTGACCACAGAAAGGACAGAGGTGAAGAATCCGAGAAGGATGGTTCACAAGTGCTAGAATGGCCTGGGCAGACTTTGTGGAAGAAGGGGAAAGAGAAGAACTTTGAAGTTGAGAGAGATTTAAGGGCAATGATGGGGGCAGGAGATCGAAGAGGATAAGAGAGCAAAGGAGATACATACAATCAAGTGAAACATGGAACCCCAAGGACCCCTCAGTAAGTGATTTTGGGTGAAGAAGGGGCTTTGAGAAAATGAGAGCTAGAGACAGTCTCAGAGAAAGGAAAAGGGGCCAGACTGGGAAAAAAATCACTGGTGCAAAGAGAGGGACCTCATCTCCATCCTATGCTTCCCATCCGTCCTTTGGGGGAGAAATGCCTCTATAAACTACCTCAAGAAGAATGGCATCAGTGAGACTCACTTTTGGAGGCTTAATATGACTTGTTTTAATCAGGCAGACACTATTTTCCAGAATCAGTTTGACTTCAGATAAAACCAAAACTATTGTGGTTCGCTAACTCTGTTTGAGTAATGGCTCCCAACAGCTATAGGTGTCGACCACACTTTTAACCTTGTCAGCCACGCAGTCAGTGTCAGCCAGTGTCTGTCAGTCAGCACCAGTTGATGACTGCCAGTCAGCCAGCCAGTGTCTGTCAGCCCATCAGTGTCTGTCAGTCAGACGCTGTCAATGTCAGTGAGTCAGTCAGCCAGTCAGTGTCAGCATCAGTCATTCAGTGTCAGCGAGTCAGTCAGCCACTGTCTTTCAGTCAGCATCAGTGTCAATGAGTCAATCAACCAGTCAGTGTCTGTCAGTCAGTGTCAGTCAGTATCAGTTAATGTCTGCCTAGCAGTCAGCCAGTCAGTGTCAGTCAGCCAGCCAGTGTCAGTCAGCCAGCCAGTGTCAGTCAGCCAGCCAGTGTCAGTCAGCCAGTCAGTGTCAGTCAGCCAGTGTCAGTCAGCCAGTGTCAGTCAGCCAGTCAGTGTCAGTCAGCCAGCCAGCCAGCTAGTTAATATGAATGGCATTCAGCTGGTTTCTGAGTTATGCCCATTTGCCTTTCTGCTTGCTTATCCGGCATCTTCCTGGGCATTGGGATAGGTATGTCTGTCATTCCTCCATAAGCTCAGAGAGGTGACATTGTTTCCCCAGAAACTCAGAGCAAAGTAATTACAAGCTGGGTCAAGCCCTCAGCCCCTCATTTTCAGCTTGGCTGCCAGCAGCTGGGCTGAGTGCTCTGATTCTGAGAGCTTCCTGGGTTCTAGAGGGCATCAGTTCAGAAGTGAGTCGAAGGGAACAAGTGACTCTGAAGAGCCACTTCCTCCCCTGCAGGGGTGTTTGGCAGTCTCCCACCTAAGTGCTCATCTGGCCTCGGTCCAGGACTGGCAAGATTAACACAACGATAGCTCAGGCTCTGTAGCAGCAGGCCCTCCAACCTTCAACCACACAAAGCTGTGTTGTCTATGGATGGGCAGATGCATGGTTTTTCCTGACAAACCGAGAAAGAGAATAAACACAGCAGCTCCTTTCTCAGGCAGGACCAGAGCTGGGGCGGTGGGGGGGGGGGGGGGGGCGGGGCCGTGGCCATCCCAAGCCCTGGCCCAGGGCCCAGACTTGAACATTGCTGTGGCATTCGTTTTGTCTGCCCAGACACTGTCCCCGTTCTTCATTCTGAGGGACTGCTCAGCATTCCCTTAAACCTTCTGACACCCCACCAACCATGTGGGTTCCAGCAGAAGCTGACAATCCCAGGACATGCCCTCATCAGAGCCGGAGGGGGCATGAGACCCAGCTGACCCCCCATTGTAGCGCCTCACGGTGATTGGTTCAGGGATAGGGCATGACCCAAGCCAGGCTAACTGATTCTTCCCAAGATTCTTCTGAGGCTGAAAGTCTGTTAGCTAAAAGGATATGTGCCTAGGTCTGTCAACAGAGTAACTCTCACTGTGTAGAGAGAACCTCAGGAGGAGAGAATAATCCCACTTACAGAAGAAAACCAAAGAGAGAATCTTGACAGACAGGGTTCAAGCCCCTAATTCCAACCAACCTCGCGGCTGCTTCCCCCTCCACCCCCCATCCCGGGCCTCCTGCCTCTTGGTTCGTGAGCCATCCTTGTGAGCCATGAGCTCGCCTCACACAAAGCTGTTTACTTGGGTTTCCCTGTTCGATCTACCCCTTCTGATCTCATTTGGACATAGCTGATCCCATATGTGGTTTGCTCAAGACCCTCCACTTCTCCTCTTGAGCCCCTTACAGCAGAGGGGGGCAGAGAAAGCCAAGGAAGGCCCACTCAGCCCTCAGGAGGGTGCAGGGGACAGTCCCTGAGGGAGAGGCCCCGGGGGACCAGCACCTGCCTCGGACACATGTGGCCTTTCCCAACTACAAAGTGTACATGTATCCTCTTAGACTGTGACACTCTGGGTATGGAGAATGTTCTCTGGCTTTTCTCTTTGGTAACTCCACGCAAGGCAGCTTCATGGGCGGCAGCAGGCTCACAGGACATCTCCACTTAGAAGGACCCCACGCTTGGCTGAATTCTGCGCTATCGACTATCTTGAAATTCTTCATCACTTTTGAACGAGGGGCCCTGCACTTTAATTTTACACGAGGCCCCACCAGTTATGGAGCCGGTCTGGCTCCGGGCATTCCCTAACGGCGGAATGTGTGATTCCAAGTAGTTACTCCAGCTCCCAGAGCCCCCTCTCCCATCCCCTATCCCTTCATGCCTCTCCCTCCTCCCCCGACCATGACCGTGCTCTTCTCCTCATAGGGACTGTTCTCCCACACAGGGAGCTGCCCTGCACCAGCTGCCAGTCGGCTCGACGTGAGTTCTAGGTAAAACCTGGAGGGCTGGGCTTCGTCTTTTCTGGAACAATGCGGACATGAGTGGCCTCTCTGGCTTCCGCCCCCTAGCCCCTGATGTTCTATGGTTCTCCCTCAAATTGCCTTCCAAAGGCTTCTGGAAAAGCTGCACCAGCAAAAACACGGTCCGGCACCCGGCTGCTCAGATTTGAGCAATTGAGGATTCTGACACAACAGGAGTGGCTTTTGTGAGACTGCTTTATGGTTCTGTAAGGAGGATTTTAGCAGTCTAGCAAAGTGACAAGCAGCCCGTATCCCAGCCCGCTGGGCATCCGGCAAAGGACTGTCCTCGCATTGGGCCTCACTGCTTCCCCTGGAAAAGGTGGAACCCAGCCTCCTCGCCCCAAGAGGGAATAACACCACATAAAGCAGCCATAACATCGGTCTTCACACCCACAGTATTGAACGTGAAAACCTGACCTGAGGGGAGAAGCCAACATGGGAGAAAATGATATACAATTTGGTAACAGAGAGCCCAGGTGTGGATAAAAGTGATTTATTTTTGGATCGAGGTAACAGTTACACAATCAGGAACTTTTCACTCACCCGTCCATCCGTGTTGTGTGTCATAAAGACATACCAAGACTTTGGAAAAGATTCCAAAGGGGATTACACTGAAATGTGCTGTCTCTTCTCTTGTTTTTGTGCTTGTCTTAATCACAGCGAACCAAATAAAATAGCTTTACAGCTTACTAAAACTCAAACTTGTCCTCAAAGGAAGCAGTTTAAACATCTCCAACTGTAAGTCTGCCTTGCAACGATGCCACATCAGGAGACGGATCAGAGAGACAAAAGCAGCTCTAACATTAAGCTTGTCTTGCCAAAAGAAAACAAAAACAAAAATACCGGGAGGGAAATCCAATTTATCTAGAAAGAGTGGACCTGCTGCAGGACTCCGGTCCCAGAATAATAAAACACAACTGTGGCTGCAGTGTCCTTTTTGGAAAAAGGGGGGAAAGAACAGATCTGGCTGAAGCACGCTAAGAGGCTGGTTGAAAAAGACGAAAGGGGTCACAGGGAGACACAAGGTCATTCCCTTGCCATGGGCAGCATTGACCGTGAGCTAGAGGGCTGGAAGCGGACTCTCCCAGGGGTACACCCTGGCGTGTGCCAACAATGCACACAGCTGAGTGATGCACTGACAAGAGTGTCCCTTTGCACTCACCAGTCTGCAGGAAACCTTGGAGCGTTGGGAGCTGATTTTTCGCTGGGAGGTGCCTCACACCCTCCCCGATGGCCCAGCCACCAAGGGCCCTCATGAGCAAATGAGCCAAGAGAGCACTGCTGGACTTGTAACCCAGAGTGAACGGTGGACACCCCCCCTCCAGAAATGCCTGAGGATGTAGGGACCACACTCTGGAAGGCTGGTCTCATTTCTTGCCCATTGCAAATGCATGGGTCCCTTTGCCCCAAAACTCAATGCAGTAGCTGGCTGGAAGAAACAGCAATGGTGGGCAGGGGCAAGAACCGTCCATGACCGGGGCTCAGCTCAGCTCTTCACTGACCCACCTCGAGGTTTCTGGGCACAATTCCTGACTCGCTGGGCCTTGGCTCACATGTGAGGGGTCGCTTAGAAAACTCAGCCAGCAGAGGAGCTTGCCGGAAAATGCTCTGAGGGAGAGCCCTGAGTCCAGTGGGGTGTGTGTGAGTGTGGGTGTAGAGGGTGAAGGCCCCAGGGGCCGACCTTTAGGACACTGTGCCCCTGCCCCGCCCCCGCAGACCCGGCATCACTCTGAGTGACAAGTGGAGCCCCACATCAAGGCTAGAATTCTAGGTTCCCCTCATGAGGTAAGAAACAGCTCATATGAAAACCTCCAGATGCCCAAACCTCCATCAACCAACCGACTACATATTTCAAATGTGATCTGATACAATAAAATTGAAGCTCATGTACCAGGATTTTTCAAGCTTTTGCCAGGACCTGCCTGGAGTTTATGTGGCTACCAGAGGGGTACAGGTGCCCCCCGCCCCCCAGCTAAGGAACAGGAGTTCATTACTAGCTTGGTTACCTGGAATGCACTCTGAGATTTCCTATGTCACGCTCTCTGCTGTGACCCATTAAACTGCGATGGGGACCCACTCGTGGATCCCAGCGGCAGCTTGTAAAACAGGCACGGAGTGTTCTGGACAAGCCCTCGGGGCCGTCGGGGCAGGACGGGGGGGGGGGGGGGGTCGCGTATGCTCCAGACGTAAGACATCACTCCCTCCACGCAAGGGGCCAACCTCATGACCTCCAGCAGCAAGCCCTGCCGTGTCAGGGAGGGTCATCGAGTGCCACCACAGGCCCGGGCCCGAGGAAGCTGGCTTCCCTGACCATCTTTGAAGAAAGGGGCTGCAGAGCGGCTCGCCCCAGGAGCAGGCTGACAACCGGCCCTGCCCAATGGCAGGGCAAGACAGGGTGGGACATCACTTGAGGTGGCTTGGGCGAGTGCCTTAGGATTTTCCCACAGGCGCACCGGACCTTTGGAATTTCTGGATGAGAAGGATGAGCCTGGTGACGTCGGAGAGCGCGGGGAACCGGGCCATGACGCTGTCCACCTGGTGCGGAGGGAAGATGCTGCAGAGCGCGAGGCGCGCCCGCGCGCGCGCGTCCACCTCGCGCGGAGCGGAGGGAGACGGGGACCCCGACGGTCCCCTGAAGGCGCCATCGGCCCAGCCGCGTTCTCCCCAGGCCGAGCGGCCCGGGAACCAGCCGGCCGCTGGCGGGAGGGCGCGCGGGTCGGCCGGCCGTCTGCGCTGGGGGAGCAGCTCACTGTGCTGGGCCCCGGGGCCGTGCCCCCCGCGCGGCCGGAGCGGCGGGCCGGACTGGCCCCGGGGGCTCGGGCTCGGGAGGTCGGGCGCGGCTGCCGGGGTCGGCGAGGCCCCAGGCGCCACCCAGTCCGGACGGCGCGGCCGGGGCGTGAGGCCGGCGTCCAGAGGAGGCGTGGCGAGGAGCCCCGGGTCGTCGCTGAAGGCGAGCCGCGAGAAGCTGCCTTCGAGCACCGCCACGTCGGCTGCCGGCCGCGCCGAGGGCAGGCTGCGCGCTCCGGGCTCCGGGGCCCCCGGCCAGGCGGCGGCGGAAGCCCCATGGGGGGCCCCCTGCTCCGCCCCGGTCGCCGCCGCCCGCGCGCTCCTCCGCCGCTCGGTCTCCGCGCCCCGCCAAGCCCGTGTTTGCGCGCGCAGCTCGTCGGCCACCGCCAGCTGCGCCAGGTGCGGCCTCTCCGGGTGGTAGAACTTGCACTTGACGCCGTACGTGCACTTCTTGCCTGTCAGGGGCGGGGCAGTGGGAGAGGACCGGGTGAGACCTCGGGTGAGAGAGGCTGTGCGGGGCTGGGGTGTGGTGGGTGCGCGGCCCTTCTCGGAGATTCCTCTGGCACACCGCAGGATTGTCCCGATTGGGGCAGGACGAGGCGGGGAGAAGTGCCCCGGGACCGGGTTAGATGGGTGAGGGTGTGGTGCGCTCCCACCACCCCCGCCCCAGCCCGGGGGTAGGGCGCTGGACCCAGTAATCTCAGCGCCGGGCAGGGAGGTCGGCGGTGTGGACACTCCCTTTGGCCAGGAACTAAGACCAAACCTCTAGATACAATGACCTTGGACCTCCACTTCCCCAGGGACCTCGTGGATGGGGCCAGCCTTGGGGATGGGCAACAGGTGCTCACGGCACAAGGCTGCACCTCCAGTTCCTCCTCGGTTTCCACCACTGGCCTCATTCCTTCTGCGAACCATTGCCCTCTCCCTACAGGCTGTTCTAACAGAGGTGATCCCCTACTGTATCGCCCAAACCTGGACCCTGCTGAGAGCGGGAGCGAGAGGAGCCAACCCCAATGTACGTGTGGTCACCTTCATTCTAACAATAAATAACTTTGAATATCACCTAAGGGTTTTTTAAACTTCTATGGACACAAGAAGCAAGACCTGGGAATGTTAAACAAACAAAACCCAACAAACTCGCCAAAGCAAGTCAGTGAAAGAGCTGGCTAGAAGCGCCTTGGGATAAAGTCCTTAATTCTTAATGGATAGCACGGACCAAAGTCCATGAAAGGGTGGGGGTGGAGGGACGGTGGGGCAGGTTGCTGACGCAAGGTGCCAGAGTGCCAGGGGAAGGGACTGAGGAGGAGTTTCGGGGTCCACACAGCCTCCCTGCTTCCTGGATACGGCTTTGCCCTGCGTGTGACCCCCGCCTCTGGCCCTCGCAAAGCCTCCCGTGCCTCAGGCACTCAGAATGTCCGTCCATCCTTGTGATGATCCAGCCAGCACGTGTGGGCCAGAAAGGTTAAATTAGCTCTGCAGTGTCACACAGCTAGGTAAGAGCGGACCCCGGACTAGAACCCAGGCTGCTGACTCTGCCCTGTGCTGCCTCGACACGGGACCTGCCCCGGGAGCTTGGGGCGCGGGGAGCTACCCACCGTAGGGGCAGTGCTGCCAGGATGGCTCTGGGGGCTTCGGCTTCCGGCTCAGGAAGTTGCTCAGGGTGGGTCCCCGGCGGCCCAGGGGGTCATCGGGGGGCATGAACCTGTAAACAAGCACAGGGCGGGGGGCAACTGCAGGACCCCCAGACTCTCACCCCCGGCACCTGTACGGGGGCAGGCCCAGCTGGTACAAGAATGGCAGCCCCAGGCATGGCGGGCATGGCGCCAGCCTGCGCAGGGCCCCTTCTCGAGAACCCCGGGGGGCGTGCAGCGTTTGAGAGCAGAATCACCCCCCCGTCTCACGGACCCCAGGCAGGCCGAGCGCGGCTCGCAGAATCACCGAAGGCTCCCGTCTTCACACAAGTCCTGCTTAACCGGATGCTCGAGTGGCTCAGGAGCCTGCACTGTAACAACTTTCCAGGTCATTCTGACCCACTGAAACGGAAGCCTCATTGCTCTAGGGCTCCCCTGGGCCCCGGCCTGAAAGCGACTCTAAACCGCTTTCCCACTGACCTCAACAGAAGGGCAGAGACCTCCACGGGCTACAAACAGCACTGGGCCTGTGAGCTCCCTGGCTCAGATCCATTGTTCCGTGTAGCCCCACAGCTCTGGACGTGGGCCCATGGGGGGTAAATGCTAATAGAGGTTGAAATGGCAGCGGGGAGCTAGTGAAGCCGCAGATGGGGGGGGGCGCACAGACCCTGGGGACAGGCCCAGCCCCTCCTTGGCAAACCCAGGGGGCTCTGGGGTTGGTCTCAGCTTGCAGGGGCCCCCTGCCCCCTTTCTGCCCCTCCCCGTCTCCCTGGCATGCAGTTTCCCAAGGAAGGGAGTGCATCCTCGGCAGGCCCAGAGCTCAGAGGGAGAAACGTCCTCGGAAGGAAAACTCCCTGCTTTAGTGTTATCCAGTTTTTCATAGGAATAGTTTTACTCCAGGCGGCACTCCCGGGTCATACAAAGGTTCCACTGGAGGAGTTGTGGATCCTGAATGGCAGGGGGGAGGAGGGCCTATTTGTAATGTGTTGGTGTCCCCAGGAGAGTCAAGGGCCATGCTGTGCCGACCGTGCCGACCACATTCACTAGGCCAGCC
>CM052802.1:14388435-14405933 GCA_028533885.1 Nasua narica | reverse complement strand
TGCTTTAGTGTTATCCAGTTTTTCATAGGAATAGTTTTACTCCAGGCGGCACTCCCGGGTCATACAAAGGTTCCACTGGAGGAGTTGTGGATCCTGAATGGCAGGGGGGAGGAGGGCCTATTTGTAATGTGTTGGTGTCCCCAGGAGAGTCAAGGGCCATGCTGTGCCGACCGTGCCGACCACATTCACTAGGCCAGCCCAGAACTGGGCCAGCCCCAGGCCCAGGCAGCCTCCGTGGCTCTGATCCCAGCTTCCCAGCTACACAGCCAGCTTCTCCGAGTTGGGCGCTGACCAAGAATCTTGGGGAGCCGCCCACTGCGGTCATTAGAGGCTCCCCAGGCCTTCACCTCCTGCTCTCCGCCGGGCCTTGGCCGCGGCCAGCTGGGCCCAGAGGGCCCCATGGACGTGCCCAGGGCACTGGGACGGCCGTCCTCACCCACAGGCAGGCAGGGAGGCTCTGCCTTCTGGCAGCCAGGGAACCTTCTGACAGGCCCTGAGCAGGGGCCAGTGCGTCAAAAGGACTTGGCCGGGGGCCCCGGGCTGTCGACAGGCCAAGGGCAGCCATGATCCATCAGACCTCAGTGAGGATTTTCTGGAACCCACTGTCATCAGACTTGCCAGATTGCTCTGGGCCTGAGCTGGACAGAGGGAACCACTCGCCCTGAGTACAGGGACATGACCATGGGGGCTCCTGGGGGGCAGCTGCTTGTAAACGTCTGCCCTGGGGCTCAGCAGGGTGGCAGTAGGGAACAGGCAGGCCCATGAATGGCAGAGCCTCCATTTGGAACCACACTGCTGCCTCCAAAGCCCTAGCTCTTTGCTGAAGTGGGAGTGATGCCCCAGCTTGCTGTGCCCTCCCCCTCTCGGCCCACCCGAGGCAGCCTCAGACCTATGCCCGCCTCGCCCGGCTCCAGGCCTTTGCCTCTAGCACACCTGAGGACGTCTGCCTTGCTGCCTCCCCACCTTAGCTCCGTCCGGGAGCCCTCGCCCAGCACAGGCTAATGGGTTCTCGCCTTGTGTCCTCGATATGACCCTCCCCCAGCTAGAGCTGCTTGGTGCAGGGCACACCTGACCCAGGGGAACCAACCGCAGGGACAGAAGAACCAACTAGATTCTTTTGAAAATTCCAACCAACAGGTATTGAGACAGACTCAATTCCAAGATCTTCAGAACCCCGGGGAAAAGATGAGTCCCACATGTAACTCAAAACAAAAAAGAAAAAAGACAGAAACATGAAATAAGTGAATGGAAGTGCAAGGAAGAGCAGATTTCCCCCAGGATGCCTGGTTCGGTGCTCTTACTTGCAGTTGTAAATGCTTTAAAAATAAAAGCGACATGTCGATGGCGCCCCAGCTCGTGCTTTGCCCACCTGTGGGCAGCTCGGGGCCAGGTCAGCTGTGTGCAGGGGTGGGGACAGAAAGGCCATGCACGGTTGGGACAAATAGCCCTGCTGGGGAAAGGCGATCATGAGAGAGAGGAGACCCAGAGGGACAGGGACAGAGGATGTGGCCCGGGTGAGTGACTTCTGGGGGGGGCTCCGTCTGCAGGGCTGGGGGCCCTCTGCTTTGACTGCAAGCCCCACCCCCGGGCTTAGGCTGGTTGGAGTGGCTCCCGTGCCGGTCACCCCAGCCCCTCCCCCTCTCCGGGGCCAGGACCCCCGGGGCCGCCACATACCGGTCGTTGACGAAGGAGAACATGAGCAGCCTCTGCTCGATGAACCACTTCCACTCGGGGTTCTCGCTCTGCAGGTCGCGGTAGTTGTCATTGGACACGATGACCCCGTCCAGCTCGTAGGCCACCTTCACGATGTAGCGGTCGTCGTAGCAGACCACCCGCTTGCCGTTCACCTTGCGGGACGGGGTGTACACGAGCACGGCCTGCCTCTCCAGCGCCTCCAGCACGTGCTGCTCTGGGGGCCACAGGACGGGCAGGAGACAGAGTGGGGCGGCTTCCGGGGCAGGGCTCCCGCCCCCAAATCCGTGCTCGCAACCCCCAGCACGCTCGGCCGCTCAGGGAGCCCCTCTGGGCCAACCCCCTCCTCCCCCACCCATGGCCCAGCCTGGCAGAGGGGGAGCTGAGGGTCTCAAGAGACCTGTGCCAGCAGCCTGGAGTCAAGAGGACCCGAGGCATGACAGGAGTCCCAAGAACGGTCACTTCAGAAGGCAGAGTGAAGCCACAGCTCTTGTCCTTTTGATGGTTACCCGATATAATGCCCTAACACGCTAGACACCAGAGTCCTCCTGGAGAAAGACGTTCCAACTTTAACGGGAACCCTGGCAATGCCAGTTACTAGAAGACTTGCAACCCCCCAGGAAGGCTCCTGCCTGGGCCTATGGCTCAGAGACACTGTCCATCTTCGTAGCCCAACGTCTCTTAGGGGAGCTCAAACCCACATCCCTGGAAAGTCTACTCTTTGACCTCGGTTGTGCCTTTGGGGGCATGCCAAAGAAAATCCCTTCTACCAGTGACAGTTACTCAGAACTTGGAAGAACGTCGGTGTCTTCTTCACAGATTGTTTCTTCCCTCTAGTCGACATCCTTTCCTACATGACATGGTTTCCAGACTTTTTAAAAAAGTACCTAATGCGCAGAGGGTACCAAGGGTACTTTTTTCAAAAGCCACCTATGCAGCAATCCATCAGAGAAATCGCCTGCCCACTATGCTGCTCCCCTCAACGTAGCCCGATGTTCAGAACTTTGTTGTAATGCCCTTTCTTTCATTTTCAAAAATGTGTAGGTATCCATCCCCCCAAAACGACTATTTTCAATGTGATCAGGACCCTCTAGACTTTACACAATGGAGCCGTGCGTACATACTCTCGCGCGCTTGCTTTCTTCCTTTAACGCGTCGGGGAGGTTAGGCCACGTCCATAGGTTCGCTGCTCTCGGTTCTGCATGCAAGTCTCCGGGGGACAGAAGTACAAGGATTTCTCTAGGGCATACCTGCGGTGTTGCTGAGTTGCAGGGAAAGGCACTTTCAACAAGACAATGGCGAACTGTTTTCCAAAGTGGGTATATCAAGTTACAACCCAACACGGAATTTTGGTAGACCTTGTCAGAGCTTGGCATTTTCTGGTTTCTGAATTCTTGCCAATCTGGTGGGTGTACAGTGGCCTCTTATTGTGGTTTTATTTTGCATTTCTTTGGATACTGAGATTGAGCATCTTTTCATATGTTTATTGGCCATTTATGTTTTCTCTGGGGTGAAAGGCCTATTCATGCTTTAGTTCGTCTTTCTGTTGGTCCTTTGTCTTTGTCTTACTCATTTGGAGAAGCTCTCTATAGATTCTGGACGGTAATCCTTCATCAGGAATGTGTGATGGATGGCCTCTCCCAGTTCAAGGCTTGTCTTTTCATTTTTTTGTTTTTGTGGTATCCACTAATGAACAGACACTTTTAATACAGGCAAATTTGTGAATCTTTCCCCCGAAGCTTTGCGCTTGTTGTGACTTGTTTAAAACTCCCTTCTCTACCCCAAAGTGATTTCCCTACCCTTTGCCCATACTACATTTAAATATTTCACAACTGTTGAGAATGGCCATCCTCTATGTTCAGACACTAAAGAATGAATGGGAGTAACCGGTTCCTCGTGAGAACTGAACACAAGTATTTATCCCCACCTCCTTCGCACGATTCCATTGAAGTGCCATTGAAGAAGTGCACCGGGGGGCGGGGGTCCGTAATCACATTAAAATGGGCAATTACCGCAAACAGCGGCAAACCCAGGGGAACAGCAAAGAAACCAGGAGAACAGCAAACTCAGGAAACCATATTGACCTCATAGCACACAGGGAGCCACAGCCCAGAATGTGTGTAGAAGACTGAAGGGGTTAAGTGCCTGCCTTCAGCTCAGATCCTGGGACTGAGCCCCTCATCGGGCTCCCCGGTCAGCAGGGAGCCTGCTTCTCCCTCTCCCTCTGCACACAGTAATTTGGGGGACTGAATCGTTCACACTAAAAGACAAAATAATCTGTTTATTCATCTATTCAACGACTATGCACTGAGTACCTACTACAGAGCAGGTACTGTGCTTGGTGCTAGGGCTACGGCAGTGAGCATCCACAGTCAGTGCTTTCAGGAGCTTACAGTCCAGGGAGGAAGACAGGCATTATCACACAAATAGCTGAGTAGATAATTGACCGTAACTGTCCCAAGCTCTACCAAGGAAAGGCGTATAGTACTTCTTGAGCCTTTGGGGGCATGCCATACCTCTGCTCCAGCCTACCTCTAATAGGGGTGTCGGACCTCGGTGGGTCTTTCCTCCAGGATGGGACAAAAACTTTGATGTAGGTGTGTCCTCTGTCCCTGAACCAGTCCACAGCCAGCTGGATTCCCCGGCATGAGAAGGCTTCTTTATTTCCATGGCTACAACGGGAAAACAAAAGAAATCTGTAGTCACAGGAAGGGTTTCCGAAGAGTGATTTCCTCTGGTAGTATCCTGAATCACAGTCTCCTCATCAGAGGGAATCAGGAAAATCTGCATTTTAAAAATAGTTTGTTCTTTGCAAAAAGTGTATCCCTTGACTGGCCCCGTGCAGCATGTGACGGTACGAATCTGGAGAGGGCGCTGGGCTCCAAGGGAAGTGTGTTCGAGGAGTAAGAGACAAGAACCCCGTTTTCATCTGAAGCTAATAAGGATCTAGGCGAGATGGAGGAGAGCAGCCATCCGCAGAATGCTTTTGCCCTAAGAGAGGGGTGTCAGTGTGATGTGGGGCTCCCCAAGTCAAGTAAGGAGGCCAATGTGCCCCCCAAATGCCCCTGAAGTGTCGATGGAGGCAGGAAAGAGAGAGCAGTGTGAGAGGAGGCCCAAAACCAGGCAGGGCCTTGTGTGGCTTCCTGAAGGCTTTCTTCCCCTAAGACGTATGACAACTTCTTACCTGGGACCTCACTCTCACCTTGCTCCCTTCCAATTTAGCGCCTGCTGTCCTACAGCTGTTGGAAACATACCCGGGATTGGATCACATCCCATCACAACAAGATTGCAGAATCAGACTTAGCCCTGGGTGCGATTCAGCCTGGCCTCAAGGTGAGGTCACTCTGCTCTGCTTACTGCCCAGCCACCTGCAGCCTGTAGTCCTTTATCCTAGCAGGCACCTTCCCCACGCCTACCACAGGACCTTTGAACCGGTATTTCTTCTCCTCTCGCCCGGTCCACACCTCCTTCTCCTTCAGATCTCACCTTCATCTCTACTTCCTCAGGAGAGCATCCCCTGCCCCTACTCCAAGTCCTCAGGGGATCAATCTCAGTTGGAGGATGACACCCTCCCTAGGATGAACCGGTCTCCCCCTCTCTTAAATCACAAGCTTCTTTTGTTCCCCACTGAATTCCCAGCACCTGGCACAGGGCCCAGTGATCGGTAGCAGGTCAGTAACAATGTGCTGAATACATGAGTGACTAAGAAGACATAGGTCCTTTGAGCAGCTAGAGGAGGAACAGCCCCAGGGGAAGAGCTAGCTAGAAAGACCTCGACACAGGGAAGGCTCGGCGTGTCCAGGGACCCAAGAGAGAACAGAATGACTGGGGGCACGGAGAAGGGGCAAAGGGGAGAGTTGTATGGGTTCTCAAAGAGCCGAGGGTCACCGTGGCTCCCGTCTGCTAAGAAGCCTGGTTTCCAGCAGCCCGCCTATGTCCAGACCCGGACAACGCTCCTGATTTTCCCGCCACGCTTTGTCTTGGGTGCGGCCCCTCCTGCTATTTGCAAGAGAAAAAATGGGAGTCTCTGGAAACACAGATCGACGGTATGGCAAGTGAGGCTTGGTGGAGAGACTGAAGGAGAACTGGGAACTGCTTGGGTTCCAGGGACGATCAGCAACCAGGCCTTGCGTCCTACATCGGTAGTGACTTCCGGTTTAGAAAAAATAGCCCTCTGGCCGCCGGAGGCCGCGCTGGGAGGCTGATGCAAACCGTAAGGAGAAAAAATGTCAGTGTCTGTGGTGAAAGGAAGAGGAAGTGGACAGCGCATCCCTCGGTCCCAGCAGAAGCCGAGAAAAGAAAGGCAACCGAGGGAGAAAGAGAGGGTCCTTCCCAGGGTCCTCACCCCTGCATCCCCCAACTGCTCTACACCCTGAGCCAAAAGGAGAGGGGTGGGGGTAGAAACATCAGGATGGGCATGAAGACGAGGCCGAATGCTTCTCGGAGAAATCCTGGTTTTAGCAGATGCAGCGTCCCACAGGGCTACGGGGCTGCCTTGGAGGAAAGGGCCAGACAGGTGAGCTGGAAGCAACATTTCTGGATCCCTTGCATGCCCCTAGGCCTGGTGGATTCTCTGAGGCCTGGGGATGGACAAATAGGCCCCTGGAGGAGGGCAGAACTGTAAGCCAGGATAGCATCCCAAAAGGCCAAATGGGACCAATGACCTTTCTCCGCTGACCCTTCTGGAAGCCAGGCCTGACCAGCCACTCTTTAGCAGAGCCCAGTGAGGGTTCCAGACCCCCTTCCAGCCAACATCAGGTCTCAAAGCCCCCAGATGCCATCTGGGAGAAGAGCAGGAGAGAGAGAGAGGAAACATGAACCCCAAATCACCCAGAAGGCAGAAGGGACTGAGATATCACAAGTTGGTAAGTTTAGGTTTGCCCTCTCTATTGCCTAAACAGGTGGGGAAGAGATTGTATCTTCCCTAGAAAAGGTCTGTTTTCTGTGCACATTGAAACAGGAATGTGAAGAACTAAAGACACCCAACCCGCAAACTTGCCTCTGTTGGTTACAACAAAGTCTCCCCTCCCTGCAGTGGCCCTGCTGGGGGCACACGGAGGGGAAGGGAGTGGTAGTTCAGGAAGAGAAAAACTGAGGAATGGCGCTACCATCCGCTTCATGCAGCAAAAACCGGTCCCATGGCCTCTCTCACACAAGACTCCAAGATGGCAGACCCTCAGCAGAGAGTTTCAAAAGGGCAACAAATACCATTAAATCCAGGAGAAGATGGAACAAGCATACATCAGCTCATAGTCTTTCTTTCTTCCCTAAGAAGTGCTCTCCCTTCCAGCTTTGACTCCAGCCAAGGGAAGTCAAGGACTAAACCCTCGAGTCACTAAGCTGGTGTCTCTGGAATGGAGAGTTTTCATTCAGGTCTGTTGTTTTGCAGGACTGGTGTCCCACACTCCCCACCCCAACCTCTCCTCTGAGCCTCCTGGTCTCTTTTGAGATGTAAAGACTGTTATTTTCAATCCTTGCCACATTTTTTTTTAACCAACCTCAAAACCCTATTATGGCTGCCCTATTTCTGACCCCAGAAGGCCCCGGGCCATGGCAGGAATGAAGCCACAAGCAGGGACCACCTTCTCACCACATGGGGGGGTCTCTCTAGGAGCCAGCAGAGCTCCCAGTCGGGCAAGAAAGCCCGTCAGTCGCCCTAGGGCCGCACCGCTCGGCACACAGACGGAAATGCAGAAGCCCAAGACAACTGTTCATTTGTGCATCCCTCCACTCACTCAACATCGATTTGTGAACGTCTTCAATGAGGCTTTGTGCTGGGTCCTCAGAGACCTGTGAAGGGGACAGCCCTCATTCCTGCTTCTTGGAGCTCATGTTTAATATTTGTAGAGTCCTGTGTACCGGGCCACTATGCACTCTGAGCTCCAGTCATTACAGGGAGCCCCAGAGGGGCTGACCTCTGGGTTGCAAACTCTTCCGCCTCCGTCTCTTACCCCCAGCATTCCTGCCCTCCCAGTCCCTGCCCCTGGAAGCAACACAGCAGTTCCTTTGGAGCGCAAGTCACCTGCTACTACAAGGTTGGAGCTGGGGGAAGGACCTTAGCTCTTAGCTCTTTTTTTTTTTTTTTGACAGAGAGAGAGATCACAAGTAGGCAGAGAGGCAGGCAGAGGGAGAAGGGGAAGCAGGCTCCTTGCTGAGCAGGGAGCCCAATGCGGGGCTCGATCCCAGGACCCTGAGATCATGACCTGAGCCAAAGGCAGAGGCTTAACCCGCTGAACCACCCAGGCGCCCCAAGGACCTGAGCTCTTATTAACAGTCACTGAACCAGCTCTGCAGACCGCAAGCTCACAGCCGGGCCCTGGGAAAAGGACACAGAGGAGGGAGGTTTTTTTTTGGTTTTTTTTTTGGGGGGGGGAGGTTTTGAATAAAGGGGGGAGTAAGGGGAAGTGGGCAAACTCTGTAGGATAATCCTGCCTGGGGCAGCTGGGGCCCTGCAGCCCTTTACGGGAAGGAGCCGACCTCGAGGCTCATCGCTGGGTTGCAGACTCTTGCACAGGGGGTTCTGCAGAAGTCAGCGGTTCACAGAACAGGCCCATGGAGCGTGGGGTGGCCATGGTGGGGTGGGAGGAAAGGAAAAGAGAAACTCAGAGCATGAGCTGTGAAGGCACGCCACTCTTTCCACTCCCTTTCTTATTTGGGGTTAAACTGCAAACACCTGGAATCTGGAGTTTATAGCCTTTGCCCCAAAAGATCTCTGCCCAGCTCAGGTCAGGGGGAAGAGAGAGGGTGACCTCTGAGAGAGAGGGTGCCTTCATCTCAGAGAAGGAGAAACAGGTGCAGACCTAGCCCGCATGGGTCAGAGGTAACTCCGGGGCTCAGAAGTAGGTGTGGCCCCAGCCTAGGAGGGCAGCCTCCACTAGCAACCCACAGAGGAGGAGCTGAGGAACCCCCACTCCCCTGAGGAACTGAGCTCTGGTCCCTGAAGATTCGTGACTCCAGAATAAGCCAGACTCTGTTGAGGTTTCCAAGAGTTTAAAAATGTACATGAGATCCCAAACAAAAAGCCCTATGTACCTCAAAATGAGGGCACATTTACATGAAACCCTTGTCTGGGGCAGCAAGAGGATGTGAAATTATCAGGTGGTTTTTCCCCCAAGCTGAAGTCCTTCCAATGTCTCTTTTCCGGCATTTGCCTACAGAATGCACCACCCAAGGGGGCAGCAGTCAGCCCGTGAGAAGCCGTGCAGCTCTTAACACATGGTCCACGAAAGCCACCTTCTGGTCCAAGCCTGTGGGACGCTGTCCTCGGGGTCAAGTGCAAAGCCCTAGAGTACTGAGCGCACACCCTACCCTCTCCGGTAAGGACACGTGTGCGCATGCGCACAGGCCCTCCCACGCCCCTCGAAGGTACTGGGACTGTGCTGGCCAATCCGACTGTACGCAGCTCCACCAGAGCCACGGCTCAGTGCACATGGGCGGCCCTCCGCACACGTTCCCAACGGGCTGGCGGCAGCTGGAGAGGCGTCCTGGGCGCCAGTCCTGCAGAGAGCACCTGTCCCCTGGTGTGGGAGTGGCGGTGGCCAGCACATCCTCTCTGCCGCAGGCAAGTCGGGGCTCATCCTGCTTGGGAAGAGCTCTGGTCCGCACGGGCAGCCTCTGGCCCTAGAATAGAAGTCCAGAGGGTCAGTCTCCCACCCTGAGATGCTTTGGAAGGCTTGGACAGGGGGAAAACCAAAGATGCACCGGGCTGGAGGAAGTGCAGGGCTATGGAAAGAGCTCTGAAAGCAGAGCCTGGCACTTACTGCTCTGTGACCCTGGGCAAGTTACCTACCCTCTCTGAACCTCTGCAGAAGAGAAATTCCTTTATAAGAAAAGGGCATTTTTTAAAAAGATTTTATTTATTTATTTGAGAGACAGAGAAAGTGAGAGAGAGCATGAGAGGAGAGAAGGTTAGAGGAAGATGCAGACTCCCTGCGGAGCCGGGAGCCCGATGTGGGACTTGATCCTAGAACTCAAGGATCATGACCTGAGCCGAAGGCAGTTGGTCAACCAACTGAGCCACCCAGGCACCCAAGAAAAAGGCATTTAATGCATAAAACAATCACCTTGAATCCTAGAATGTAGAGATGGAAAGCAATGATGATGTTGATAATGATGATGATTTCGTCCAGCCTCTTAATTGTATAAACAGGGCGCAAAAATGTCAGGTGACTCACTTCGGGGTCGCACAGCTGAAAAGCTACATCTGTACTGTCCAATACATCGGCACTCGCCACAGGTGGCTATTTACATTTAAATTCAAATTAATTCAAAAGAAATAAAATGTAAAACTCAGTTCCTTGGTCACAATAGCCACATTCCAAGTGCTTAGCAGCCCTGTGTGTCCAGCAGCCATCGTAATGGACAGTGCAGATAGAGAACTTTCCATCATCTAAGGGAGTTTTATTGGGCCGCTCTCAGCTAGAGGTCAGGACTGAGAGCTTCGGACTCTCGTTGGCTCCTGGGGGCAGCAAGGACATGTGTTCCAATCTGCCTGTTAAGTCCTTCCCTACTTCCTCCAGGGCCAGAGAGCAGACGAAACCGTAGCCTCTTCAAAAGCAGAGAATGGCCAAATCTGTGATGCTACAAAACCTCAGGAAAGGAGAATTTTCAGAAACCACGTTTCTGAGGTTAACTGAGTTTTTTGAGGTCAACAGATCATAACTAGATGCTATTGGGTCTCAAACTACCCAATGCCTCTAAAGGGTAAGTTCCACACCGAAATCCGTCCTTTGAAACTGGGACCGGGCAGAGCGTGAGGGTCACGGGTCGTGTGGAGCTCTGGCTGGAGGACACAGTAGGAGGACACGGTTGCCAGAGAAGGAGCAGGGGATGGGGCAGGTCCTCAGACGCCAGCGTCTCCCAGACGTGCCTCTGAGCAAACCAAGTCCCACCTACCTGCTGGTGGTTGTGCAATGTATCTTTTTTCCTAACTAAGGATGCAGGGGGTAGGGGAAAGGGGCGGGATGTTTATGTGCGTATAGACACGTGTGTGTGCACACACAGACGTCCACAGACACACACGTGCTTGTTGACTGAGATGCTGTTTAGGCAGCAAGCGTACGAAAGCACTGGTGTTCTGAAACACTCTTTATCACAAGCTTGGGTGATGGCTTCCATTTGTCACCCACACAGACGGAGCGTGAAGGAGATAAACGGATGACAGGGGTGGGAATAGATGGGTTTATCTGGGCCGCATGGTGGTCACACACAAGAAGACACCATCCAAGCAGCTACAGAGATTTTCATCAACAGAAAATTCTCCAATACCACCCTATCAAAACAATTTCTAAAATTGGGTCCCCACGAGAGCCTGCCCACACTTTCCTGTAGCACCTGACATAGTCCTTCTAGCCCACAGCCGTTCTGATCTGGAATCACACAGCTGGTACAATCTTACGGCTGGAAAGGTCTTCAGTTTAAGCAATACCCTTTTACCTTTAAAGCTTCCCTTCTATGGATCTCCAGAAGGAGAGGTGGCTCGTCCTGCCCAGACAGAGGCCAGGTCCCCCCTCCTAATCCTCAGACTTTCTAGGACACTCAGAACCTTACAAATTCTTAACCGACTGAGCCACCCAAGTGCCCCTTGGAACCTTAAAAGTTCTTAAAAGTTCTTTCAACTCTCCCTGATATCCCGAATTAAGCAGGATTTCGTAGGCTGGACGGTCAGGTCCCTACACGGGAGCATGTGCGTGGATGTCCCAGAGACCCCAGGACCAGCCCACGGTGACCAGGCTGGCCCAAACTTGACCCAACACTCTCAGAACACACGGAGCGGGACACCTAGGGACAGCACCCAGGGCTGGGCCATTCTGGGTGGAACCATCCCAAACTTCTGTCAGGCCGTGCCAAGTCCCAAGTGAGCCCCAGCCCCCTAGGGAAAGCCTCTGGATCTGCCAGCCAGAGGACGGACACCTTCCCGACGTGTTCAGCACCGCGGATCACACGGCTCTTCTCGATCCCAGCCAGTGGCTTGGCGTTTGAAGGGAGAAGTCTTCTGTTTACAGCTGCGAGGGACCAATTTCCTGCAGATCTGCCTTTTGCCTGCCTGTAACTCAAGCTTGTAGCACAAAACTGCCCTTGTATGAATACAACCTCCTCCTTGCCCCACGTGGGGTGTGGCTGAGACTGGAGAGTGTCTCCAAGCTGAATGTAGCCACGCAGGCGTCAGGCTCTCATCGCTGAAACACACAAAGATGCCCAGACACAAATATCGACCACTGTGTCTGCAGCTCGAGGCCACGGGCACACGTCTCAGACCAGCTGGGAAAGCAGAGCGCCACCAGCCACCCCTGGGGAGGACCCCCAGGAGAGGGCTTCCCGCTCAAGCACCTTTTCCCATCTGGTTCTCGTTACCCCGAGAGAAGCTGTGAAGTTATCTATTAGCCTGTGTCCCAGAAGACACTTGAGTTGCTGTGACTTTCCCAGTCCCATGGCTGGTGAAGGAGACTCCAGTCAAGAAGCCAGAGTCGGCCAGGGCCCAACGCCAGGCTCCTCCTGGGTTACCTACTGCCCTCCTCAGCAGAGAGCCTCTCTCTGGGTTGGCAGGAAAGCAGGAACCACTCGTTGAACGCTTACTCTTTGTCAGGCACCGTCCTAGGCACTAGGTGCACTCCAGTCCTCACAACCACCTTCCAAGGAGGTTTTATACCCACATTACAGATGGAAAAAGTGAGGCTCAGAGAGGTTAAGTGACTTACTTAAGACCACACAGCTACCAAGGGGATGGAACAGGGATTCAAAGGCCCATCCGTTAGCCCCAAGGATCTTTGGACCAAACCACTGGAAAGAGGGACCGTCCTCCCACCCCGAGGCTACAGGATGAAGGGAAGTACCTCATGGCCACGTTGCTGCCGTCGATCACTATGGGTCTCAAGGAACTGGCGGGGCCTCCGCAGTCCTCTTCCAGCTCCACCGCCGCCGGCCGGCGCTGGGCAGAGTCGAGGGCGGCGCAAGAGCCCCTGGGAACGAGCAGGGGCGCCCCGCTGCCCTCACGGGCCTCGGGGCGGCTGCCGGTCTGGATCAGCTCCTGCAGCACGTCGTTGACCAGGGCGCCTTCCCCCAGTTTGCCCAGCACCCTGACCACATCCTCCCGGCCGTAGCCCAGCTTCTGGAAGAACTCCATCTTGCTTGAGCGCTCCATGCTGCGGCAGCTGGGGCCCCAGCGAGGGTCCGGACCCCCGTTTCCTTCTGGCAGGGCCACGCTGGCATGAGCTAAAGAGAAAAAGCCTCCATCAGGTGTTTTGTGAGCCGCCTGGCCTGGAGGCTGTCAGGTTACTGAGGGCAAATTATGCACGCTCCCTCCCTGCCTTATCTGTCAGGAAATCATGTTGCCTGGTCCCCTTGGGGATTTTCAGTTGCTCAGTGTGGTTGGGGAGCCGCAGATGCAATCATGCTGCTTTTACTAGTGTGCCTTCTGAGGCCTTCACCCCACCCAGGGCACACACACCCCCGCCTCCCCCCCACCAAGGACCCACTAGCCAGAGGCACCGAGGGCAGCTGAGCAGACTGCCCCGCACTTGGAACATTTGTGAACAGGTCAGACGAATGTTCCTGAAGCTCCCTCCTTCTGTCTTGCGCTGAATGGCGCCCCCACCCCCCAAATTCATAGGCTGAACCCTTATCTCCCAGTACTTTGATTGTGAGTCTATTTGTGGATAGGGTCTTCAAAGAGTTGATTAAGTTAAAATGAGATCATTAGGGTGATCCCTGGTCCAATATGACTAGTGTCCTCATAAGAAGAGGAGATTTGGGGACAGCTGGGTGGCTCAGTCAGTTAAGCCTCCGACTCTCAGTTTTGGCTCAGGTCATGATCTCAGGATCCCGAGACTGAACCTAGCTCTGCGCTCAGTGGGGAGTCTGCTTCCCCTCCTCCCTTTGCCTCTGCCCCTCCCCCCCCCACTGTGTGCACATTCTAAAATAAATCTAAAAAAAAAAGAATCATAAAATTATAATTACTGTGAAGAAACATGAAACAATGTTAAAGTAAAAAGAGTAAAAAGATACAACGTCTCTTCATACAAACCCCAAATCCCATTTGCCTCTCCTGCTTTTTGTTTGTATCCTTCCCAGGCTTTTGCCAGGTCCTGACTTGGGGATCGAATAGATCCACACATATACTGTCTTAGCGGGTGTTTTCCCATAAATAGTATCATATTATATGATTATTCAGCCACTGGCTTTTCTTCTTAAAAATGCATCTGGGAACCCTCTCCGTGCTGTGTATCTGTTCCAGGGCTCACTGTACCCCCACATCGAGGACAGCGCCTGGCCCAGCGGACTCTCCACGCCGATTTGCCCAGGGAACTTGGCAGTAACCGTGCTCCCGACGGGTTACAGATCAGGCTCAGCACCCCCCCTCCCCCGCAGGCGCATCCATCCTGTCACCTGCCCTCCTCCCTGCAGCACAGGTGTGCTCCCTCCCCTCCCTAATCTCCTGCCCGCATCCTCGGAGGCGCCCACGTCTTCCTACCGGGTTCTCAGCGGGGCTCCCTGTTCTCCGCAGGGCCCCTCCCCTGAGGCTGGAGCCCCTACACAATGGCCCCCCACCGTGACCAGAGAAGGGCTTTCACAGCCAAATCCAACAGCAGCTTCCAGGACCTTATGCAAACTCTCCACTGCCCTCAAAGCCCGGGACCACAGCCCCTCGTGTCATTTTAAATCAAAACATTTGAAAACATTTTGGACCACCTCCTCCTGAAACTCTTCTCCCTGAGGCCGTACAAGTTGGCCTGAGTCTTCCAAGTCTGTCCAGCTCTTTCCTTGGTCTCTGCTCATGTGTTTGACGATGGGGGCCTGCCCAGGCCGTCTGCTCTCCCCGGCATGCCTCCCCATCTTCCCCTACCCCGGGGGGGGGGCGGGGGCGGGGTTCCACGGCTGCACTTCAGGCTGAGACCTCACCAAGCACCAGGCACCCCCCCCCCCCCCCGTTATAAATCTGTGAAGTAAATGGCATGCATGTCATTTGAATATCAAATAAAGTTCTCGAGGAGCTCAGAATACTGTCACTGGCCCAACGTTTGCTGAGTCTACTTCAGTGTTTCTGTAAAGTGTGGTCCGTGGAAACTTAGGGAGGGCCTAAGACCCTTTCAGGGAGACTTCAAAGTAAAAACTGTTTTCATAATAACACTAAGGTGTGAGTAGCTTTTTTTTTTTTTTTCCACTCTCATCCTCCTGAGGACATGAAGTAAGCATTCTGGAGAGGACGTGTGGTGTGACGTTGCAACTGAGCAGATGTAGAAGCCGAGGGGCGAACCCAGCCGCTTTCTGTTAAGCCGCATTTTGGAGATTTGCACAACATAAATCAGTGCCAGTTTCCTTCCACATTTTCTGGCTTGGGAAAATTGAGTTATTTTTCATAAAAATGCATCATTTATATTAATGTAATGGTTTATGGTTATTTAAGGTAAAGAAATATTGTTTAATTTCCTAATTTTAGTTTCCCATTGGGTACCTATCAATGGAGGGCTAGAACCCCACATAAACGAAAGCTCTTTGGCATCCCTAATAGTTATTAAAAGTGAAAAGGAGTTCTGAAACCAAAAGTTTCTTCTTAAATCCAGAGCTTTCTAGTAGGTATTTCCAAGAAGATGATTCCATGGAGGTGACACATAGACGTGTCACCCAGGGCCCCGGGACAGAGGCACAGGGTCTTTCCCTCCTGCAGCCTGGACACTCTTACCCCCATCTTCCCACCTCCTTTCCCCCACCCAGCCCTGCTCTTCTTCATCCCGCACCTAACTCACTGCCAGACTCCTACAGGCCCCCTTCACAGCCCCATCCGGCCTAGCCCCCCTTTGTAGCCAGCAGGGTATTTCTAGAACAAGTCTGACCACATCACGCCCTTCCTAAGAAACATCCTCAGACCTCACATTGACGACAAGACACCAAATTCCTAAGCAGCTTGCGCGCTGTCCCCATGCAGTGCTGACCCTCGTCCACCTCCCTGCCTACCAGAGGCCCACCAGGCCCTTTCCTTGGAGCCCTTCTGAATCTCTCTCCACTCCCCAAGCGTTCCAGAAAGTTCTCATCACTGTGCTTCTGCACATGCTTTCCTCTCTACCTGGAATGCTCTTTTTGGTTAGGCAAACCTCAAGATTCAGCTCGTCAGCCCTGAGTCTGCAAACAGAATTGAGTGGCTCGGTCATCTGTCTACCGGGTGCTTTGCTCACGCCTCTGTTAGAACACGCTGATGGGTCATTTATCTGTGTCTCAAGAAACTGAACTACATTCCCACCTATTTGCCTCAGAATCACCAGCACCTGGCACAGTACTAGTATATTGGGAAGTTCAAATCGAGTTTTCTTCAGTTAATTACCAAAGCTGAAAATAATCTTCCCTCCTCGAACATTTTTTCTTGGGTCCCCATCTCATTGAATGGCATTCCCTAGGCCCCAAGAAGGAATCTCAAGGTCACCTCTCACTCTTCCCCCTCCCTGCCTTCCACACCCAACTGGACAATTTCTACTTCCTGCACGTTTTCCACAAGCACCCCCTCTGCTTCACACAACAGCACCCTGGTTCATTCATTCATCCATCCATCCATCCATCATTCATTCATTCATGTAATAAACACTTCTCGATCACCTACTAGGCACCAGGCACTGTGCTGGGACCCAGTTCCATAAAAACTAATATACAGTCCAACCTCAATTTGTTTTTGACCTCTTCAGGAAAACAGACCAAAAATGTAAATAACAAGCCATAAATCATGACAATAAGCACAATACTTTCAAATAGAAAAAAAAAAAATGTGTTTTCAAAACTCAGGTGAGGAATGTCTTATCTTCCTTTGAGGGGAAAAGAAAGGCCAGAAAGGCCCTCACGGAACTGGACGACGAAGGTCAAGCTGGGTCTTCCCAGTCAGGGAAGAGCTGTGGCATCTCCCCCAGGGGGTCCTGGGGAGGCCTCCTCACCGCTCCCGCCCACCACAACACTAGTCTCGCTAGTCCACGGACCAAGATTTCTGTCCCTCCGTCCGGTACAGTAAATGTCACAGCTCTTGAGCAGGACAGTCACGGCCCTCTCCACCAGGCCTGGCCCCCTCCCCACTCCCCTCGGCCATGATCTTCCGGTCCAACTTCACCTTCTGCTCCTTGACCAGCGACCAGTCCTTCCCCTTGGGATGGTTATTCTCTCAGACTAGCTTTGGTCTGGTCTCCATGGAGGAAGGGGACCCTCACCCAGCTTGGCAGGCCAGCCTCACACCAGGCGTCGCTAACACTGTCCCTGAAAGACCCATAGGCTCATCCAGACTCTTCCTCCCTCTGTCTGGAGGCCTGCCCCTTCCTGCCCAGGCCTGCCCCGCTGTCACCTCCTCGTCCTTCCCAATCCTGCTAGCCCAGCCATACTCCCCCCACCACCCCTCCCTGCTTATGTGTGCAGGTGGCACTTGTTTTGATCTGGAAGACAGAGGAGAAGGGAAGAGAGAGGAGGGCTGGGAGAAAGAAGAGAGAAGGAATGAAAGTGAGAGAGAGGGGAAAAGAAGAAAGGTGGGAACAGGCAGCATGAACACAGTGGTTCGTGTTCAGTGTTTCCACATCACCTTCGTGTAGAGACTCTTCCTTCAACTTCCCATCATGCCTGCGGGGGAGACGAGAGATAACAGCCTTCCCTTTTCACAGGTGAAGAAACTGAGGCTCCGAATGGCCCAGGGTCAAGGTTATATAATAAGGGGCAGAGACAGACGGTATGTAGATGCCAAAAGGGACGTGTTGCTTTGAGTTTTGTCCAAGATGGAGGTAACATCTTATTACTACAGAAATGGAAAACCCAAAAGACAGCTGGGCTGGGTGACTTCTCTTTGGTCA
>CM052802.1:14222444-14387935 GCA_028533885.1 Nasua narica | reverse complement strand
CACATGCACCCGAATGTTTATAGCAGCAATGTCTACAATAGCCAAACTATGGAAAGAATGTCTATCAACAGATGAATAGATAAAGATGTGGTATATATATATAATGGAATACTATGCAGCCATCAAGAGAAACGAAATCTTGCCATTTGCAACGACGTGGATGGAACTAGAGGGTATTATGCTAAGCGAAATAAGTCAGTCAGAGAAAGACAATTATCACATGATCGCTCTGATATGAAGAATTTGAGAGGCAAGGCAGGGGATCGTGGGGGGTGTAGGGGTGGGAAATGGAACAAGATGGGATGGGGAAGGAGACAAACCATAAGAGACTCCTAAACTCACGAAACAAACCAAGGGTTGCTGGGAGGTGGGGGGGGTAGGGATATGGACATTGGGGAGGGTATGTGCTATGGCAAATGCTGTGAATTGTGTAAGCCTGATGATTCACAGACCTGTACCCTGGGGCAAATAATACATTATATGTTAATAAATAAATAAAATTTTTAAAAAAATCTGAAGCCCTCAGACATAACATACAATAAGGCATTGTAATTGTGAAACAAATGATATACGAAGAAAGCTAAATAAAATAAATATGTATCTAGACATGTCATGGTGAATATCTGGCACACCAAAGACAAAGAAAAACCCTTAAAATAGCAGCCAAAGACTTTTCAACAAATGGTGCTAAAGCCAGTGGATTAACTCAAAATGGATCACAAACTTAAATGTAAAATTCTAAAACTTCTAGGAAAAAAAGTAAGAGGACAACCTTGGGCTCTAGGGCTAGACAAAGAGCTCTTACTCTTGACACCAACAGCACAGTGTGTCAAAGAAAAAATGGATACATGAAACTTAAATAAAATTCAAATATTTTCCTCTGCAAAGACCCTGTGAGAGGATCAAAAGACAAGCTGCACACTGGGTGAAAATATTTGCAAACAACATATCCAACAAAGAACTAATATCTAGAATATGTAAAGAACTCCCAAGGGCGCCTGGGTGGCTCTGTTGGTTAACCGTCTACCTTTAGTTCAGGTCATGATCTAAGGTTCTGGGATCAAGCCCCGCGTCGGGCTCCCTGCTGGGCAGTGAGTCTATTTCTCCCTCTCCCTCTGCCCCTCCACCTGCTTGTGTGCTCACTCTCTCTCTCTCAAATAAATAAATAAAATTAAAAAAAAAAAAAAAGAACTCTCAAAACTGAAAAGTTAAAAAAAAAAAAAAATCCAATTAGAAACAGGCAACAAACACGAAGAGACATTTCACCAGGAGAGAAAGATGGGAAAATGAGTGCATGAAAAGGTATTCAATGTCATTAGCAATCAGGGTAACAGAATTAAAACCATGATTGGATACCACTACACATCTATCAGAATGGCTAAAATAAAACATAACAAAAACGCCAGCTATTGACAAGGATGTGGAGAACCTGGGTCACTCATGGATTGCTGGTGGGACTGGAGAATATAATCATGACCACTCTGGAAAAGAGTTCAGTCGTTTCTTAAAAATCTAAAGAGGCAGGGCGCCTGGGTGGCTCAGTGGGTTCAAGCCTCTGCCTTCAGCTCAGGTCATGATCTCAGGGTTCTGGGATCGACCCCCGCATCAGGCTCTCTGCTCAGCGGGGAGCCTGCTTCCCCCTCTCTCTCTGCCTGCCTCTCTGCCTGCTTGTGATCTCTGTCTCTCTGTCAAATAAATAAATAAAATCTTAAAAAAAAAAATCTAAAGAGGCAATTATCCTATGACCCAGCACCTGCACTCCTAGGCTTTTACCCAAGAGATACAAAGACTTATGTTTAAAAAACAGAATCGACAGCAGCTTTATTTATTGGAGCCAGAAATTGTGAACAACCTAGATGCCCTTCAGTGGGTGAATGGCTAACCCGGGGTACATCCATACTGTGGAATACTACTCAACCATAAAAATGGGTGAAATATCGATACGCTCAACAATCGGGAAGAATCTCCAAAGAATTACACTGAGTGGTGGGGAAAAAGCCAACCCCAAAAGGCTACACACTATGTAATTTCATTTATATGAAATTCTTGAAATGACCAAATTATAGGAATGGAGAACAGGATGGTGGTTGTTAGAGCTTAAGGCTGGAATAGGAGGTAAGGAAATTGGGTATGCCTACAAAAGGGAAACACGGAGATCCTTGTGGTGATGGGCTTGTTCTGTATCTTTTTTTTTTTTTAAGATTTTATTTATTTATTTCACAGAGAGAAAGAGATCACAAGTAGGCAGAGAGGCAGGCAGAGAGGGGAGGGGAAGCAGGCTCCCCCCTGAGCAGAGAGCCCAAAGCAGGGCTCGATCCCAGGACCCTGAGATCATGACCCGAGCCAAAGGCAGAGGCTTTAACCCACTGAGCCTTTAACCCAGACGCCCCAGCTTGTTCTGTATATTTACTGTATTTATGTCAATATTCTGGTTGTGACATTGTACTACTACTTTACAAAATGTTACCATTCAGAGAAACTGGATAAAGGGTACCATAAAATCGCTCTGCTTATTTCTTATAATTATATGTGTATCTATAATTATCATCAAAATGAGAAGTTTAATTAATGACAATAAAGCAGCCAGAAAGAAAAGATACATGACCTCCGAAAGAACGACATTTGGAATGTCAATAAATTTCTCCACAGCAGTAAGTCAAAAATTAGTATCTTAGAGTGCTGAGAAAAAAAATTACTGTCACCTTAGACCTGGGTATATTAAAAAATAACTTTAAAGATCATGGGGGAATTAAAAACACTTTTGATAAACAAAAATGAAGGGTTTAGCCACCAACAGGCTTGGCTGAGAGGATATCAAAGACTTGCTTCAGAAGGCAGGAAAATTATCCTAGGTGGGAGGTCTGAGATGCAAGAAGACAAGTAAGTAAAGAAACTGATTTAACACACGGGCAAATCCTAACAATTACCCGTATAAAAACAATAATAACCATAGGGTCTAATTTGCAAGGTTAAAAATCACAAGCTAAGACTAAAATACTGGAAGATTGTAGTGCAAAAGTTAGAAGAGGGGCAATTTAAACTTTAAATTCCCAAGATCATAAAAAAAAAAAAAATTTTGAGATCTTCAATTAGATCTTCAATTAGAGAGAAAGGTGAAGATACTAACATTGCATTTGAAATGTAGATGGTAAAATTCAAATGTAATTCCCCTAATCAAAAAAGATGGGGTGGAGAGAGAAGTGATTTTTTTTTAACTGTTTTAAATTAGAAAAATTAGGGGGGAGGGCAGCTGGGTGGCTCAGTCAGCTAAGCATCCGCCTTCAGCTCAGGTCCATGATCCGGGGTCCTGGGATGGAGCCCTGCATCGGGCTCCCTGCTCAGCAGGGAGTCTGCTTCTCCCTCTCCCACTCCCCCTACTTGTATTCCTTCTCTCTGTGTCTCTCTGTCAAATAAATAAATAAAATCTTAAAAAAAAAAAAAAGAAAAATTAGGGGACAGGGGTGCCTGGAGGCTCAGATGGTTGAGCATCTGACTTGATTTGGGCTCAGGTTGTGATGAGATCCAGCCCCAAGTTGGGCTCCATGCTCAGTTGGGAGACTGCTTGAGAGTCTCTCTCCCTCTCCTTCTGCCCCCCCCACCACTCACATGCTCTAAATAAATAAACAAATAAATAAAATCTAAAAAAAAAAACCAAAACGGAAAATGGGGGGAACGGAACTAAAAAGACACAAAATAAAGTGGTAGGAATAAATCCAAATATATCAGTAAACAATTAAGATTTAACCCATCAATTAAAGTTAAAATTACATTAAAAAATAATCTGGCCATATGTTGTTTCAGGGGCACACTAAAACATAAGGTATAAAGTAAAAGTAAAAGAAAGGATAGTAAAAAAATCCACCTGATATATTAGAAACAGCTTCATATCAATAAATTGAAAACTTCAATGAAAACAACAAATTTCCAGAAAACAAATAATAACAAAAATAACTAAACATTTAAGAAACAGAGAAGTTAGTAATTCTATAATCATTGAAATCTAATAGGTAAGACATTTTCTCAGAATGGAAATACAAAGTTCAGACAATGTTATAGGCGAGCTCTACCCAATTTTCAAGGAATGGATAATTTAAATCTTTTTCTTCTCTTTGAAGAGAATAGACAAAAAAAAGAGACAACCTGGACATCAAAACCAGAAAAGAGCAACAGAAAAAAAGGAAAATTATAGGCCAACTTCATCACTGTAATAGACAACCACTAAAAGAATATCACTACAACTAAGTATATACATAATTTTTTAAAGAGATTTTATTTATTTGGGAGAGTGAGCATGAGGGGGGGTGTCAGAGGAGAAGCAGACTCCTCACTGAGCGGGGAGCCTGATGCAGGACTCATTCACGCAACTCTGGGATCATGACCTGAGCCAAAGGCAGCCGCTTAACTGACTGAGCCACCCAGGCGCCCCAAGTATATATATATATTTTCAAAAATAATTTTAAAAATAGGAATGGGGAGAGAAAAAATGTATTTGCAAATAACATTATTGTCCACATAGAAGACCCCAGAAAATGCTAGAGACCAATTCTAAATATAAGACTTTAGTAAAACGGCTGGATATAAGAGCAGCGATCAAAAACATTGACTTGTGTACTCACTTCAGTAGCACATACACTGGAATTGGAACAGGGATTAGCATGGGACCCGCACAAGAATGACATGAAAATTAGCCCAGTGTTCTGTATTTTTATTTTTGCAGTGTTTCTATAAATCTCAAATCATCTCAAAATAAAAAGTTGAAAGAAATGTGCAATCTTGTAGGTCAGAAAACAAAATCATATGTTTAAAAGATACTATTTAGGGGGGCGCCTGGGTGGCTCAGTGGGTTGGGGCCTCTGCCTTTGGCTCAGGTCATGGTCTCAGGGTCCTGGGATCGAGCTCTCTGCTCAGTGGGGAGCCTGCTCCCCCCTCTCTCTCTGCCTGCCTCTCTGCCTACTTGTGATCTCTCTCTCTGTCAAATAAATGAATAAAATCTTTAAAAAAAATAAAAAATATAAAAATAAAATAAAAGGTTCTATTTAGGGGCATCTGGGTGGCTCAGTGAGGTCAGTGTCTGCCTTTGGCTCAGGTCATGATCTCAGGGTCCTGGGATCCAGCTCCCTGCTCCGCGGGGAGCCTGCTTCTCCCTCTCTCTCTGCCTACAGCTCCCCACTTGTGCTCTGTGAAAGAAAGAAGAAAGAAAGAAAAAAAAGGAAAGGAAAGGAAAGGAAAGGAAAGGAAAGGAAAGGAAAGGAAAGGAAAGGAAAGGAAAGGAAAGGAAAGGAAAGGAAAGGAAAGGAAAGGAAAGAAAAAAAAAGGAAAAAAAGGGAAGGAAGGAAGGAAGGAAGGAAGGAAGGAAGGAAGGAAAGAAGGTCGGTCTTTCAAAAAAAAAAAGATACTATTTATAATAGAACAGAATAGAATAGAATCTTATTCACAAAAGATACAGAAACTAGGAGTAAATCTAACAAAAGAAGTGCAAAAACTTCATAAGGAAAATTCTAAAAGGTTCAAGAACAAACTAGGGCTATGTTATTTTTATGAAAAGGAAGATCCAATATTATAATGTTGTTTATGTTGTTTTTTTCCACAAAAGTTCCTATTGTTTGAATGCAAATGCAATTAAAATCCCAACAGAATTCTTAGGGAAACCAGGGAAGTTGATTTCAAAATTGCACACACAACACACACACACAAAAGGCAAAGGCATTACTAATAAAACAGGTAGAGGAACTTGCTTAAATATTTTCTAGGGATGTCTGGGGGTTCAGTCTTTAAACGTCTGCCTTCAGCTCAGGTCATGATCCTGGGGTCCTGGGATCCATTGGGCTCTCCCTCTCCCACTCCCTCTGCTTATATTCCCACTCTCGCTGTCAAAAAAATTAATAAAATCTTAAAAAAAATAAAAGACTTTCCATAGTCACAGAAATGTAAATGTTTGGTACTGGTAGTGGGATAAACAGTAAACCAATGGAATAGAGAGCCCAGGAAACAAAATCCACACATATATGGAAACATAAATGACAGAAGTGGAAGGTAGATCAGGGAATAGATGAACCATTCACCAATGGGTTTTGGACAATTGGTTGTATCCATTTTTTTTTTCAAAAAGTGATTTTTTTCATTATATCATACCATCTACATACACACATACAATGTAGATTAAAGATTTAAATGTAAAAAACAAAGCTTTACTATTGTATCTTAAAAATCCTGAATGAGTATCGAATTTTATCAAATCTTTTTTAAGTGTATAAAATAATCAGTTATTTTTCCTTTATTCTTTTAATGCATTTAATTACGATGATAGATTTATTCATGCCCAACCATTCTTCCATTTCCAAATAAATTAAAAAAAAAAAAAGCTTTACTTACAACTTTTAGAATATAGGAGAATATCTTTATTAAGGATTTCTTAAAATACAAAAAGCACAGAACACACAGAGAAAGGCTAATAAATTTGACATTCAACTTAAAAATTTCTGTCTAAAATATATAACCTAATTCTAATCAAACATTTAGACCCAACATCCAGTTTATAGGAAATAGAAGAGCTAGAAGACACCATGAGGTTACCATCAAATGATTCCCAAAATCTGAAACATTCTGTGAAATATTCTGGCCTGAACTCTTCAAAAAGTCAACGTCATTTAAAAAAGGAAAAAAACGGGCGCCTGGGTGGCTCAGTTGGCTGAGCGACTGCTTTCGGCTCAGGTCATGATCCTGGAGTTCCGGGATCGAGTCCCACATCGGGCTCCCTGCTTTGAGAGGAGCCTGTTTCTCCCTCTGACCTCTCCCCTTTCATTCTCTCTCTCTCTCTCGGTTAAATAAAATAAATCTTTAAAAAAGGAAAAAAAAAAGGAGGTGGGATGGATGGGTAAGAACACTTCTAGATTAAGAAAACAAATGACAAGAACAACATGCAATGCATGAACCTTGAGTTTGGGTTTAAAAACAAATCAACACCTAAAAATGACATTCTTGAGACTATCAGGGAAATTCAAATATAGACTATGCATTATATATTAGGGGATTATTGTTACTTTTTTAAGAAACCTCTATGCCCAGTGTGGGGCTGCAACTCACGACCCTGAGATGGAGTTGCATGCTCTACCGACTGAGCCAGCCAGGTGCCCTTATTGTTAATTTTCCCAAGTGTGATAATAATATTGTGGTGAAACAGGACACTTGCATTTTAGGAAATGCATGGTGAAATACTGAAAAGTGAAAGGTCATGATGTTTTTAATTTACTTACGAACTGTTCAACAACAAAGTATTATTGACTCTTACATCTGGGTGGAAGGTATACGGAAGTTCATTTTTTGTTGTTGTTTCTATATATATATGAAACTTTTCATATTACAAAGTTGAGGGGACATTCATAACTTGTGCTCTTCCAAGGGCATCAATAAAAAGGTGAAAAAATAAGCCACAAACTGGGAGAGTATGTTTATAGCATCTAATCGTAATAATGAATTAGTATCCATAGTCCATAAACTACTGTAAGAAGACAGTAACTTCACATAAAATGGGTCAAAGACATGTAAAACTTTTCAGAGAGGGCCATCAGGAATGAATACAATACATATGAAAAAGTGCTCAACCTTGTGAGCGTTTGGGAAATGCAGATTTGAATAGTGAGATTTCCACTCGGGCCAAAAAGTGACAGGATCAGGATTTACCTTCCCCATTTTAAACAAAAAACCTGCACAGAACGTACACTACAAAGTCTTTCAGACACTGGCCAGCAGCAGGACAGTGACTCTTGAGAGAAGGAAAACAAACAAGAAAGCGACAATTGCCTGAGCTGACCATGCGGTTTCCACACGGTAGCACTAGACAGGGATGTGACTCGAAAGAGCCTGGGAGTCTCCGGGAAGGGGAGAGTTAGCGGAGCCAAGAGGAAGTTTGTAGCGCCGAGTACCGGAAGGAGGAGGGAACTGCAGAGGGAAGAGTTCCAGATGTACAGAGGGTTTGCCCGAGTCTTCAGCTGAAAACACGAGGAAACGAGGAAACCACCCAAAGGTGGGAAAGAACCACCAGAAGAGAGCAGGTAGCACAACCTGGGAGTTCATATAGGGCTCAAAATAGTTCTTGTTCCCAATAGCCAGAGAAGAGAAATCTCTGAAGAGACTAAGCAAACGGGAGATTATTCCGAACGGTATTACCTCAATAGCAGGCCAATTAGCCCTAAAAGCTCTTCTGGTCCTACCTCATTACACTTAAAAGCAAGCTATAAAAGGATCAGAGTGTTTCCAAGTATCTTAATTATGTCCCAGAAAAAGCTCAACATATTTAAAGGAACACAAAAACTCTAGTACGCAGCAATGTAAAATCCAAAAATTACCAGGCATGCAAAGCAAATTACAACTCAGTAATGGGTGGGGAAAAAAGTCAACCAATAGACACAGATCAGAAATGATACAGATGACAGAATGGCCAAGTACATTAGAATGGCTATTATTAATGTACTCCAGGTGTCAAAAAAAAATGGAGGAAAGCATGAGCCTGTTAAGGAAAAGCACAGGGGATATAAAAAAGACCCAAATGGAACTTCTAAGAATTTATTTATTTATTTGAGAGACAGAGAAAGTGAGAGAGAGCATGAAAGGAGAGAAGGTCAGAGGAAGCAGCAGACTCCCCGTGGAGCTGGGAGCCCGATGTGGGACTCGATCCCAGAACTCAAGGATCATGACCTGAGCCGAAGGCAGCCACTCAACCAACTGAGCCACCCAGGCGCCCCCAAATGGAACTTCTAAAATTAAAAAATTATGTTTTAGGTGAAAAGTACACTGGATGGGATTAACAGAAGATTAGATACTTCAGGAGAAAAGATGAATGAACTTGAGGACACAGCCACAGAAACTATGGAACAAGAGAAAAAGACTTCACCCAAATGGAGCATCAGTATAATGTGTGACGACGTCAGATGGCCTAACATACAAGTCACTGGAGTCCTGAGAGAGGAGTCAGAGGAGGGGAGGGACAGAAAAAAGTAACTAAATAAATAATACCCATAGCTTCTCCAAATTTGGTGAAAACCATAAACCTGTAGGTAAACAGCCCCAGCAGAAGAAACGTGAAAAAAAACTATACCAAGCACATCATAATCAAATTGCACAACAGTAGTGATAAAATGTTAAAAGCAGCCAGAGAAAAAGAACGAGTTACATATAGAAGAACAAATACAAGAATAATAGTAATCTTCTCACTGGAAACCACAAGGTACCACTAAACATCCACTACACTGGCAAAATTTAAGTCTGAAACTAAGAAGCGTTCCAGATGGTGTAAAACAAAGGCAACTCACATAGTGCTGGTCAGGGCATAAACTGGTCCAGCCACTGCAGAACATAATTTGGCATTTTCTTGTAAAGATGAAGATATCCACACCATGTGAGCAAGCGGTATCACTCCTAGACACGGAATGTTCATAGCAGCACTGTTTGTAACAGCAAAACCAAAAACAAACCAACAACTCCAAATGTCCATTAACAGAAGAATGGGGAAATTGTGGTCTATTCATACAAGATACTATAAAGCAATAAAAATGAAAGACTCTCATAAGAAATACCAAGTTGAAAAAGCGAGTCACAGAAGTAAACATACATTATGCCACTTATATAAAATTCAAAAACATACAAAATTTAACATTTTATTTTGGAATACATACATTGTTGTAAAACTCACAAGCAAGAGAATGACAAATACAAAACTCAAAATAATAATCACCTGAGGAGAGAGCACAAAGAGGGTTTCTAAAATGTAGCTGATATTCTATTTCTTAAGCCAGCTCATGGGCACACAAATATTTGCTATTCTTTATACCTTATATATACATGTCTATGAATTTTTAAGTATGAAATACTTCATTTAAAAAAAAAGAATAGTGGAAAATGTGAAAGACTTTAAAAATGAAGACTACTGTTTATGTATAACAATAAAATTAGTGTAAAAAAGTATACAAAGAAAATGTTCAGTTCTTTATGTCTTCTGTGCCCTATACAATTAGTATCAATTGAAAAGGGCCATAACCCTAGTGTGAAAAAAAAATAACAAGCAGAGTCTTTTAACGGCTTAGACACCAAATCTGAATATCTGATGCTCTACATTAGACAACAGTAAATACATTAGCTACTCATGTCTAATTCTTCATTTTTCATCTGTACTTGGATTTTTCTTTATCTTTGGATTTCTTGGGACTTCTGCTTCGGTCTCTCTTTTTACTCCGTTCTCTTTCATAGGGGTCGGTCTGGTATTTGGATTTGTGACTATTACTGTAGTGGCCATCCCTTTCTCGAGATCGGCTACGACTTCGGTTTTGAGGTCGGTCTCTCTTTTCACTCTTTTGCTTCTCCCAACAGCTTTCTTCTTCCTCATAGTGACCAAACCCCATCTCCCTGTAGATATCCTTCAAAGGAATGGAGAAAGAGTTACAAATGGATCCATAAAATAATCATTTCGTAGATACTGTCAGTTAATAACACTCTAAAAGTCTACCAGAGCAAGCAGCTGTAACAGCGTGAATTTGAACACTACCACTAACGCCAAGAATCTTCTAAATTAGAAAGCAAAATAATTCAGAAAAAGACTTCAATCATTTTTCTTATCAATCTCATTGCTTTGTATCTACTACTTTAGCTGAACTGAAGGATCATATCCAGAAACAAAGAACTGAAATCACCCAACTGAAATCAGAACAAGTGTTTAGAGAAAACCGGAATACCGAGAACTCTAGCTGTGGCTAGTCACCTTTCTACCTCCCCCTTTTCCACTCCCCAACTGATCTGCAATGGAATTACTAAAATTCCCACAAAAACCTTATAAAGAAGACATTTAAATAACATAGCCAGAAGAGGTTTTAGACAAGTCAATCAGTCTAAAAAGAAAACAGATACTGCATACTTTGTGGTCTGAGTGATTATTTTTAAAGTGTTTATTTTATAATAGCTCCTCACAAATTTCTTCAAAGATATTTTCCTTGTTTATATTTGACTAATATAAGTGTTTTATTAAAATCATTTACTGGGGTATCTGGGAGGTTCAGTCGGTTAAGCATCCAACTCTTGGTTTTGACTCAAGTCACAATCTCATGGGTCATGAGACAGAGACCGCTGTCAGGCTCCACGCTCAGAGGGGAGGCTGCTTGAGATTCTCTCCCTCTGCCCCTCCCCCCTCACGTGCATGCATTCTCTAATAAATAAATCTTAGAATAAACAAATCATTTATTTACATATTTCTTAAAAATGAGTTAAGAAACAATGGGCCAACAGAGTAGATACATTAAATTCTTTTTTTTTTCTTTTTTGGGGAGGAGAGACAGAGAGAGGAGAGGGGCAGAGGGAGAGAATCTTAAGCAGGTGAGTCACCCAGTTCCTCTAAATTCTACTCTTACTAATTAAGTAACAGTAATTTTCCTATATGAAGAGAGTTAGTTACAACTCTACTTCTGTTTGTGTTCTATCCCTAATTAAAATCAGTATCTCAGGGGAGCCCTGGTGGCTCAGTCTGTTGAGCATCTGACTATTGATCTCAGCTCAGGTCTTGATCTCAGGGTCATGAATTCAAGCCCCACCTTGGACTCCACACTGGGCATGGAGCCTACTTAAAAAAAGTAAATAAAATAAAATGAGTATCTCAGCAAGTGGCTGAAATCTAAAGAGACCAGAGCCAATGCTCTTTCAAGAGACAATTCATAAAATTCAATTTCCTTAAAAGATTTCTTTCAGAAGAAAGCAAAATCCTAAGGATTGAGTTCCCAAGGGTCCCAACTCCATTACCACAGACATTATTATAGTAGATGTAAATGTCAAGGTTTCAAATTTAGAGTGATGAATACCTATGGTTAATGACTGGATTTTAAGCAAAGGATTCATAATTATTCCATATATTGTCTAGATACTGTACAGTCTACCTGGAGTGGATTGTAGAATACATCTAAAATGATTGTTATAATCAGTGTTTGTGGAATACAACTTTATAAACTGTTTCATGATTTCCTGTACAATCCCAATAGTTCTTTTCACTCTATAAAGTCCCAGAGGAATGGTTTAACTCTTTAACAACTACTTTCTAGCAATACATGACAGCCCTAGATAAAATAATTTTTTGTGCTTCCTGTAACATACACAAAATATAAATATCTATGTACTATTCTCTCTGTATATTTAATTCCTGTATTGGATGAGATAACAAACTTTTAAAAATGGAGAGACTGCTAACTGATGTAGAACTATAAAATCTTCAGTAATTATAAAAATAGGCACTTAAGTGCTTTGAGTGTTAAAATACAAGAGAGGGGCACCTGGGTGGCTCAGTGAGTTAAGGCCTCTGCCTTTGGCTCAGGTCATGGTCTCAGGGTCCTGGGATCAAGCCCCGCATCAGGCTCTCTGCTCAGTGGGGAGCCTGCTTCCCCCTCTCTCTCTGCCTGCCTCTCTGCCTACTTGTGATCTCTCTCTCTCCCTCTCTGTCAAATAAATAAATAAAATCTTTATAAAAAAATACAAGAGAAAGAGATAAAAGATTATACAATACTTAATTCTCTGAAAAATTTGATGAAACTGAAAATCTGAAATGCACTGAAACCTTAAAACCTCTCCTACTTTAAAATTTAAAAAACAAAATAAAACAAAAAAAACCCTCTCCTACTTGGGGTACCTAGGTGGCTCAGTCGTTAAGCATCTGCCTTTGGTTCAGGTCATGATCCCAGGGTCCTGGGATCAAGCCCTACATTGGGCACTCTGCTCAGCAGGAAGCCTGCTTCTCCCGTTCCCATTCCCCCTGCTTGTGTTCCCTCTCTCGCTGTTTCTCTCTCTCTGTCAAATAAATAAAATCTTAGAAAAAAAACAAAAACAAAACTTCTCCTACTTGGAATATTTTTCAAATCTACACAAGCTTTAAACTTGGACAGTTCTAGGTTCAAAATGGTCTTTGCCAATTTAGGAGATGTGTCAAACAAGAAATAATGTTGAGGTTAGATTTACCAGGGAAGGTTTCACAGAGAAGTTAGGATTTGAGATTAACCTCAAAGAATGAGTGGGTTTGGCTGTGGATTGGCTGCAAGAAGGCTCATGCATGGAGTGGAAGTGAAAACTGAAAAGTAAGAAGAACTAGCACCATGTGCATGAAGGGGAAAAGGTCAGGTGACTGGATGAAGCCATATTAGAACAGATCCTTTAAGTATGTGCTAGCACAGTGCTAAGTGCTTTTAGAGTACAATATTACCCTCATTCTAGAAAATAAGGAAAGTGAGACTCAAGAGATCTATACAGGGTGGAGAGAATTTTTTAACTGATCAGTAACTTGACATACAAAATTGAAAGGTGGTACAGAATAATGAAAAAACCCATACCTGACTGAATCAATATAATGTTAAAGTTCTAGCTCTCTCATTAAACTATGAAAGGCCACAGGCCTGTGGGGTCAGGATCTTTACATCTAAGGGAAAGGGAATGAATTAGATGAACTGTCAGTCCTTTCCAGGACAGACTTAAAAAACACCTATCATTTTAAACACTTAAGCCATAAGACAAAATGACGAAACTAGCATGTGGCTAAAAAGGAAAGAAAAAAAACACCATAAAATGGCCAATTTATTTATTTTTTAAGTGGCCAATTTAAAGCAACCACCTTTGCCTATCCAATGATTTCATGTAAAGCAGTTCGAAAAAATATGAACTAAAGGCTATCCTTGCTCAGGTCTCTAGGACTAAATCAAAGATTTAGTTAAATCTAAATCACTGAAATAACATTAACTGATTAAAATGACAGCAAAAACAGAGTCCCCGATTATAAGAAAATAAACAGCTATGAAAGCCACAGAGGAGAGCTGACAAGCAGGCAACCCACAGCCCAAAACTCACTTCCTGGAAGCCCAGTAAAACCCAAACCTCAACAACATAGTCACCATCTCTGGAATAAAGACAAGAGGTGGAAAAATTAAACAGAGAAGTTTTCAAATTGAACAGTAAGGCTGTCAATAAAAAACAAAGAACTTAAAGAAATTAGTTAAAACATTCTTAGGAAATTAGGCTCACCAACCAAAATACCAACAAACAGGAAAATCTGAGCTATACCTGAGAAAAACCTAGTACCGAAAATTCCCTTTAAAGATTGTATTTTTGAGACTGAAATCAAAAGGGTAAAAATCAGAATAATAAAACAAAAAATGGGGCCCATTAAAATCTTAAATACAGATGCTATTTTACGAGAAAGAAAAATAAATCAGCATACTTGTATTAGTAAATCAAAGTTCAAAATCAAAAGACATTTGTTTTGAGGGGAGAAATAAGTTAGGAGATTATTATTTGGAACTTAACAATTTTATAACTGCCAAATGGTTTAACATTATTTTTAAAAAATTCTAACAACATTCCCCCCAAAAAACTACTTGATGGCTTTTACTCCATGCTAAAAAAGAAAAATATTTTCTATTGTAAAGTTTTAAGTAATCAAACAGCAGGATGAAAAAGATGCACAAAAAGAAGGGGGAAACACATACTTAAAATGCAGCCAGATTTTGGATTTTTAGACCTCTGATTATTTCAAATACACCAATATGTATCTCATGCCTAAATTCACTGAGGATTCAGGATGAGAAGCCAGGGCTAAAAGCAACATGTGGCACGGTGGTCGGGGGTGGCGCAGGGGGTGGAGATCAAGGAATTCTAGCGGAAAACATGCCAAATATTCAGAGAAATGTGACGTAGCCCTAGGGAGGTCTTAGACTAAACTAATACAGTATAGAAATTAAGAGGGAGACGTGCCAGTTAGATCACATTGGAGTATTACACTAGGAGACAAATTTTATTAGAATAGCAACAGAATTTAGGAGAGAAAACTGCCAGGAGCGTACACCAGGTCAGCGCAGCGGCAGAGTGGCTCGGAGTACAAGTCCAGATTTACACTGTGCCTCTGCGACTCATCAGCTCTGTAAAACCAGGGCAAGTCACTTAAACTCTTCAGGTTTCAGTCTCTCTGTTGTAAAATGGGGAAAATCGTATCCACCTCACATTACTAAGCACACGGATGCCACTAGCTGGCATCTGGCAGAGTGTCACTGATGCACGTGCGGCTAGTTGGGAGAACGGAGTAACAGGAAAGGTGTGACTTACACGCTAAGGGCGCCACACTAAAGATGGCACTCTTTAAATAGCAAAAGGGCTGTGGAAAAAGAGAGGTCCACGGGCGGGCAGCAAGGAGTAGGAATACATGCTATCTAGAAGAGAGGAAACTACGAATATATATAAAATACGTATCAGTTGAAATTTTTTTTTTTTAAAGATTTTATTTATTTATTTATTAGGAAAGAGAGAGAGTGAGAGAGAGCAGGTCAGAGTGAGAAGCGGACTCCCCATGGAGCTGGGAGCCCGATGTGGGACTCGATCCCAGGATTCCGGGACCATGACCTGAGCCGAAGGCAGTCACTCAACCAACTGCGCCACCCAGGGGCCCTCAGTTGAAATTTTTTTAAAGTGAAGAATAATCCATGAAGCACCTGGGTGGTTACCTTGGCGGCAGAAGAAAGGGGGGGCAGGGATAGCATCTAGGTTCTCTGCACACACCACTTTGTAGATTGTACTTTGGATGCATACAACAAATTTTTAAAACTATAAAACGCACTAAAAATTATTTAAAGCAATCCCTAAATATTGAAAAGAAACAAATTAATTGAAATATGAGTCCAGTGAATGGCCTTTCTGATTCTGTTTCAGAATCAGAAACGATTCTGATTTAAAACACAGTAGTTTGACTATAACAGTAAAATAACAGCCTGTGTAGAAAATGTGCGCACACACATATTTCTTCACTTAATCTTAACATACCTGGGAGATAAGTAAAATCTCAATTTCAGAGAGGAGGCTGTTGCTCAGGAAGCTAGTTAGCTTGTCGAGGCCACATCAACGGCTAATGGCACAGAAACTTACCCCTAGCTTCTCTGAAGCCAATCCTGCACTTTGCCAACCATACTACATCTCTCCTTCTCTGGGTCTTTGCTTGACATGCCATTCCCAGCGTCCTGAACTTTCTCCCTCTCCCCTCTGCCTACTAAAACCTCTTTACCCACCAGGCCTAGCTCAAGAAATATCATGTAATTTGCTTTTCATTTAACAGAGAGCCAAAACACAGGCTAGAAATGACTTCTCCCTAGAGTCAATTTTCTTTGAGGAATTATTAGTATCACTGTCTTAGAAAGTGTATTGTTGGGGCACCTGGGTGGCTAAGACTGTTAAGTGTCTGACTTCAACTTCCACTCAGGTCATGATCTCAGCGTCCTGGGATTAAGCCCCCTGTCAGGCTCCAAGCTCAGCAGGGAGTCTACTTGTCTCTCTGCGCCGCCCTCCCTCCGCCTGCTCGTGATGGTCCTCCTCTCACACACACACACACACATACACACACACACACATAAAATAAATCTTGGTGTGCCTGGCTGGCTCAGTGGGTTAAAGACTCTGCCTTTGGCTCAGGTCATGACCTCAGGGTCCTGGGATCAAGCCGCACATTGGGCTCTCTGCTCAGCGGGAAGCCTGCCTCCCCCTCTCTCTCTCTGCCTGCCTCTCTGCCTACTTGTGATCTCTCTGTGTCAGATAAATAAAATCTTTAAATAATAATAAAAATAATAAATAAATAAATCTTTAAAAAATAACACGTATTGTTCAAGAATACACGTGGGATGATCAAGTTAATTATGAGTGCTCTTTTTATTTCAGATACACAATATGAAAGGGCATAAATGTTTCACAGGTCTTAAAACTTCAAGAGCAGGGCTCCTGCGGGGCTCAATCAGTTAAGTGTTTGCCTTTGGCTCAGGTCATGATCTCAGGGTCCCGGGATCGAGTCCCACATGGGCTCCGCCTGCTCTGCAGGGAGCCTGCTTCTCCCTCTCCTGCCTGCCACTCCCCCTACTTGTGCAGTCTCTCTCTCTGTCAAATAAATAAAATCTTTTAAAAATAAATAAATAAAGATCTTTTAAAAAAGAAATAATAAAAAATAAATTTTTAAAAAAACTTCAAGAGCTCAAGTACTAACCATAACACTAGATGATAAGTGAGAATGACAAAGGAGCACGTTTGAGCACAACCACACCTGCTTCTGATGGGAATAAGTAAGTGTCCACAGGTTCAGAAATCACTCTCGTTTCACAATATGGAACTGAACGATCTGTTAAGTTACTCTGAAAACAATCTTTTATCATTTGTGATATATACTCTCGAACACTAAGTCCCTCACTCCGGGGAAACCATTCTACGCTCTAGAGTTAGGCACATAACCACCCTGTTCAGAACTATATCCTCACCTGCTATACTATGTCGCTAAGAAATAACTTACAGAGGGATGAAATATTTCTCCCTCTCAGCTAAGGCTGGACATTACAGGTACCTGGTTAGTATTTCTGATCGGCATGTAGTCCTCATCTTCTTTTTCCTCAGAGCAGTGACGAGTTTTCTTCTTGTGTTTTTTACTTGTGTGTGAGTGACTTGATTTTGAATCTTCTGCTTGCTCATCTAGTACAAGATCATATTTTGCACTGCAGCAACTAGTTAAGGATAGATGTGAGAACTGACACTGATAATACAACAAAATGTAAGAATCTGGTAAACAAAGGAGGCCATGAGGCTAAAGGTAATTTTTTAAAGCAAAAAGCACCTCACAAGCATAGTGTCTATTTCTAAAACAAAACTACTTCATATTTTCTTTTAGGAAAAATGGAAAGGACCTTGACCTGAAATAAACAATTAACAACTGGCAAGTGAGTGGGCAAAACACATGGAGGGCAAAAAATATCTAAATCCACAAATGAAAATTTAAGCAGCCATAAAAAATAAGGAAACCTATTTGTCAAAAATGAAAAAAATTTAAACTTGGAAAATGAGGTACATGTTTCACTGGAAAAAAAAAAGATGTTACAAACCCCAATGACAGAGAAGCTACAGGAGATAAAAGACACATTCATGTGACTCTTCTTTTGAATACTATAGAAGGAAATTTAGCAATGCCTTGCCAACAACCATACTTAAATTGAAGTAAGAATTTATAAGAGGTTAAAGTAAGTTAAATGAGCAAAGTTATACATAACAATTATTTTTTTACAGCAGAAACTGAGAGTAACAAAAGCCTAGTAATAAAGACATTCTTAAATAGAACTTCAACAGGATATATTATTACAAAAAAACTTATTAGCAATGATAAATAAATGTTATGAAAAAACCCAGAAAAGTGATTATGAAAAATTAAAAGTGTAAAAAGCTTGCAATAAAAATTGTCTATACCATATGGTAATTGTAACTTGACAAAACATAAAAGATCAAGATCTGAAAGAAACAACGAGAAAAGGTATCATTTGTCTAGATGGTAAATTGTGAGTGGATCTTTTCTTCTTAGTTGAAGTGTAGTTGACATACAATATTGTGTTAGTTTCAGGTATACAACACGGTGACTCCACATTTATAGATTTGAGTGACTCCTGTCTTAATTTCACATAAATGTGTTATAAAAATTATGATAATGTGTTTTAATTCAGAGGTAAGTATTTTCTCCAATTTACTATCATGTCTTAGAACAAGAGAAAATAGAAAACCGTTACACTCTCTGTTGAAAATAATCTCAAGTTCTAAAATAGTATCTGAGGAAGGCTGACAAGGGCCAGAATAGTGGTTTTCACAAAAGCAGCTTCGGAGCAAGCCCGACACGCAGAGCTGTTTTAGAGTCGTGTGCAGCTGGAGGAATAGCGGACACGCTTCCCTCAGTACCAGCGGGGTCTGTTTTTGCCGCCGCAGTTCTATGCCTTCCTCCAGGGCCTCTCGCTTCTACATAACATTGAGCAGGAAAATGCTGCATCCTCTCGGCTTTTCACAAGATGGCTAAAGATGGCCAGTCAGCCTGCACCATATGCTGTTCCTACTCCATTTCCTCTAACTTCTTTTCTCCTTTACACGACATCACACTGTTTCCAGAGTAGCTTCTGGAGCCTCTACTTTGCAGGTACGGATTCAACAGCCCTTGCCCAGGATTTCACTTCCTGTGCTGCTTTACACACACAGCTCCTTCCGACCAAAATCCATTTAGTGCATCACAGCCAGCATTTTATAGTAATGTAGAATGGAAAACAGAGTACATGGCACCTAACAAAAATACTGTGGCACTTCTGTTTCAATTATGCGTGCATGTGAATGGCTATTCTAGGACTGTGCTGGGTATAATATAAACTAGACTTCTTAACTGATGGATCGAGTTAGAGAAAACAGCCTCCCATCTTAGCTCTTCCCCCATATTCCAGGTGCAGCTTTAATGTCACTTTTACTGGTGCTACCTGAGGGTCTTCTCTGACTCCTCACCCCTATAAGCCCCATACCCCACAAATGTACTTCTTTGCAACACTCTAGACATATTCATATTTGATTCATGGTTATTATTTAATGTCTGTTCATGCCTCCTCCAACAATAAACTGCAAGGTCTATGAGGACAGGGGCTATGTGTCACTGCTAAGCTGGTGTGTAACAGATGCCACATAAGTATGTGTTGATTATCATATCGCCAAGACACGTCTCTTGTCCCATCTCTTCTCCCTCCCTTACCCACCCTCTTCTACTCAATACGACAGGCAACACTTGTGTGTGTCAAATCTTTCCAAAGTCCTTTGGATTAAACATACACATGTGATCTCTCTCACCTGCTTTCCCCAATTTATTCCCCAAGGTCTACTCTGGCCAAATTAAACTTGCCTTTCCTTTTGTTCTATTTTTAATCTTATTAGTAATTTACAATAATTTCTTTATCTCAAGACCCATAAAAGTGTATCTCCACCATGACTTTTTAACTTAAAACTTATCTGATTATAAAAAAAGAAAACCACTAAACTTATCTGATTATTAGATTGTCCTCTGAATCTTCTGTCATAGTAACAAAGTCACATAATACATGATATACAAGGTAGGGGAAAAAAAATATCTTACCTATTATAAACACACATTCTATCACTCTATTATTGTCCCTGAGATTATAAATGCCTTGCTAAAATGAAATCTATCAATTACCAAGAACATAAAGACTATCTTACGGGATCAGACTCAAGAATTTCCGTTTTCCTTAATATTCTGTTTGAGAATGATTTTTTTTTTTTTTTTTTGACAGAGAGAGATCACAAGCAGGCAGAGGCAGGCAGAGAGAGAGGAGGAAGCAAGCTCCCCGCCAAGCAGAGAGGCCGATGCAGGGCTCGATCCCAGGACCCTGAGATCATGGCCTGAGCCGAAGGCAGAGGCTTTAACCCACTGAGCCACCCAGGCGCCCCTCTGTTTGAGAATGATTAACAATGGTTTATATCAGGACATGTCTGATTTCTCCATCAATTTCAAAAGACTAAAAGCAGGCATTGTTCAATACTAGCCACATGTGGTAGTTTAAATTAATTAAAATTAAACGAACTTTGAAATTCAGGTCCTCAGTCCATTTCACATGCTCAAAACCACATGGGGCTAGTAGCTACCCTGGAGGGTAGACATATTTTCCACCACTGTAGAAAGGTCTAGTGGACAGTACTGGGCTACCAATTTATTCTCAAACATGCCTGGTTTCTTTTCTTAACTTTCAGTAATCTATCACCTTGACTTTAAAACATTTTAATATTACATATTCTTCCTTTTCAGCTTGAACTACTTACCTCTACGAGGGAAATGACAAAAGACATCTCCTTGTACTTTATACTCTATTCCTGTTCTTCCATTTATTTGCCCTACACTTCCCTTCTGCCAGCTGTAGCTACTAATAGTTAGCCTAAATTTCAAAGTTAGCCTTAATTTCAAAGATTTGTTAAATAAATCTCAAGTATATTCCATCTATACCTTTTATCATTTTAATATTTCAATCATACCTGCACTAATATTCATCTTTTTAGACTAAATCTTAGCTTACTGTTCGGTGTGCCTGCATGTGAAAGCCTCCTCCTCATGTCAGTACAATTCAGACTCCCATCCACCCATTACACTGCTTACGTCTTACAATGCTTTATGCATTGTAGACGGTCAAAACATTTTTTAAAATGAGTATATAACAAGTCAACCTGATACTCATCTTTCCTTGATGAATACTTGGAAAAGAAATGTCTAAGACAGTGTGGGAAAAGAGAATCCCTAAAACACCAACAGAAATTAGGAAACAAAGAGACCATTTACCAGAAAGAATCCAAAAGCATAACTTTCGCAATGTGTAGAGTGATAGATTTATAATGAGAATATCAATGAACAAATTAAAATTAAAATGACATAATGTAAATAGTATGTTTCATTGACTTGTCTCAACCTAAAACTTGGAAGAATCTAAATTAAATGGTCAAGTCAATGGATTTCTTTTTAATCCTATAAAAACTAAGTCTTCATTCAAATACGAGCCCAATAAATATTTGTTGCTAGACTGACAATGTACTAAGCAGAAAGAAGCAACCCAATCATGTAAGAGAACAACAGGATTTTGTTAATCCATATATTTACCATCTCCAAAGAAGTTAAATATTATGAGAAAGGTTAACACCAAGAATTTAGCGTAGCTATATGAAGAAAATTTCTGAGTAAGAGGAATATAAAACACTACAATTGTATACAAAATATGAATCTTACCTCAAAATTTCAGAGTAAGTGTTAACCTTAACCTAAGAGTAAGGAGGGAAAAGAATTAAGCTAGAGATTTTTTTCAACCCTAATCTTCTCCATACATTAGAGAATACACCAAAAAAGAAAAGTATACGTAAGATGGTCAAAAAGGATTACAATAAACTAAATGATGTCTTCACAAACCACCAGATTCAGGAACCTTGTCTTCTACAGACTGTGACTTTTTATAACATATCATACAGTACTCAACACAGAGTGGATGATCTCTCCATAACAACTAATTGGTTCTTGTAAAGGATACTCCTGCTTGGGCTTTACTTTATCTTTCAAAACTAAATTAGATGGTTTATCCTGTTCTTTTTCATACTCCTTGAAATCACTCTTGGTGTATTTCCCACCTAGTTATTAAAAAAAAAGAGAAAAAAAAAGAGTAAGAAAACTCAACTAATTTACTGAAGAACAAAAATTAATTTATAAGTGGTATAACATATCAGCTATAAGAGGCATATATATTGGCAGACAAAAAAGGCTGAGAAGAGAACAAAAGAATAGTAATTTATTCTCCACTACTATTTTAAATGAAATCAGATACCCATTTTGCTAAGTAGCTATATGCTGCCACCTAACGATGTATGTGAGTATTACAACATCAAACTTTCAAATCCTCAATTACAGTGAATACAGTCACTCAGAAATAATGCAGTATTTAAGTAGAGCCATTAAGTCCATGAGAAATTTAGGTACAAAGGAAACTGAGAGCTTGAGAGTGGAGTCTGAGATCAGCTTAGAAGTTTGGAAGTGAGGCTTTAAACATCATCTTATGACACGGCTTTAACTGTGTCATAGGAGACACGGGCCAAAATTTCAACAGATAGTGGGACATCAGGAATGTACACAGAAGTTCACTAAAGGGTGTGAAAGGGGAGGGTTGGTGACAATACCAAAGACAAACTGTCTCTGCTCTGAAATTCTTGGTTAAGTCACTTATATTCCCTCCCAAATGCCAAAAATGAAATCAACAATCCCTTCAGAAAAATAGGACCTACTGTTACATCCTGACTGGCCTTCAGTGGCAGGGCCAGGAAAAACCATCTTGTGCAGCCCCTCTACTCCCAAGTTGAAAACCGTATGTATAAAATATATATATTTCCTTTTTTAAAAGAAAAAGCTATAAATATACATAAAACCTACATGGGAATAAAAACATGAAATAAGAGGAAATTCTACCATAAAGTAAATATATAGGTATATATGTTCAAAGAACGTTAGGTGGAAAATAATACAAGAACAGATAAGAGCAGTTACCACTGGGAAGGGAAATTGGATAGATGAGGGGCAGGTGTAGAAGGGAGAGTTTTTTACACCACCTTTTCAATTTTGTACCATATGACAACTAAAACTTCAAAAAAAACTTAAAGAGTTTTGCATCTAGAAGAACCAAGCCACTACAACCACCAAAATCTTTACTTTACAAATATGCCGCATTTGTAACGGGTAATTATAAGTAATTTATAACACAAAGTGAAAATATTCACTATCAGCTTAAATACACATATGCACACTCACACACACTCCCCTGGTATCTTAGATTCTTGCTATCAGTTACGTGAAAACATAAATGGCAGAAGTTCTATTAGTGAACATTTCTCCTGATGAACAGCACTAAGGCAAAGGAGGCACAGCACATGCACACACACGCACGCATAGACGTGTGTCTATGGGAAGCTGAAAAACATACCTTTTCCTTTCCACTTAACCTTTGCAACAGACTGGCTAAAATCCACATGGATCCTCCTGTCATCTATAAGTACATTGTCCATTTTGAAGAACGCTTTCTCACAATCTTCTTCCTGATAGAAATTACGAAAACTCAAGCATAAATATTTATGGAAAAGATTTCTGCAGCTAGAACAAATACTGAAAATACCGCAAGTCTGTTGTTACTAACACTAATATTGAGTGCCTATCACATCCCAGATGCTGTTGCACGCTCCGCATCTATGAGCTCAGTTAACTCTGATAACAAGCATATAAAGTACTACCTACCATTATCTCCATTTTCTCAAAGAGAACACATACATTTAGAAAGGTACAGAAGTTGCCAAAGGTCAGCTGGCAAAAGGGAGAGCCAGGATTTGAGCCGAGGCGGTGTGACTGTAGAGGACATATACACACTTACAAACTGTACTGCACACGTCCATCCACAAACCCTTTCATTCAAAACCCAAAAATATTCTGAAAGGTGAAAGCTGTTTTTATAAATTCGGTGTTAAAATCCATTTGACAACAAAACTTGACCCAACAGAAGACTGTGGCCTTGATTTATTCTGAGTGTGAATATGTATTTGTTTCAGTACAGAAATACTTTCCGAATGATTATGGAGTGTTGACCCAGAAGAGTACTACGTAGTCCACAGATGTGTGTGCAGACACACACATATACACACTTTCCCTTTCTAAGTTCTGAAAAAACCTGAAATCAGAAACACAGCTACTCCTAAGGGTGTGGAGAATGAACTGTGGGCCAGAGATACCAAGGTCTGTGTTACGTAAAGATTCTTCCTGTCAGCAACTTCACAAACCCCGTATCTCCATTTCTGACATCTGAAGACTAGAAGTGATGCATTTCAACCCAGCACTGATCAATTATCTCCCATATTTCTGGAAATATATTCTTTGGTGTGCTCACAACTTACTAGAGACAATTCAGAGAAGACGACTAAAAAAAAAACTAGTTATAATTTATTTCCCATGTATATGAAGAATTAAATGGATTATAAACTCCACAAAGATACAAACACAGCTTTATTCATCTTTGTACTACATCATTTAGATTATCATCTGGCACATGATAGGCAATCAGCGTATATTTTAAAGTAAGCTCTACACCCAACATGGGGTTCAAACTCATGACCCAAGAGTCACATGCTCTACTGACTGAGCCAGCCAGATGCCCCAACAATCACTGTATGTTTGATGAATCTATAAGGATTATACTTGGGCAGGCATAACTGCATCACTGCCATTTCCCCAAAGAGAAAGTTCTGATACTTTACACTTATGTAGGTACCTGATTTATTGACAAAGATGGCACTGCCAAGCTGTGTGGATAGGACAACCTTTTTATTTTTTTTTTAAAAGATTTTATTTATTTATTTGACAGAGAGCAACACAGCAAGAGAGGAAACACAAGCAGGGGGGAGGGGCAGAGGGAGAGGGATAAGCAGGCTTTCCCCTGAGCAGGGAGCCCGATGCGGAACTCGATCCCGGGACCTGGGATCATGACCTGAGCCGAAAGCAGACGCTTAATGACTGAGCCACCCAGGCGCCCCAGGACAACCTTTTTAATAAACTCTAAGTCCCCTTGCTATCGAATGTAAGAAAAATGAAATTTAATATGATACATGTAACACTCAAAAATCAAATTACAAATCTAAATGGGAAAGATAATTTCACAGCAAACCTTCTAAAGGTAGCACTGGAGAATATTTTCACGACTGTGGGGGTAGGCAAAGGTTTTTAAAACCAGCCATGAGAAAAATATTGACAGGGGTGCCTGGGTGGCTCAGTGGATTAAAGCCTCTGCCTTAAGCTAAGGTCATGATCTCAGTGTCCTGAGATCGAGCCCTGCATCAGGCTCCCTGCTCAGCAGAGAGCCTGCTTCCTCCTCTCTCTCTCTGCCTATTTGTGATTGCTCTCTGTCAAATAAATAAATAAATAAATAAAATCTTGGGAAAAAAAAAAAGAAAAATATTGACAAACAACTAAAAATCAGAAATTTCTGCTTATGCAAAGCTGCCATTAAAAATGGGGAAAAGACAAATCTATAAAAAAGATACTTGCAACACGTATAACGAAAAAATAAGCTTATATCCAGAAAACGTAAAGAATCCTTACAAATCAAGAAAAAGGAAACCAAACACCCAATCAAAAAGTGGGAAAGTCTTGACAGTTACTTCATTTTAAAAAAAAGGACATCCAAATGTAATAAACATACAAAAGGGGGCACGACCAAGGAAATGTAAAATAAAGCCATCATAAGATACCACTACACACTCACTAGAATGGATAAAAATCTAAATTGACCATACCAAGAACTGGTAAACAGAATGACAGGGACTCTCATACATTGCTAGTGGAAGTGAAAATTAGTATAACCACTCTGGAAAACTGAGAAATAATTTACCATAGCCACAACTATCCTATGACCTAGCACTTCACTCACAGGTACACACCCAACAGAAATGCATACATATGTACACCAAAACATGCAAAAGAAATGGTTTACAGTAGAATTGTTCATAATGGCACAAAATTACAAAGAACCCAAGTGTTTATAACAGCTGAATGGAAATCTAAATTGTTTTATAAAAACACAATAAAGTATTATATGGCAACAAAAATCCATATACACACAATGAAATACCATGTCAATGAAATTAATGAAAAAGGTTAACAAAAGCTACATGTAGTAACGTATAAATCTTACAAATATAACACATAAGCAAAAGATGCTGGGCACGAAAAACACATACTGTGTTTACATTTATATCAAGTTTAACATTAGACAAAACAGGCCTATGATGTTAGAAGTAGCAGTGATAGGGAGGGTCTCTGGAATTCTACTAAGTTTTTTTCTGCTCATTGCAGTGCCTGATATATAGAACGTATTCGATAAATGCTTTGAAGGAGCTACTATTGGACACGCATCAGTCCAAAGCTGCATAAATAAACGACACAGCCTCACATAGTGGCTAAAAGCAGTAGGAACAGAGTCAGACTTTCCTAAATTCAAATCCCAGCTATGACATTCACTAGGTGCATGATTTTAATCAAGTCACATGACCACTATATGTCTCAGTTTACTTATTTGGAAAAGGAAGAAAGTACCTCATAGAGTTGTGAGGGTTAAATGCAGTTCAAGTAGTATAATGCCTGACTTAAAGAAAGTTATTTGAGTGACATGGACTATCACCATTATTATTATAGATCCAGAAGATACCACCTAATCCAATATTCAAGTTGAATTTATAAGGGAGGCAATGCCCAGAAACAAGAATTCTTTCTTTCTTTTTTTTTTAAAGATTTTATTTATTCATTTAACAGAAAGAGAACACAAGCAGGCAGAGAGGCAGGCAGAGGCAGAGAGAGAGGAGCAGGCTCCCTGCCGAGCAAGGAGCCTGATGCGGGATTCGATCCCACGATGCTGGGATCATGACCTGAGCCAAAGGCAGCTGCTCAACCAACTGAGCCACCCAGGTGTCCCTAGAAACAAGAGTTCTAAACAAACTGGCAAATACCATACAATAGGTCGTCAGTGACAGAGCCTGAGTTAATATCTAGAACTTTATACTCAGTCCAGTTATCTATTACTCAATTATAGATCCACATAAACAATGCTGAAAAATCATTTATACAATTCGAAGGACTTCACCTAAATCTTTAAAGTTTTAAAGATACATGAACTCAGACTGCACCTGACCCTAAAGGTATACATATTAACACCAACAGATGTTGAATTTACCCTCTATTATATGAATATAATAAAATTATTTTTCATAGGTACCTAAAGAAAGGGTAAACTAATTTTCTAATTTCAGAGACTAGAGAGTTATATAATTTCTCACATTTTAACACTATATAGGAACAAAATAAATATAAACTTAAACTACGTATATTATGACCTACCTTTTCAAATTCAATAAATGCATAACAGAGGGATTCTCCTGTCTTCCAATCCCGAATAACTTCACAACTGAAAAAATTTGGAAAAAGTGACTTTAAGGAAAAAGCATTCACTTTCACTCTTCAAAACTGAAGAACAAAATAAGTCAGTTTTTAAAAGTCAAAGTTATGGGGCCTCTGGGTGGCTCAGTGAGTTAAGGATCTGCCTTTGGCTCAGGTCATGATCCCAAGTTCTGGGATCACGCACCAAGTAGGGCTCCCTGCTCAGTTCCTTTCTCCCTCTGCCTCCCTCTTTCTCTCTCACATAAACAAACAAACAATCTTTTTTTAAAAATTTCTTATGCGGGGCACCTGGATGGCTCAGTAGGTTAAGCATCTGCCTTCGGCTCAGGTCATGATCTCAGGGTCCTGGGATTGAGTCCCATATCCAGCTCCTTGCTCAGGGGGGAGTCTGCTTCTCCCTCTGCCTTCTGCTCCCCCTGCTCATCCTCTCTCTCTCGGAGAAATAATTAAATAAAATTTAAAAATAAAAAATAAAAAAACCTTTTATAAAAAAAGTCAAAGTTGGGGCATTTGAGTGGCTCAGTTGATTAAGCTTCTGCCTTCCGCTCAGGTCATAACCCCGGGATCCTGGGATCAAGTCCCGCATCGGGCTCCCTGCTCAGCAGGGAGCCTGGTTCTCCCTCTCCCACTCTCCCTGCTTGTGTTCTCTCTCTCTCTGTAAAATAAACAAAATCTTTAAAAAAAAAGTCAAAGTTAAACTCATGGAACTATATTCCTCCAAATTTCTTCAATAACAATTAAAAATAGTTCACCACTATAGTAACAAAAGTATCTTAATTCTCTAAATGCCCAATCTTGGCCTATAGTCCTAAATTTCTAATGCACTGAAGAAAGTATAAGATAAAACTATTTACTTTCCTGTACCAAAAGTAAACTACTGCCTAAAAATTCTTTAAGTCATAATTCACTTCTGGTCCAAATGTAGATGAATTACAGAATACCTAATGTTACTTTAAAATAATGTATGTACGTTCATACATATATACATGTTTAATAAGTTTATGCTTTGTAGTTTTTTTTAATTTAAACCAAGCTTAAATTTAACCCCATTAAGTATAGCTGTTATACTTTAATCAAGTAAAAGGGCCAAGAAGATGGGAGTTGAAACCATGAGGCTTATCCAATTCCTCATACACCATAAGTCTCATTTTATTTTTTTTAAGATTTTACTTATTTATTTGACAGAGGGATAGAAAGTACAAGCAGGGGGAGCAGCAGGGAGAAGGAGAAGCAGGCTCCTGCTGAGCAGAGAGCCCAATGTTGGGCTCTATCCCAGGACCCTGTGATCATGACCTGAGCTGAAGGCAGACACTTAACCAACTGAGCCACCCAAGTGCCCCATAAGTCTCATTTTAAAAACATGAAATGAGGGGGAACTGTTCCATTCACTTCTTGTTTTTTTTTTTTTTAAGATTTTTTTTTTATTTATTTATTTGAGAGACAGAGAAAGTGAGAGAGAGCATGAGAGGAGAGAAGGTTAGAGGAAGAAGCAGACTCCCCGCGGAGCCGGGAGCCCAATGTGGGACTCGATCCCGGACCTCAAGGATCATGACCTGAGCTGAAGGCAGTTGCTCAACCAACTGAGCCACCCAGGCGCCCCCACTTCTTGTTTTAAAGCAAAAATGTGTGTTGGAAGTGGGACAATCATTGAATTATGTGTATATATATGTATTTGTGTATATATATTTGGATGCACACATATATACACTACAAATACATATTCTTTTCTTCCCCCCTGTGCAAAAGATTCATCTGTAAAATTTACCACAAAATTCTAGAGGTCACAGATTAATCAAAAAATGTCATTAGAAATCCACCAATACATAGCTTTTCTAAAATCTTTCACTAATTCTAGAGATTACCTTCTTATTGGCCCAAATCTTGAGAATATTATCTCCAGATCTTCATCGGTGGTCACCGGATTCAATTTACACACAAACAGCACATTTTCTGGAGGTTTAATATCTGCATCAGGTAGGTCTCCCACCTAAATTATAAGTAAACAAAAATTTAAATCAGTTCCTTTGTTTCTTTTCTAAATACCCTATCTAGCCCAAAATGCTGATTTCTCTAAACAACTAAACTTACATTAGATATCTACAACAGGCAGAGCGCCTAGGTGGCTCAGTCGTTAAGTATCTGCCTTCTGCTCAGGTCATGATCCCAGGGTCCTGGAATCGAGCCCTGCATGGGGCTTCCTGCTCAGTGGAAACCCTGCATCTCCCTCTCACACTCCCCTTGCTTGTGTTCCCTGTCCCGCTGTCTCTATCAAATAAATAAATAAAATCTTTTAAAAAATCTACTACAGGCTTAGGAAAAGAAATCTAAGAAAGATTTCAAAATTTGAAATTACAATGTCCCTGGAACTAATATTAACAGTTAATACCTGTCTACCTCTGACTTTGTATGAACATGCTTGGCACTTCATATACACTACTAACCAATTCTTAAAATAACCATGTGGCTTTCATTTTAAAAATGAATAAAGTAAAATTCAAAAATGTTAAATAACCAACTTAAGGCCACACAGTAGTAAGCAACAGAGTTGGGATTTGAACCCAGATCTATCTGGCTTCAAAGTCCCAATTTTATTTCCTATTCTTCTTTTTTCAAGTATTTGACATATTAAGAAAATAATTTATATAAAGTATATCTAAGTTATGAAGCATGAACATAAAAAAACACCCATTATGCCAACAACTAGCTTAAGAACTAAAATGTCCCCTGATCCCGTGACTCTGCCTTTCTCCCCAGAATACCAAATGTCCTGCTTTTTGGTTTTCCTTTTTGGCCATTCCCCTGTATCTTCAGTTTTCCCACATAAGTATGTATTCCCAGCAATAAAGTTTTAGTTTTACTTGTTTTTAAACTTTTGAAAAACATTATTATCCTGACTCTAGCCTTCTGCATTAGTAATGCCCCATTCTTTCCACATGGTTGTTCGATATAAAAGAGCAACAATTCCTGGACAGTGTTTCCAGCTTTTTACTCTTATTCTATCATTTTCTACTTTGGCCAAATTGAAGTCAACTTCACAGACAACTACTGCACTGAGCAGAGAATCCCGCCTCCTACTGAAGAACAGTGAGGGTGACTATGGGAGAAACCCACGATGATGGAATTTGTTTCCCTGCAGGAAAACTGTATTTCCCATGGAACTTTAGATAGGAAAACAATATTCCTATCTAAAACTCTCAGATAATTTCTGATAACATTATCATGCAAAGTATCACAATTTGGATAAACACACTTAAAAAAATTTTTTTTTTAATCAGAAACAGTAATAAGCAACAGAGCCAGTAAGATCAGCTCAGCATTTCTGAAGCCTGTCAAAAGACAATAATCTGGGGTGCCTGGCTGACTCAGTCAGTAGAGCATACAGCCCTTGATCTCAGGGTCATGAGTTCAAGTCCCATGTTGGGCATAAAGCTTACTTTAAAAAAAATTTTTTTTAAAAAACAATAATCTATGTCCAATAAGCAATATCACAGTCAGCGGGGAGCTTCCTTCTTCCTCTCCCTCTGCCTCTCCCCCCTCTCTCTTTCTCTCAAATGAATAAATAAAATCTTAAAAAAAAAAAAAGATCAGTGGTTGCCAGGGGTTCAGGGCAGGGAGGGATGAACACGTGGGGATTTTTAGGGCAATGAAACTACTCTGATACTATAATGGTAGATATATATCATTATACATTTCTCAAAACCCACAGAATGTACAACACAAAGAGTAAAACCCAGGACGCCTGGGTGGCTCAGTGGGTTAAAGCCTCTGCTTTCGGCCCAGGTCATGATCTCAGGGTCCTGGGATCAAGCCCTGCGTCAGGCTCTCTGCTCAGCAGGGAACTTCCTTCCCCCTCCCCTCTGCCTACTTGTGATCTCTCGCTCTCTGTCAAATAAATAAATAAAATCTTAAAAAAAAAAAAAAAAGAGTGGGGCACCTGGGTGGCTCAGTGGATTAAAGCCTCTGCCTTCAGCTCAGGTTATGATCCCAGTGTCCCGGGATCAAGCCCCGCATCAGGCTCCCTGCTCATCCAGAAGCCTGCTTCTCCCTCTCACACTCCCCCTCCCACTGCGTGTGTTCCCTCTCTTGCTGTGTCTCTGTCAAATCAATAAAATCTTTAAAAAAAAAATAGACTAAACTAAAACCTAATGTAAACTATGGGCTTTACTTAATATATCAATATTGGCTCATCAATTATATCACACTAATGCAAGATGTTAATAAGAAACACTGTGGGGGATGGGTAGAGGGGTACACAGGAATTCTCTGTATTTTCTGTTCAATTTTTTTATAAACCTAAAACAGGGGGCACCTGGGTGGTTCAGTCGATTAAGCGTCTGCTTTTGGCTCAGGTCATGATCCTGGAGTCCCGGGATCGAGCCCCATATCTGTCTCTCAGCTCAGCATGGAGTCTGCTCTTCCCTCTCCCTCTGCCCCTCCCCCTGCTCGTGCACAAGCGCTCTCTCTAATAATCTTCTAAATATATAAATAAATAAACCTAAAACAGCTCTAAAAAATAAAGCCGATTTATTAAAATTAAAACAAAAAAATGAATCCGTGAGTCCATACTAAAAATGAACATATAATAAAAAGATAAGAAAGGAGAGCCATTCCTTATAGTAGAAGGCAGGCTGACAATATGAAAGGCGTAGTGGAGTTAGAAAATCACCATCTTGCACCCATCAGAGTTAAGACTGGTTCAGGTAAGAATCATGAACAGCTAAGAAATTCACAGGGACAGTTTGATAAGGAACAAGATATTTGAAAGGTCTCCAATGCTACAGACGGCTACTAGTTGCAAGAGGAAAACAGAACGTATGCAATGGAGACACTGGGCAGTGGATTACCTTGATCAAGTAATCAAAATGTACACTTTCCAGTGAAGGGCAGATAGATATTGTATACCTGCAAATGTAACATCTGAGAAGGTCATTTATGTAGTATTCTGGCTGTGTGTATAATGTGAACCTAATCTCAAGGCAACAGTAGATAAACCAAAATTGAAAAATATTCTATAAAACGGATTACCTATACTCCTCAAAAATGTTAACAGCATGAAAAATAAAAGCAGGTTAATTCTTCCAGAGGTTAGAAGAAACATGATAGCTAAATGCAACAGATGACTGATTGTGAGCTGGATTCCAGACTGAATGGAAAAAGCTATAAAAGATATTACTGAAATAACTGACAAAATTGAAATATGGGCTGTAATTTCTATCAATTTTAAATATCCTGATTTTGATAACCGTACTATGAATATGTATGATAATATTATTGCTCTTCGGAAACACACATCGATGTAAGAGGTAAAAAGGAATGATGTTTAGACTTATTTTCAACTGCCAGAAAAAATAATATGTGTATGTACATGTATAATCAGAGAGAGCGGAGAGGGAAGAGAAAGAACGAATAATCAAGTAGAATTGGCAAAAATGTTTAAAACTGGTAAATTCTGGGGTGCCTGGGGGGCTCAGTCAGCATCTGACTCTTGATTTCGGCTCAGGTCATGATCTCAGGGTGGTGAGATCGAACTCCACGTCGGGCTCTGCACTGGGCATGGAACCTGATTAAGATTCTCTCTCTCCTCTCCCTCTGCCCCTTCCTGCCCTCTCTCTCTCTCTCAAAAAAAAAAAAAAATTGGTGAATCGGTATAAAAGGTATAGAGAAGTTCTCTATACTATTTTTTGTTAACTTTCTCATAAATTTGAAATTTTCTGAAAATAAAAAGTTTTATTATGTTAATCCGACATCTTTCTGGCATAAACTGCCTATACTTTTACTATTAAAAACTATTAAAAATCTGGGCGCCTGGGTGGCTCAGTTGATTAAGCAACCGCCTTCGGCTCAGGTCATGATCCTGGAGTCCCAGGATCGAGTCCCACATCGGGCTCCCTGCTCCGCAGGGAGCCTGCTTCTCCCTCTGACCTCTCCCCTCTCATGCTCTCTCTCTCTCTGTCTCAAATAAATAAAAAATAAATCTTAAAAAAAAAAAACTATTAAAAATCGATGATAGGGACACCTGGGTGGCTCAGTATGCTGGGCATTTGTCTTCAGCTCTGGTCATGGTTCCAGAGTCCTGGGATCCAGCCCCACACCGGGCTCCTTGCTCAGCAGGGAGCCTGCTTCTCCCTCTGTCTGCTGCTCCCCCTGCTTGTACTCTCTCTTTCTCTCTCTCTCTGGCAAAAAATAAATAAATAATATCTTTTAAAAAAATGAAAATGAGGGCGCCTGGGTGGCTCAGTTGGTTAAGCGACTGCCTTCAGCTCGGGTCATGATCCCGGAATCCCGGGATCCGAGTCCCATATCGGACTCCCGGCTCTGCGGGAAGTCTGCTTCTCCCTCTGACCTTCTCCCCTTTCATTCTCAGTCTCTCTCTCTCTAATAAATAAATAAAAATTTAAAAAAAAATGAAAAAATGAAAAACAAAAACAAAAAACAAACTCTGATGATAATCTAATATTCTTTCCCTTATAAGTCACTTTTGTTGCCCAATTGCTCAAAAGACTTTTCTTTTGGGGCGCCTGGGTGGGAAAGTCAGTGAAGCATCTGACTCTTGGTTTCAGCTCAGATCATGATCTCAGGGTTGTAAGACTGAGCCCTGCCCTGGACTCCCCACTCAGGGTGGAGTCTGCTTAATACTCTCTCCCTCTGCCCCTCCCCGCTGCACTCTCTTTCTCTAAAATAAAGAAATAAATCTTTAAAAAAAAGATTTTTCTTTTAAGTTCAGGAATTTCCTAGAATTTGTCATGCTGTTGTTCTGGTTCAATAGTCTTAGCTACACATTATGGAGTTTCAAATTTTTTTTAATTCAGTAAAGTTTTCTTGAACGATAGTCTTTAATATTTGTTCCTTCAGACTGGTGACGTGAATATGAATTTTGAAACAGATGAGAAATTTGAAAGCTCTACTATATAAAACAATAATAATAAAAACTGAATTATCCATTCAAATATTCATTGATGATTTACTATGTGATAGATATGCTTATTCCACAAAAAATTAACAAATGGAAAAAATGTCTAGTAGGTCATTTAATCAGTACTAAAGAACTCCGTTCCTCAAATGACTTTATACTGTTAGTAATACAAAGGAGGAGTTATGTTTTAGAGTACTCAATTCCTATCCAGGTTCCCTGTATCCTGTAACTACTTACCCTCAACACTTTAGTTATTCAAAAAATTATTCTTTAATATACATATTAATATTCGATCCAATAAACACTCTTCAAAAATGAGATGAATATAAACAATTGAAATTCAATGAATATTTGTAAATTGTATAGACACTACTCATTTTTTAAAAAGGCACTTGGCACTATATTTATTTTGGAAACAAGTTTGTTCACTTTCATTTATTATATCATATAAAATTTAATCCAGAAAAAAAACTCTTAAATTTTTAATATTCTATTAAAGAGCCAAAAATAGGGGTACCTGGCTGGCTCAGTTGGATGAGCATCCAACTCTTAATTTCGGCTTGGGTCACTTTATCAGGGTCGTAGGATCGAGCCCCACACTGGGCTCTGTGCTGGGTGTGAAACCTGCTGGAGATTGTCTCTCCCCTTCTCCCCTCAAAGTCCTGCCCTCTCCCTATCTTAAAAAAAGAGCCAAAAATAAACTCACAATGAGTTATATATTAAATAAACTGGAGAACAACTATCTGAACAAAGATAATCATCTTACCATTTCTAATAGAATAGCTTGAGTTTTGGCCTCTTTTTCTGCCTTTATTTCTTCCACTTCTTCAGCTGATCTTCCTTTGAAATCATCAATTTCTTCATCTGCTCCTATTCGACCACTCTGTAAGGCAGAAGTTACTTAAACATATAGTGAAAGAATGACAAATCTGACAAACATGGGAGATGTGATGCTTTATTCTTAGTTCCATCAAATGTGTTAGAATAGAAACTGCAACTTAAAAGCCTCTGAAAATTGATTTAAATTAATTTGATAATATGAGCCAGGCGAAGCTTCTAATTTATTGTTAAATCAAGATAAACATTATAAAGAAACTCTCTGGTATCCAACTCAGTGCTGAATGCAGAAAATAAATTATCTTAAAAATTAAGCACCAAATCCCAACTGTGAAGATCAATTCAGCTTTGAGAAAACTTCATAAACAGAAACTTATACCTTAAAAAATCTGAAGGAAAAGTCTGCATTATTCCACAAAAATTTCTGGGTTCTAGCATGGCTCCAGAGTGTTCTCAGCTGAAAAGTTCCCTTACAAGATAATAGTTTACCTTAGCCTTAAAGCTACACTCTTAAGAGTTAGAAGACAAGAAAAAACATTTTGCAAGGTATTCACATAAGCCTCGAGAGCTGAGTCTCTTCTAGTGGAATGGAAACTGAAGAAAGGAAATTAGGGATATGAAAAGATACCTAGAAAAATGAGTATCTCTATGGAAGAGAAAAAGAATGCTAAAACTTGTCCTAGTAGAATTGATCAAGCAAGATAGTCATTCTGAAGAAGTAAGTTTTAATAGACTAAAAAACAAAATCTATGCAAAGCATTAATATGCAATGTACACTCAATCACAAGAGGACTCTACTTACATCTAGCTGTTCCCTCGTAGGTTCTGGTGATCGATCAGGAATTAATAAATCAGGAGGGTCATCAAATGGATCATCTAAAATCACTGTATGATTTATCCTTACAAAATAAAACCAGGTCAAAAGTTAGATTTACATTATTTCAGAATCCATGTTTTATTTTTTATAAAGATTATGAAAATTTATAAAGATTTATAAATGTCTTCAGTATCTCTAATGCCCCCAAATCACAGGCATTTAAATTTTAATGCACAAGCATGTATTACTAAATTATACTTTCCCAAATAGTGTTAGTTTTTCATAGTTTGATATTAGATTTACTACTCTGCATTATCTAAAATAATATATCTAATATTGCCTAAATCTTGGTACTTTTGTCATATTTCTCAGTAATATGCTTTTTTTAAAAACTAAATTAGGATTAATAATTCCTCCCAACATAAGCAATTATAAATAATTAGTAATAGTATAAAAATACAAAAGGTCTTTTTTATTTTATGGATTTGCATTGTCTCGTATTAATTCACTTTTTGGAATTATCCAAAAACCACTCTAGGCTTGCCATCACCACAAACATCACAGTATTAAAACATTCTAGTACACTGAGATAGCAACCACACCTGATATCTTGATATGGTACAAAATCCTTGTCAACAAAGGTCTCATTAATTTTCTTAATTATGTCCATGCCTTCTGTCACCTCACCAAACACTGTATGAACACCATCAAGGTAATCTAGATTATCTCCTGTAGTAATAAGAAACTGTATAGAAAACATAGAAAAATATACACATATATCTATAATTCAAACTGAAATCAGTTACAGACTGACAAAAATACACAAAAGCAATACTCTACATTCACTGCATGGATTCTTACCCACTTGTTACTAGTACTAATTAAAAAGTACAAGCTTATACATAAAACATCAATACACACACAGATGCTTCCCTGATTCTTTAAAATACTTGGGCAAACCAAAACGCAGTTTCTTCACATATGAACTGTGAGGGGGAAAAAAAGGCATTTACCCCAAAATGGACTGTTGTGAGGATTAGACAACGAATGAAGATTCTCAACATAATCTATTTTGAAGTAATAAATACCAAGAGGAAACAGACCACAGTGTGAACAGTGATGATCCATGGATAGTAGGACTATGGATAATGTTATTTTTCTCCCATGTACTTTTCTCTATTTTCTGAACTCACACCGGACATGGCTTACATTTAAAAGAACAAAGTACAGGTGACTGGGTGGCTCAGTTAGTTAAGCACCTCACTCTTGATTTCAGCTCAGGTCATGATCTCAAAGTGGTGAGATCTGTGCTTGCTCTGTGCTGGGCGTGGAACCCACATGGATTCTTTCTCTCCCTCTGACCCTCCCTCTCTCTCTAATTAAAAAAATACAACTAACTAACTAAATAAATAAATTTTTAAAAAGAACAAAGTAATTTCTTTAAAAGATTTTATTTCTAAGTAATCTCTACACCCAGCATGGGGCTCATACTCACTACCCTGAGGAGTCGCACGTTCTACTGACCGAGCCAGCCAGGCACCCAGCAAAATAAATTTTTTATGTAGAAGAAATATAGTATATTTTTCTTCTAACAATTATCTTTGAAATTCTCTTCTTATTGGATAGTTTAAAAAGATACCTTGTGGCTCTTTCCAGTTCTTCATTTTAAAACAAAACTCGTCTTGGGGCACCTGGGTGGCTTGGTCAGTTAAGCCTCTGCCTTTGGCTCAGGTCATGATCCCAGGGTCCTGGGACTGAGCCCTGTACTGGGCTTCCTGCTCAGCAGGGAGTCTGTTGTCCCTCTCCCCCTCCCCCTGCTCATGCTCTCTCTCTCTCTCTCAAATAAGTAAATAAAATCTTTAAAAAAATGTTTTCTATAAAAAAAATAATAGGGGCGCCTAGGTGGCTCAGTGGGTTAAAGCCTCTGCCTTCAGCTCAGGTCATGATCTCAGGGTCCTGGGATCGAGCCCCGCATCGGGCTCTCTGCTCAGCGGGGAGCCTGATTCCCCCTCTCTCTCTACCTGCCTCTCTGCCTACTTGTGATCTCTCTCTGTCAAATAAATAAATAAAATCTTTAAAAAATAAAAAAAATTTTAAAATAAAAAAATTAAAAACTCATCTTCTTACTCATTTCCTAACCTGAGATCCATGTTGATCACTGCCATTGTTCACCATGGATACAGTGCCTTTCTTCTTGTGCTTAATTCTTGGTACTTTTTCAGCCTCGAAAAAGCTTGCTTGATCACCATACAGTTGACTGAAAATACATATAATAAAGTTATAAAATATAAGTACTCTCAACATGAAATACAAAGTACTAGTAACAAATAGGATTACTATTTCTTTATAGAAATGCCACTATGATTCAAAAAAATTTTTTTTTGCTATAGATATTTAGGGAACTTGAAAAAAATTTAGATTTGAACTGTCTTTTAAAATGCAGATTGAAATATGTTAGATAACACTGTTAAGAGGCAATTCTATTTTTTCTCATTTAAAAATAAAAGAACTCACCCAAAAACAGACTCTCCTCCACGACCAGTCCCTGTAGGATCACCAGTTTGTATGATAAAATCCCTCTATAATAAATAGAATAGTTAATTCACAGAGTTTGCTAAATGGTTCCAGTAATATAAGACATGACTATTATCCACCAACTCACCTGTACATTATGAATAAGACAATAATTGTAATACTTTATTTTGCACAACTTCAGGAAATTCAAGCAGGCTGAAAGAAAAGTAAATAGTAAATTTCTCATAGTAGTTCACAAAAACATTTTTAACCAAGTAAATGCACAGTTGGGATAATTTAATTTCTAAATTACCATACAAACAGCCCTTAATGGTCAAATATCCTAAGTCATAAAAAAGGCAGTAAGTGTACAAAAAGGCAATCTATTTTAAATTATCTTTTTATTCTCTTTTTCTTAGGACTTCTTGGGCATCTGAGCTAGTGCAGGAAGCTGACACTTATGTGGGATAGGCAACCATTTATTAATGGATTTGTTTTGCAAGAGGAAAAAAAAAACCCAAAGAGGATACTATGATGGAAAAGAATCTGAGTATCTGAAAATGGGTACAAATTATATAAATTAGAGAAAATCAAATATCTGGGATCAATTTCTTTAATGATGACTAAATAGCTCTTCACAAAAATCCATATACTTATCATGTACCAGATTTCTCATATAAATGCACTCATTTATTCAATAAATATTTATGGAGTCCCTTCTAGGTGCTTGACACTGCCATCACAAATGCCATTAAACCATAGTCCCTCCCCTCAACAAGTTCATAGTCTAGTTGTACACTAACAAACTCTCAGAACACTAAGTTAGAAATCAGACAGAAAGACCTATGAGGCTTACAGGGTCCAGGGTCCTTACACCCAAGAAAAAATAGTTACAGTTCTGGATATATCTAATACCATCTGTGCTACTTATATAGTAAAATGGTAAAAAGTGGTTCTTAAAAAGCCACAATAGTTCAAAAGAGATTGTTTCTGGCCAGGGAAATTAGAACACCTCACAGAGGTTTAAGGTGGGCATTAAAAGAACTAGACAAGCAAAGAGTAGAGAGTGAGTATTTCGAGCTGGGAAGACAGTATGAGTAAGTCTGGATATGCAAATATAAATGTTTTTTGAAGGATCCAAAAGACCAGTCAAAGCCCTGTAACACTCTGGTAATACAAAGTAATAGAGGGTAAATAGACCAGAGGGGTAAAATGGGGCCATGGTATTGAAAGTGCTTGATTATCAGGATTTTCATTGTGTTCCTAGAAAAATACATTCCTGGGATTACTGTTAAATACAAATGAGTAGTTCTTCAACCAGAAAACAAAAATAATGGATCTAGGCAGTGATCATAAAGGGCTGCCAAAATCTTTAGATGAAAAGCTAATGGGGACACTGTAACAGATATATCAGGTAGACAAACCTGAACCCACCAGCCAATTTTAACTTCACAGAAAGAACCAACCAGACATCAAGTGCTTCCTGAATGTGATGCAGCTGAAGTGCGGACGACCTTATATGAAAATATTCTTGCCAAAAACATTAAACCTGTACCTTATCAAGGCTCTAGATCTAAGTGGCAAATTATGAGAAACAGAATAGACAAAAATATATTTAAAGATACAACAGGGATAAAATGAGTCAAATCCCAAATGAGGGAAATTCTGTTAAACAAATAACTCATATTCCTTCTCAAAAAGTTGTTAAGGTAGAGGTGCCTGAGTGGCTCAGTCAGTTAAGCCTCTGACTCTTTATTAAAACTCAGATCATGAGCTCAGGGTCCTGGCATCGAGCCCTGTGACGGCTCCACACAGAATCCGCTTGTCCCTCTCCCTCTGCTCCTCCCCTGCTCATACTCTCTCTCTCTCTCAAATAAATAAGTAAACTCTTAAAAAATAAAAAAAAAAGTTGTTAAGGGAAAAATGGGGGGTGGGGTGGGGAAGAAGCTATAGATTAAAAGATATCAACCAATATAACGTACAGACCTTGGCAGTTTCTTACAAAACTGAACACATTCTTACCATAATCTAGCAATCTAGCAAATACACCTCTTGGTATTTACTCAAAGAAGATTTAAATGTATTTTCACACAAAAACCTGCACACATATGTATAGCAGATTTGTTCACAAAGGCCAAAATATGGGGTGCCTGGGTGGCTCAGTGGTTTAGAGCCTATGCCTTCGGCTCAGGTTGTGATCTCAGGGTCCTGGGATCAAGCCCACATTGGGCTCTCCGCTCAGCGGAGAGCCTGCTTCCCCGCCCCCCCCCTCTGCCTGCCTCTCTGCCCACTTGTGATCTCTTTCTCTGTGTGTGTGTGTGTCAAATAAATAAATAAATCTTTTTAAAAAATGTAACGAATGCCAAAACATAGGGCACCTGGGTGGCTCAGTGGGTTAAAGCCTCTGCCTTCAGCTCAGGTCATGATCTCAGGGTCCTGGGATAGTGCCTGAACCCTGACTCTGCTCAGCAGGGAGCCTGCTTCCCCCTCCCTCTCTGCTTGCCTCTGCCTACCTGTGATCTGTCAAGTAAATAAATAAAATCTTTAAAAAAAATGCCAAAATATGGAAACAACCAAATGTCCTTCAGTAGGCGACTGAATAAATAATATGTGGCACATTCAGACAATGGAATATTATTATTTGCTACTAAAAAGAAATGAGCAATCAAGCCATGAAAAGACATGGAGGAACCTTAAATGTATATTATAAGTTGGAAGAAACCAATCTGTAAAGATTACATGCTGTATGATTCTATCCATGTAACATTTGGAAAAAACAAATCTATGGATACAGTAAAAGATCACTGGTTGGTAGAATAAAAAATGCTACTATAAAAAAAAAAGATCACTGGTTGCCAGGAGATGGGGAGAGGTGTGCAAATAAATAGGCAGAGCACAGAAGATATTTAGAGCATGATTTTTCTGTATGATACTGTAATGGTCGATATATGCATTATACATTTGTCCAAACCCATAGAATGTACAACACCAGGGTGTACCTCAATGTAAACTATGGATTATGACATATCAGTGTAGGTTCATCAAATGTACCACTGTAATAACAAGTGTACAGTGTTACACAGTACAAATAGTACAAAGGTACACTCTGGTGGGGAACACTGAAAATGGGGAAGGCTGCACATACGTGGCAATAGGGGGTATACAGGAAATCTCTCTACATATCTTCCCCTCAGTTTTGCTATGAACCTTAAATTGCTCTAAAAAAAATAGTCTTTAAAAATAGGCAAAAGGGGTGGTGAGCAGATCATAACATATAGAGAAATTGAATCACTATCTTACACCTGAAACGAATGTAACATTATGTGCCAACTAAACTCAAATAAACAGATTTCTTTTTTTTTAAAGGCAAGAGGGAGATTCTATAGATTAAAAGATATTTAAGAGCTATATCAGCCAATATAATAAATGAACTTTGTTTGGATCCTTAAATCACCAAATATTTTTTAAGCACTTATGAGACAAAAGGAAAATATGAATGATACCAAAAAATTATTGCCAGTTTTTTCAGATGTGATAATGACTTGTGGGTTTTTTTATCACTTTTTAAAAATACAAACTGAAGTAACTGCAGATTAAGTTCCATATAATTGATTTATTACCAAAAAATTCAGTGTAAATGAAACAATATTGGTTATGTGTTGACAACTGTTCATTAACTGGTCATTGGCACAAGAGGGCTCATTTTCATGACTCTTTCTCCTTCTGTATATAAGTTTTCTATAATAAAAAGTAAAAAAAAGTAAAGAAATGGAAAGGAGAGAGGGAGGGAAAGAGGAAGAAAATTAAGTCTGGATATATTTACTATAAAGTGGTAAGTAGTTATACATGTGAGTAAATATCTAATCACAGGCTTGCAAATACAAACAAATGGGGTGGGCTTCTATTTTTAGTCTTCCAAACTATCTTTGAAGAATCGCTGCTTGTCCAGATGTCTGTGTTAACTAAATAGGATAACCCTACCTCCCCTTCAGTTCCTCACAACCCTGGGGAAAGAGGCCCATTCATTTACCAGGTGCTATCCCACATGAAGAGAGTGTCAAACAAATTCAAAGAAAAGCAAAACCAAGAGATGAAAAATACAATTCCCTATAACATCCTTTGAATCCCTGGATCCCACAGTCCTTAAAGCCAAACTTACCTTAGTAACAGGAGGCACTCTATTTTCTTTGTTTAAGCCAGTTTGAGTTTCTACCATCTGCACTGAGAATCCTAACTAATAAACACATTTATATACATTAGTCACTGTAATGAGCCTTTAGTGTGTGCAAAGTGGCAAGCATTGCACCAGGTGCTTAGGATAGAAAGACAAGGAAGGCATAGTCCCTGCCTGCCTCTTGGAGTTTACATTCTGGAGAGGAGACAAGATTTGCAGAGGATTCCAGGATAACAGGTACATGATGTAACAACATGTGTTATATGCTGTTTTAAAAGATGTCAGTCACAGCAGAAGAAACAGACCTAGTTCCATTTAAGGACAAGGAGAGCTTCACAGAAGAAATCATGCTTGATCCAAGGTTTGAATAATAAGCAGGAAGTTTGCCAAAAGGGCAACATTAGGGAGAAACGTGGGAGTAGAGGCAACAGTATGAGAAACGCATGGATGTATGATGGAGCATGTAGTGTTGGGGGTGGGGGGTTACAACTCAGTGTGGGACAGAGTGTAATATGGCGGAAGAACACTTACTGTATGTACTGTTTCATCCTCTTTGATACACTCTGCATTCCAGGGGGACAGGATCCTGATTGTAACTAATCTCTGTGGCCTCTAGTTTCCCTCAGCTCTGATACAGTCTCCACACTGTTGCCTGTTATCTTCCTAGAACACATTTGCCATGCCTCAATCCTGCTTTTAAAACCTTCAGAGACCCTAGCCATCATTAGGGCACACAAGACTATTCACATCTGACCTAACCAATATAACCTATAAAACCAGACTCCTAGTCTGCCATTCCACCTCAAGTATCATTCCTTCACGCCATGCCGAACTACTTGCTGTTTCCAGAAAATTCCAAGCAAATAAAAAACAAACAAACAAACAAAACCAACCACCCTCATTCCCACTCATCTTTGAAAGAACTAGTTCAAGTGTTCTACTTTCTTGGCTCGCTTTGCTTCTCCCCGCCCCCAACCGGGAAGAATTACTCCCTCCACTGGTTTCCATAGCAACTTACACATTCTTCAACTACAACTTACAATGGACACGCAACTCTTAAAGGGGCTCCCAGGTCCTATTTCTCCCAGTGGAAAATTAGACCCTCAAGCACAAGATGCCTATCCCAGAGCTCTGCACAGTCTCGCATTCAGACGATAAGTGTTTGCTAGGACTCCGTGCACATCTCTGGACAGCCCTTCCTCCACCCAGGCGGGATGCTCACACTCACTGCTGCAAACACCATCCTTCCTGCTTCCATCAGGACTTACTCATTACACACCAAGCAATCTAAGGAATCCTCTCACGAATAAAGCGCAGTAAAGCCACAAAAGCTATGGGCATAGTACATGCAGCCTGCGCCACACACACACACGCACACACACGCACACACACGCCACAGGCATTTAATGCCACAAGCACCCGCCACCCGATCCGCCAGCCCCAGATACAGGAGAGAGGCTGCTCCTCACAAAAACTTTTCGAACCACGGCCCGCTAATAAAACAGCCCAGTCGTGGGCACCAGCAGCCCAGAAGCTCGAACCTAGTCAAGGGGACCGGGCAGCGAAGGGACAGACGGGAAAGGAGATCGTAGCCCTGGCGAGACGGGACCGGGGCCCGGGCCTCACCGCGCGGCCGCTCCTCAGTGTACAGATCGATGACGACGTCGCCCAAAGTGGTCTCCAGCAAAACCGCCATGGCGTCCGCTCCTCCTCCGCAACAAGCCGCGGGTGTGACAGGCGCAGCTTGTCGAGGGCTACGCCTTACGTCACTCTCGGCGCGACGCCTTTTTACGTCATCCCTCCGGCGACGCCCCTCCGCTCGCGGCCGGCCTGGTCAGCTCCTGGCCCGCCCTGGGCTGGTGTCGTGCTAGCGTGTCCCGCCTCCGACGCGGCCCTTTTGAAAATCCTGCTTCTTCCTGGGCGACTGGCGCGGAAGCCTGTCGCTCAAAAGGACGTCTGTAAAGGGTTTTGTGTCCAGGTGAAGAAGGGGGCGGGCCTTCGAGCGCCCCTATTCTTCTCTGCTCCTGGGGAAGTATTGAGAGCGACCACGGCGCCAGCTTCTCCCATGTTCCTGTAGGGACGACTACTCTGGCTTTCCTAATCGGGGGTTTTCGTCGTCCTGAATCAAAACCTTTAAGTCTTAAATGTACAATTCGTTACCCAGGAAGGTGACCAACAGGGAGTTCTTCCCTGGCTGATCGGGCCTAGGATGGAAGCTCTGCTAACAGTGACAGCAACTGGTCCATTGTACGACAAGCTTAAAGACAGACTTCAGCCCCAAATTTCTACTGGTTTTGTCAATAATCTTTCAATTTGAAGACTTATAAAAACGATTTTTTGACCTCTCTTGAAGATTTCCATGCAAAGTTTATTCCCCCCATTCTGACCAGATTTTTGTACAATTATAGCTTCCAATTACTTCACATCTGAAAAACCCAACGTTTTTATAATGCTCTGCAAGGCCTTACATGATTCTCTTACTGCCGTATCTACCTGTCTTCTCTCTTACTTTGAAGCCACATTAGACTTTCGCGCTATTCTTTGAACACTGTTGGCCCCATTTCTGCCTCTGGGCCTTTGGGCTGGCTGCCCACTCTGGTTACACTCTTCTCTAGATATTTTCATGGCTCTCCTTCACCTCCTTTTGGTCTTTTGCTCCTCTCAGTGAAGCCCTGCCTCACTACCGTAATTAAAATTACCACATACATACACTTTTGTTTTTCTCCATAAAGCCTTTTCTTCGTGGCTCTTTTTATTATCTAACATGCCATTTATGAATTTGTTTATGATAAATATGAATTTATTTTTATATTACTGAAATGTAAGCTCTAGAAGGCTATAGCCAATTTTGCCAGTTTTGTTTATTGCTGTATCCCTAGTGCCTATAACAGCCTGCTACATAATGGGTGAAAAATATTAGTTGAGTTTGCCAATGAATGGCAATGAGTATTGCCAATGAATATTGGCAATTAAAGAAATGCAAGTTAAAATAACAATGCGATTGTTGATGTGAATATAAAAGGGTACAGCTATTTCGGACACTGTATAAAACTCCAGTCAGAATGGCTAAAATTAACAAGTCAGGAAACAACAGGTGTTGGGGAGGATGTGGAGAAGGGAACCCTCCTACACTGTTGGTGGGAATGCAAGCTGGTGCAGCCATTCTGGAAAACAGTATGGAGATTCCTCAAAAAGTTGAAAATAGAGCTACCCTATGACCCAGCAATTGCACTACTGGGGATTTATCCCAAAGACACAACGTAGTGATCCAAAGAGGCACGTGTACCCCACTGTTTATAGCAACAATGTCCATAATAGCCAAACCATAGTAAAGAGCCCAGATGTCAAGTGACAGATGAATGGATAAAAAAGATGTGGTATGTATATACAATGGAATATTATTCACCCATCAAAGGAAAATGAAATCTTGCCATTTGCAGCAACGTGGATGGAACTAGAGGGTATTATGCTAAGCGAAATAACTCAGAGAAAGACAGTTATCATACAATCTCACTGATTTGTGGAATTTTTAAAAAAGATTTTATTTATTTGACAGAGAGAGATCACAAGTAGGCAGAGAGGCAGGCAGAGAGAAGAGGGGAAGCAGGCTCCCCACCGAGCAGAGAGCCCGATTCGGGGCTTAATCCCAGGACCCTGGGACCATGACCTGAGTCAAAGGCAGAGGCTTTAACCCACTAAGCCACCCAGGCGCTCCTGATCTGTGGAATTTAAGAATCATAGGGGAAGGGAGGGAAAAATAAAATAAGATGATATCAGAGAGGGAGACAAACCATAAGAGACTCTTAATCATAGAAAACACACTGAGAGTTGCTGGGGGGAGAGGGTAAGGGCAGGGGGTAACTGGGTGATGGACATTCAGGGAGGCATGTGATGTAATGAGCACTGAGTATTACATAAGATTGATGAATCACTGAACTCTACCTCTGAAACTAATAATACACTATATGTTAATTGAATTTGTTTTTTAATATTTTATTTATTTGACAGAGAGAGAGGAAGGGAGCACAAGCAGAGGAAGAGGGAGAGGGAGAAGCAGCCTCCCTGCTGAGCAGGGAGCCCGATGATGCAGTGCTTGATCCCAGGACTCTGGGATCATGATCTGAGCCCAAGACAGAAGCTTAACCAACTGAGCCACTCAGGCGCCCCAATTAATTGAATTTAAATTTTAAAAAATTCCATGTATGGTTAAAAGAAGTAGGTAGATCAAAAGAAAGAGAGGGTTTGGAAAAATTAAATATTTTTTAAAGACAGACTTGGACTATTCAAAGAGAATAAGAAATTGACATAATAAATATGAGGAATGACTTCACATATACAGTGATTCACTAATCACCATAAATCATATGGCCAGACTCTTTTGCAGACTCCAGGCCCTGGTGTGATATCTTAAGCCCAGGATAGAATACCTTATTTATTCTTCAGTATGTAATTTGCTATATCTTTAAGTTATGCTAGACTGAATATATATATACATATAGAAACAATGATATATCACTAAATATCAAATATTCTACCTTCATGGGAAAAGTATTTCATGATGTTATATAGTTCATGCATTTCAGCATCTTATTGCATTTTAAATTCTAATGGTATAAATACTTAAGTGGTTTATATAGTAGACACATAGGTGAAAAGAAATATATCCTTCACAATTCTACCAAATGTAACTACTAAAGTAGATTTAGTCTAGAGAAAAGATTAGTAAATTTGTATTGCCTTTCGAATATCAACATCATCAACCATTACGACCAATTTCTCTGTTGACATCATTTCATATATTAATCTGAACAACCACATTCAAATGTCTATAGTCTTACTAAAATAGCCAAAGGTAAAATCCTGATTTTAAATGACTAAGTGTAAAAACAACAAAAACACATTTCTGATTATATATAATATTATTTTGTGCAGAAGCATTCATGTGTTTGACAAGTCCAGCATGATTTTCTTTTTTCAACTTCTTTTCCTGCTTTTTCCCCTCACACCCTAAGGAATCTCAGTTTGGTGAACTAAGATTCATCCTAGTCACTGTTGTCATAACATTTACAGTAAGGTATCTGGGACAGTGGCAGTCCGGGGGCTGGAGAACATTTCTGGCTGGCTGGAAAGCAGGACATTTTGCTGTCTTTGGAAGCAATCTTTTTTTTTTTTTTTAAGATTTTATTTATTTATTTAGTAGGAAAGAGAGAGTGAGAGAGAGCATGAGAAGGGAGAAGGTCAGAGTGAGAAGCGGACTCCCCATGGAGCTGGGAGCCCAATGTGGGACTCAATCTCAGGACTCCGGGATCATGACCTGAGCCGAAGGCAGTCACTCAACCAACTGCGTCACCCAGGTGCCATGGAAGCAATCTTAACTGCTTCTTCGTCTGCTGGTCCTTGTCAAGGACTTCAACTGCCTTTTCTTTGTTGTGATTCTTTTAGCATTGACCTTTTCCATCGATATTAGTATGGTGTTTTAAAATGTGGGTTTTATTATTATTCATGTATGGTAAAGCCAACAGTTCAGGAGATGATTGCCATTGAAAAGATAGTTTGTTATTCACAAAAGGATGGGGGGGGGGCACACCATGCCATGCAAGACCAAATAGAAAGGTACCAGGGTTGGTCAGGAGTGGAAGGAGCCAAGAGGACACTATAGGCAGGAGTCCTTATTGTGGTTTCAATGGGGAAGGTGAGACAAGGTAGGATAAACAGGCTTAGAATAGGCTGGTTTGAATAATTTCAGTGGGCTCTGGGGTGTGTAGGCTATCTCTAGTTGTCCAGTACCTGGTCCTGGGATGATTAGGACAGAGGAATATTGCCTCCTGGACTGTAAAAGCCTGATAGAAGAAGGGATTCAAAATATGGGCTCCGGATTGGTTGTTTTGCATATAAAAGGCATGTTGTGAATTAATAGAAAATATATATTGGTCTTTGCCCCCAGTTCCTGGCATGAAGTTCCCAAAACCCTATAATTTCTTAATTGATACAAACACTAGGAACATCTCCTGTTTTAAGATCAGCTTCTCTCTCTCTCTTTCTCTCTCTCTTTTAAGTAAGTTCTAGGCCCAATGTGGGGCTTGAACTCACAACCCCAAGATCAAGAATCACGTGCCCTACCAACTGAACAGTCAGGCACCCCTAATATTGGCCTTTGAATCTTAGAGCTTCTGAAACCCTTGTGATCTCATGGGTAATAAGAGTGTCTTTTGTTCTACTGAGGTAACTCTGGGTGGGCTTCTGGCTGACTTCTGGATGAAGACTGGTCACCAGAAAGACCATAATGTGACTAGAAGCTTAGAATTTTCAGCCCTGCCCCACATTCTCTTGAAATGACACAAGGGCTGAAAATGGAGTTAATGATTGATGATGCCTCCATTAAAATCTCCTAAGTACAGGGTTACAAGAGCTTCGAGGTTGGTGAACAGGGGGAGGTGCTGGGAGTATGGTGTGCCTGGAGAGGGCCTGGAAGCTTGCCCCCTCCCACGTATCTTCCCCTATGCATCTCTTTCCAACTGGCTGTTCATCTATATCTTTTATTACATCTTTTAACAAACTGGTAAACATAAGTGTTTCCCTGAGATCTGTGAGTTGCTCATTGGAACCTCTGCTCTGCAGCTGATTGATCAGAAGCACAGGTAAATAATACCCTGGCTTGCCATTGGCATCTGAAGAGTGTGTGGGTGAGAGTAGGTGGGGGCTCTCTCAGGGGACTGAGCTCTTATCCTGTGGGATCTGATGCAATCTCTTAGGTAGATAATATCAGAATTGAATTAAATTGTAGGACACTTGGTTGGTGTGGCCGAGAATTGCCTGTTGGTAGGTGTCAAAACCTCCAACAAACTCCAACTCTAGCAGGCTTTTTTGCTATTTTTTTGTCCACAGCCTTCCTGGAGTTCAGAGCTAGCTTTGGAGACAAACAAGCGGAAGGATAATGGACTGTTGGACTATGGAGGGATCTATTGGGAAAGAGGCTACTTCACTTTCCCTGTCTACTTTTTCACATAAATGTACTTTAGAATCATATACATATATTACTAATTCAAATTATGCAGAGCCACATGTCATGTGTTCTGATCTCCAGATTCGTCTTTAATCCCAGAAGTCTGAAATAGAGTAAAAACCAAGTAGTTGTAGTTGGAACCCAAGAGTGGGTGGAATTTCAAAGCAGAAACCGCTTTTAATAATGTTGTTGCATATCTCACAGTAGGCAAGGAGTTCGCTGATTTTTGCAATATACCCTACAAAGATTTTATAATTACCATAGCTAGAAAAGCAGGCATGGGGAGAGGGGTTGATAAAGAAGAAGGGCTAAGAGAGAAACAGAGATTTATGTTTTTTCCATGTCAAAAGTTTTATTTAAAAAAAAGGCTAAATGTTTCTTATTCTGCCTTAAATGGCAATGTCTCCAAGTTCTCAATCAATATTCAATCCTATTGATGTGAATGCCTTTCTTGGCATTCTCTGCTTTAGAGTTTCATAAAATATTTTTTAACAGTATGAAAGGGGAAAGAAAAGTCTATCGTCTTCATTTTGTAGATTAAGGAACTAACTAGAAAAGTCCCCAGAGTTCAGGTGGAGTGGTTTCCTGTCGAGTGTTGCTCCCTTGGTGTCTACAGTGATCCGCTGAATGTAGACCATTTGATGCGTGGCTGAGCCTCAACCCTGACACAATAAATCACTCGGGGGACTACCGATGCCGGAACAGCAGCCCAGACTAACTAAATCAGAAACTTGGGTGCCCCGTAAGTCCCCAGAATCAGTAATTTTTAAAAACTGCCCAGGCAATTCCCATGTGAAGTCATGGGTGAGGACTACCGATTTAATAAAATTCCCCCTCGTGACATATTCGGTTTATAATGTATAGTTTCCTGCGATATTACCATTATTTCATTTTACACATATGTAAAATTGTACACACAGAGATATAGCTATTTCCATACCTATATAAACTAGTCTTTTTAGTATAAACTAATTTTAAAATAATGTCAATGAAAACATTTTCACTCCTTCGAATCAGTAGTTCTCTCCAATTCAGACCGCCAGTCTAAGGACCAACTCGGACCTTCCCCGGCTTGACTCCGCCTCCCCCCGACGTTTCGCGGAGGCGCGCATGCGCAACCCGCTTTTCCCGGAGTCCCGGCTGTCTGCTGCCACCGGCTCCTTCCCGGGCCCCTCTAGCCCTCGCCCCGCCCCGCCCCCCGGTAGCCTCGCCCCGCCCCTGACCCCGCCCCTCGGGCTGGTACGGCCCTCAGCTCTCGGCCGTCCGCTGCCGCTGGCCTGTCCAAAATGGAGGGCTCTCCGCTAGCGCCGTTTGCCCTCTGGCTGCTCCTGCTTGCGGCGCTGCCGGCCGCCGGGTGGCTGAGGACGGTTACCAGTGAGCTGCCACTGCCGCCCCAAGCCCCGCAGGTAGGGCAGGGCGGGCGCGGCTCGGCCGCTCCTTCGCACGGACCCTCCGGGAGGCCCGGGCCGGAGCCGTGGGACTTCGGCGTCCGCATCGACGCCTCTTGCCACCGGGCGGGCCAGGGGCGGGGGGTCCGGGCGCCCAAGAGAGGAGTGGGGAGAAGCATCCAAGGAAATGGGGGCAGCCTGGGAAACGGCGGAGAGAGCGAAAAGGGTTATTAACGTGTGGTTAAGCCTAGTGCAGCGAAACTTAGGGATTCTGACGGCAGTCCCAACTGTTGCCAGCCAGAGGGGATTTTGCCGTCGAAAGTACGCGATCGCAAGTGCTCCCAGCCTTTTGTAATGGCGCCTTCCTGGGGTAGAGCCGGCACTGGGGCCACGCAGTGTTCGGGAAATAGCGAAGTGGCTGGGTAAGAGAACAAGAGCGATTCCAGGCCACCTGTCTGCTCCCGCGGCGACGGGAAGCACTCCCCCCCCCACCCCCCGCGGCGTGCAGGGCTCGGGGGTGCTCGGGGGGTCGTCGGGGCGGGAGAAGGAGAAAGGCTGTAGACCCTACGCTTACCCTGAATTCGTCCCTTTGGTGGGTGTTAGGAGGAGTGGCTCTTTGAGCGTGGCAGGACCAGCAGACCAGCATCCACTGGGAACGGGCTGGAAACGCACTAATCCGATGCTCTGGGGGTGGGGCAAACCCTCCAGGTTGATTGTGAAGCCAGCTAAAGTTGGATAACCACTGCGCCCTTGTACTGGAAGGGTGATTGGTTCTTCTCGCTTTTGCCGGGGAGTCATGTTGAAATAAACCAGTATTTGCCGTTCATCGATTGAATGTATGGTTGGGAAAAGTTTGACGACCTTAAAATGGGAGTTTTCCCAGAATGAGAAGAAACAATATACGTATACTTTTTTTCTTTTTTTAAAAAGTCATATTTGTTTTTTAATATTTTATTTATTTATTTGATAGAGAGAGAGAGATCACAAGTAGGCAGATGCAGGCAGAGAGAGAGGGGGAAGCAGGGTCCCCGCTGAGCAGAGAGCTTGATGCGGGGCCCGATCCCAGGACCCTGAGACCATGACCTGAGCCGAAGGCAGAGGCTTCAACCCACTGAGCCACCCAGGCGCTCCACGTATACTTTTTCTTACTGGTCAAGACTTAAATACTCTAAATTCAGGGGTGACTTACACCATAAATATCACCTAATTTTTTTTTTTTTTTTACTTTGAATGACATTACTCTGAGAAGAAAAACAGCGAGCATATCTGACTTTCAGTTTTGCTGGGGCATTTCAAGAAGGCACAACAATGCAAGCCTAAGAACCACTTATACATGAAATTGTATATGGATCACAGTGCAACTGGTCAAAAATACGAATGTGATTGGTGGGCACCAAGAAACCCAATAAAAATGAAATGATTCTTAAAGTTTTGGAGCTCCATTGTTTCCCAAACTTTAAAGATTCATCATAGTCACTTGCGAATCCAAGGATACTTAAGTCTGTCTCTATAATCTGAGAAAAATGCATTTTTGACTGCAAGCTGAAAGTACATTGCACTATGAGCTTAGTGAGCTCATCATTTCAGTTCTTCCATTTTATGCCCTCCTTCCACTTTTGGAAAGTACAGATCTAAACTCAACATTTCATAGATGAAAGAATGCTGAGCAGAGAGGGAGAATCACATTCCTTGGAAATGTTTATATGGGAAGCTGAAGCCTCTTGATCTAAATTGTTCAATGTTTTATTTTTTTTAATCTTCCTTCCTTTCTTTTTCTTTTTTTAATGTTTAAGCCCCAGTGCAGGACTTGAACTCAAGACCTGAGATCAAGACCTTAGCTGAGATCAAGAGTTTGACGCTTAACCGACTGAGCCACCCAAGCACCCCTATTTCGAAAATTTTCAAATATATGGAATATTGAAAGAGTGTTGTCGTGGTCACGAGGTTAGATGAGGGCTGTTCAGTGGACTTCGGTCTAGTGATGGTGTTGGCTCTGTCCCTTAGAGTAGCCACTAGACTACTGTGGTTAGTGAGTGCTTAAAATGTGGCTGACGAGGGCGTCTGAGGAACTGAATTTTTAAACTTTAGTTTTAATTAAATGTAAATAGCCACATGTGGTTATTGGGTACCATACTGAATAGCACGAACTTGGGCCACCATTAACATTTTATTATACTTGCTTTATGCTTTATCATGTATCTGTTCATCTATTCATTTTTGTATTTAACCTGATCTGAACGTCAGAAAACTGAAAGTTAGGAAAATTCTCTCCATATCCCCTCAGTACACAGAGCTACTGGATTATAGGCATTTTTCCGTTTTGTTTACATGTGCAATTGTTAGAAGTTGAGGTTACACAGATTGTAAAATAATGCAAATTTTTATAGTACATGCTTCTAATACTAAAATAACTTTGTCACCGGAGAGAGGCATCCAGAGGACATGTATTTTCTTATATGTGTAAATATTTATTTTATATATTTCCCTGAGAATTCATTTATTTTAAACAAGGTATCTATTACCTTTGTCCTTAGGAAGCCATGCGTACCAGCTGGGCATCTTGTGAGTGAAGGAATTAGAGGAAAAATGGGTGGGTAGAAACTTTAGTTGTGCCACCCACTCTTTAAGTCTTCACTGCCCTGGCTCACAAGCTTGAACTTCCAGTTCAGTCAGAGGTTTTCCGGAAGAGCAAGAAATAGGAGCTATATCTGAACTGGGGCCCAGAAGGCAGTAAGGGATTCGGGTCACCCGTGAAATGAAATCATTCAGAAGACCAAAACATTTCACTGAAATCGCTTTTTGCAAAATACAGCAGGATAGTGTCTGTTAATTGTCTTCTACTAACCCCAGATTTTACTAGGCAAGTGGTATATGTAAGTGCAGGAAGTTACTAACAACATAATATTTGTTCACTGCTGAAAGGCAGAAGCTATGAAAAGGTTTCTTAGAAAACCATCATTGGAGTGTTCTCCCTGGGCTGTTGGAAGAACAATAGAGTTAGAAAAGAGGAATGGCATCCTCTAGTTTGAAAAGAGGAATTCTTGGCTGGAATTAGAACACACAAAAAATAGAATCACCAGTTTGATGACTTACTGAGTGTTGGTTTGTTCTAGAGATGAGTGTGTTGGTTCTAGCCCATGCTTAGTTCTAGATTAGGATGGACCAGGAGAAAGACTGGTTCTGAAGCTTCGTAGGCCCCCACGTAAGTCGGCAAGTGTACCAAGTGTATGGGATGGGCTTTCCATGGTAGAGTCCTGTGCCTTGAGTAGAATCGCGTCACCCTCAAATAATCACTTCAGTCTTATTCTCTCATTTGTTGGAAGTATATAAAGTATTAGAGATAGTCATGGTGCCAAGACATACTCTGGTATATTATTTTGATTATGAATAATTTTCCTATTTTCTAAGTTAAGAATACCCCCAGGAAAAGAATGGTTTTTATTCTAGAATAACAGTGTCTAACTGTGAATCAACTTAGGGAAGGATTTGCTTTACAAATGACAAATTGTAATCCCTGTTTGATTACAATCCCTTCTTAAAATAGTGCTTTCTTCTTTTTAGAAAGCATGTCATTAATAAACTTAAATATTTGAGTAACTGCTTTTGAGCATTTAGTGCCTCTCAAGGACCGTGCATAGTACGTACTTGTCCATGGGCACGAGGGGTCCTATTTCAGGGAGGTTAGAGCAGGGGCACCCGGCTGGCTCAGTCAGAGGAACACGTGGCTCTTAAGTTCAAGCCTCACATTGGGTGTAGAGATGACTAGGAAAAAAAAATAAAGAAATAAAAAAAAAAGTGTGTGGGGGGGTGCCTGGGTGGCTCAGACGTTGTGTCTGCCATTGGTTCAGGTCATGATCCCAGAGTCCCATGACTGAGCTCCGCATCGGGCTCCCTGCTCTAGGTGTGAAGCCTGCTTCTCCCTCTCCCACTCCTCCTGCTTGTGTTCTCTCTTTTGCTGTCTCTCTGTCAAATAAATTAAGAAGAAATTAAAAAAAAAAGAAAAGAAGAAGGTTTAGAGCAGTTTGGTTTATGAAAATGAGAAAGTTGGGAACAACTCAAATATCCATGGATAGTGGAACAAGTAAGTAAATTGGTAGTCATTTGATGGGCTTTTACACAGCACTGTAAGTAAATGTCTTCAGCTGCATGCATCAACGGTTTTAAGTAAAAGAAGTTCCAGAAGAATCCATACAAAGTTGTTCCACTTACATAAAGCTTAGAAACAGATAAAACGAAACAACATATTGTTTGGAGAGAGACAAGCACAATAAAACCATAAAGAAAAGCAAGAAATGATTAAAATGGAAGACAGTATAGGGATTCCTTCTGAGGGGAGGGAGGGGAACAGGACAGGGAGGGTCATGTGGGGGACTTCTAGGGTGTAGACGATACTCTAGTTTTTAACCTAGGTAGTTAACCTGGGTAGTAGGTGCATGAGTGTTAAGTTTTTCTCTTAATTTTATCATAAGTAAGTGGAAAAAATACAGATTAGGAGAAGTTGGAATTGTGCATAAGGGCATAAAAAAGGCTGTCAAAAGAAAAATGCTGGGTTTTTAAAAATGTACTTTTGATGTTTTAAGTGATTATACAAATAAATATAGTTGAGGGGAAAGAAAAGGAGCTGAGCTCATCGTACTTGGTGAAATGCATACCGAGCCACTTCATGTATGTTTTGCAGGACAGCATCCGAATTAACGTAACTACCCTGAAAGATGATGGGGAGGTATCCAAAGAACAGGTTTGTCTCCTTTTGATTATGTTTTAATATCACTTAGCTAAGTAGGCAGCCTCTGTTATTTTTCCCTGCACATCTGATTTAGTTAGATAATGTATTTTTGGCATGAAGAATTTGTCATCATTTATAAACCACTGGAATTAATGTATATGCTGCTTTATTTTAAGGTTGTTCTTAACATAACCTATGAGAGTGGACAGGTATATGTAAATGACTTCCCTGTAAATAGTGGTGTAACCCGAATAAGCGGTCAGACTTTGATAGGTGAGTACTACTAAATTATTTCCATAATTACTCTGTTTTTAGTAATACTAAGTTTGTGAAACACGGTTCTTTTTTGTGATGTATTTTCATTTAAAATTAATAATATACATCCTTACTGGAGTGTATAACAGCACTAATGTGTTTTAAGATTCAAATCCTACTTTATTTTGGTTATTTGTGACATATTCACTTTTCTTTCTCATGAGATTGTCGTTGAACAGAGCTGCATCTCTGGTAGGTGGATAACAACGTAAGAATGTAAAGAGGGGTAATAAGTGGAGATTTACATGTAAGAGGCAAAATCTTGGAGAAGTGCTTATCACAGTTGTAAGAAAATAAAGAGAAAAATAAATTGTTGCTCTAATTCTCTAGTTTCTTCTACCCTTATGTCCAGATAACACTTTTTTAACCTTTTAAAATCCTGAGTTGTTTAAAGACAGGCAAATATGTTACGTTGTACCACAGTATTTGAAGGAAATAAGGAATATGAGAAATATGTACAGCATTCTTACTACCTGTTACAATATTGTATTTAAGGCAGTAAATTTTTCTCTAAATAATTATATATTGTACTCGATTTGTTACATACTTTCATTGTCTTTGGGTCCACAGTGTTTCCCAGTTATTTGTAGTGATATTCCTTTGTCCTGTGGGTCATTTAGAAGTTACAGTGCTTAATTTCCAAACATTTTGGAACTTTTTACTGTTTCCACCTCTATCATCAGAGGTGAACTGTGTATAATTTTAACCCGTGAAATTGGAGACTTGCTTTGTGGCTTAGCAGATAGTCAGTTTTAGGAAATGGTGATGTCCGGGTGTCCTTAAAAAGAAAGCACATCATATAATTACATGGATTTGATGTTTTATATATGTCAGGTAAAATTTTTTGTTAGTCGTATTGTTCAGCCTGTTAGGGAAGTACTGATTTTTGTTTGTTTGCTCTATCAGTTCCTGAGAATGGTATGTTAAATCTCCACCATGTAGATTTGTCCTTTCTCCCAGCTTTGGCACTTTTTGCTTTCTATATTTTGACACAATATTACCGAATGCATACAGATTTGAACTGTTATGTCTTCCTTGTAGACTGACTTTTTTTTTTAAAGGTTTTATTTATTTGACAGAGAGGAGAGAAATCTTAAGTAGGCAGAGAGGAGGAAGCAGGCTCCCCGCTGAGCAGAGAGCCCGAAGCGGGACTCGATCCCAGGACCCTGAGATCATGACCTGAGCCGAAGGCAGAGGCTTAACCCACTGAGCTACCCTGGTGTCCCTGTAGATTGACTTTTTTATCATTATAATATGTCCTTCTTCATCTCTAGTGATAGTTTTGCCTTAAAGTCAACTTCATCTATATTATTTTAACAGTAATTGCTTTTTGGCCTGGTGGGTGGGAGGAAGATGGATTGTTGTGTGGTATCTTTCCATTTTTTTCAGTCTTTCTGGGTCCTTATAATTCAGGTGAATCTCTAATAAGCAGCATATACTGATGGGTCTTATTTTACTTTATTTATTTGTAAAGATCTTATTTGTTTATTTGACAGAGAGAGAGATCACAAGCAGGCAGAGAGAGAGGGGGAAGCAGGCTCCCCGATGAGCAGAGTCCAACGTGGGGCTCGATCCCAGGGCCCTGAGATCACAACCTGAGCCGGAGGCAGAGGCTTTAACCCATTGAGACACCCAGGCGCCCCGATGGGTCTTATTTTAAATAAGTCTGTCAATCTGTCTTTTATTTGGGATTTTGATTTATTTACATTAATGTAATAACTAAGATATTTGGATTTAAGTCTTTAATCTGAATCATTTGTTTCGTATTTGTGTCCCACCTATTCCATGTCCTTTTTTCTTCTCCTTTTGGCCCTCTTCTGGGTTTTTTATTTTTTCTTTCATCATTCCCTTCTATCTTGTTGGTTTTATATTATTTTTCTATTCTTTTTTTTCCCCTCCTATTCTTTTAATGGTTACCTCTGAGGTCAACAAACTAGTATTTTTATCACTTCTCAAACAAAGCAAGAACCTCAGAACATGGAAACTCCATTTATTCCCTTTCTGCTTTTGTGCTGTTACTGTCATAGATTTTAACTCTTTGTGTTCTTAAATCCTAATATTATGCATCATACCCATTATTATGCAACATAATTGTTCTTATTATTTTGTGTAGTCCAGTGCTCATTTATGTTTACCTTAATGGTTGCCCTTTCCATTGCTCTTCACTCCTTCCTGAATGAAGAAATAAAGAAGGGGCGCCTGGGCGGCTCAATCAGTTAAGTGGCTGCCTTTGACTCAGATAAGATCCCAGGGTTCTGGGATCAAGCCCCACATCAGGCTCCTTGCTCAGCGGGGAGCCTGCTTCTCCCTCTTCCTCTGCCTGCCTGCCTACTGCTCCCCCTGCCTGTGCTCTCTCTCGCACTATCTCTGTATGTCAAATAAATAAAATAAAATCTTAAAAAAAAAAGAAAGAAAGAAAGAAGAAGAACAAGAAACACACTCAAAACCCACACTCACTTAGTGTCTATGTGTTTCTTGTTTCCCTCAGGGCTCATTTTCCCCTTGCTTAAAAAATTCCCCTTAGTAGGGGATCAAGAAATCCCCTTAGTGGAGATTTGTTAGCTGTGAATTATGCAAGCTTTTATTTAAAAACATCTTTACTTTGCCTACATTTTAAGAGGATCTTTTTATTGGATAGGAAAACACAGGTTAGTACTTCACAGGTTAGCATTTTAAAGACCAATTTCATGGTCTTCTCACTTCTGGAGTTTCTGTTGAGAGTCAGTGTCAGGCTCATTGCTCCAGGGACAATAATAAGGTTTTGTTTTGTTTTGTTTTCCTGGTTGCCCTTAATATTTTTTTCTTAGTCTTCGGTTTTCAGTAGTTTTACTGTGATGTGCCCAAGTGTAGGATTCTTTAATCTGTGACTTCCTGCCTTTTTCGGAAAATTTTTGAGCTTTTTGGGAAAATTATCTTTTCAAAAAGTACTACAAGTCCTCTTTCTTATTCCCTTCTTGCTTTTCATTTATACATATGTTTGACCCTTTCACAAAGTTCCATATAAAATTTATACTGTTTTCTGTTTTTTCTATCCTTTTTTTCTTTTCATCCTTTCTTCACACAAATTCATCAGCTCTGCCTAATTGAGTTAATTACATTTACTGGACTTTACTTCTAGGATGTCCATTTTATTCTTTTTTAAATTTTTTTTTTCTTTTTTCTTTTGTTTTCCATCTCCTGCTCAGGCTCTAGATACTGGCCAAACTCTTTTTTTTTTTTTTTTTTCAAAAATTTTTTAAATTTTATATTTTTAATTTTGATTTTGGTAGCTTGTATTTATTTGGTGAAATTCTTCATCTTATCATCTATTTTCTTTTTTAAAAGATTATTTATTTTAGGGCCCCTGGGTGGCGCAGTTGGTTGAGCGACTGCCTTCGGCTCAGGTCATGGTCCCGGAGTCCCGGGATCGAGTCCCACATCGGGCTCCCAGCTCCATGGGGAGTCCGCTTCTCACTCTGACCTGCTCTCTCTCACTCTCTCTCTCTTTCCTAATAAATAAATAAATAAAATCTTTAAAAAAAAAAGAAGATTATTTATTTTAGAGAGAGAGCATGTGCAGGGGGCAGGTGCTGAGGGACAGAGGGAGGAGGGAGAAAGTCTCAAGCAGACTCTGCACTGTGCCCAAGCCCAGTGCTGGGGGCTGGATCCCACCACCATGAGATCACCACCTGAACCGAAACCAAGAGTTGGATCCCCAACAGACTGCACCACCCAGGCGCCCATATTTTCTTTTATTTTTCTTTCTTTTTTTTTTTTTAAGATTTTATTTATTTATTTGAGAGCATGAGCAGGGGGAGAGGGAAGGACAGAGGCAGAGGGAGAAGCAGACTCCCTACTGAGCAGGGAGCCTGAGGCGGGCTCTATCCCAGGACCCTGAGATCATGACCTGAGCCAAAGTCAGATGCTTAACCGACTGAGCCACGTAGGCGCCCCTATCATCTATTTTCCTGAACCTATTATTTTCAGTAACTTTAAAATTCATATCTTCCCAGTCTAATTTTCTTTTTGAGGCCCTCTGGATCTGTTTTTTCTCTTGATCCTTCTCCTTCAATATGTGTTATTTTGATATTGTGTATGAAAAGTTATAAAGGCTCTGGATAATATTATCGTACTCCAGAAAGGATTTACTGTAACCCCTGGCAGTCATGATCCTAAGGGGCAGAATACGTTAATTTTTAAATTGAGGATTGGGCGGACTGAAGGCTGGATTCTCATCTCTGTGAGGCTCACTCCGTCTATTATTAACGGCTCTTCCTCAGATGTAGCTCATCATAGGTCCCAAGTGAAAACTGGGGGTGTTTATGAGGGCCCCTCCTTGTGTGGGCCTCACACTCCGCACTGTCACAAGCCTGCCGGAGGTTGTTCTTAGCTTCTTAGTGTCTTAGGCGTAGGCTGGGCTTCTCAGCCCACCTGACCTACTAATCAGCATATGTTTCTGTGGGGGAGGGGGGAAGACTGCATAGAATGTTCGCTACTTCTGTTCTTCCCTTGTCTCTAGGATCTTGTCACAAGTCCCGGATACCTTTGTAGCCATAATCTTTATTTTATGCCCCTCTACGTGGGACTGCCCAAATTGCCCATTTAGCTCTGTTCAGCTTCTCTGCCTCAGAGTCCTTACTTTCTTTTTTTTTTTTTTAAAGATTTTATTTATTTATTTATTTATTTATTTATTTATTTATTTATTTATTAGGGAAGAGAGAGAGTGAGAGAGAGCATGAGAAGGGAGAAGGTCAGAGTGAGAAGCGGACTCCCCATGGAGCTGGGAGCCCGATGTGAGAGTCCTTACTTTCTATTGAACTTTGCAGCTTCTCTAGCTGTTAAGCTTGGGAATCAGTGAATGCCTTGTGGGGGCGCTGGTGACTTTTTAGTTCTCTGCTACCTGCAGACACATGTGGATTTTGAGTGTTTATGTGTGTGTTTCTTTTTTTACATCTTTTCTAGTGGCTCTCAGTGAGAAGGCTGGTATACAACAAACTAATTCTTTATAGCTAGGGAAAGAAGTGCTATTATCGGTTTAAGTAATAATTCCATTGATGGCGTATTCATGAGGAATTTGCCACGGAGTGTGTGACCCGGCTGCCCTCTGTCTTACTGTGTTAGAGTCACCTTGCGGGTCATGCCAGCTGTTGCATCGAGTTTCTGTGACAGCTGAAGTAAGGCTCATCCTGTCAGTTACAACAGTCTTCAAACCCAATGCAACAACATAAAGTCTTCTTCTCAATTCTTTTAAATCCTTCTTCTTTGGTAGGTGTATTAGTTAGTTGTCGCTCTGTAACAATTTAATTCTCAACTTGGTAGGCAACCACAACATCATCTCGTGGTTCTGTAGGTCAAGAAGCCGAGCTTGGCTTAGCTCTGGGTCTCCTGTAGGGACGCAGTCCTCGCAAGGCTCCGCTGGAGAACATCTGCTTCCTAGCTCACTCACGGCTGCTGGCAGGACTCGGGTCTGGTGAGCTGTTGGCCAGAGGCCTCCCTCCTTCCCTCGCCGCTTTGGCCTCTCTGTCGGGCACCTCACGAGGTGGCAGCCGCTGTATCGGCGAGAGGACGAGGGAGACCGCCAGCAAGAGCGAACCCTTGCACGACAGAAGCCACAGCCTTATAATCTAATCACAGAAGTGACTGCCCGTCACTTTTGCTGTGTTCTCTTTGTTAGAAACAAGTCAGTGGGTGCAGCCCACACCTAGTGGGAGGGAACAACACAAGGACACGAACTGCCAGAGTCCAGGGTCGTGGAGAGCCGTTTTTGAGAGCTGCCTACCACAGTCAGGAAAGTCAGAATATCGAGGGCTTTTGTTGTTTCTAATTGTATTTTATTCTACAGCAGGGGTGCCAGATTTGGGGGCTGAAGAGTCACCACTTTAATGTCTTTGTATGACTGCATTTTCTCCTCCGTTGACTCTCGCGCCCTAGCGCGCCAGCCTTTGGACAGACAGACAGGCTGACGAGGAGTGCGCTGTGCTATGAGCAGGCGCACGGGGCCGCCGGGGAAGCGCTGAGATGGACCACAGGAGAGGGCAAGTTGGACAGCGAGGAGCCTTAGAGGAGGGGAGGGAGGTTCGGCAGACCAGAAAGAGGGGCAGCAAGTGCCCCCGGCAGGAGCCTGAAGAAGACCATTCAGAGAACTACCGAACAAGTCCGAGGGATGCCGCTGAAGGTGTCTGAGCAAGGCGGCCGTAGAGTCCGAACTCGGTTACGGAAGACGATCTGACACCGTTATGTGAATGCTTTGAAGGGAGGGGGAATTAAAGAAGGGAATAGCTAGGTAACCGTTAGGACGGTAAGTAGTTAATGAACCACATATTGGATGGGGAGCTGGGAGGATGGAAAGGACAAATATCAGAGAAAGTGGACCTGGAATGGCCCGAAGGAAGCAACTAACTGGATACAGGGAATGAGGGTGAAGAAGTCAAATGTAACCTAGTAACTTTTGTCCTTGAGAGTTTGGAGGAGGGTGGATTTATTTACAGAAACGGGGAAGTCAAGGAGGAACAGTTTTGTGAAGATTTAGGTTGAACTAAAAGGTCACTTGGTTCTCAATGGAAATGTCTGTACCTGTTTTAGAAGTTAGAAGTGGTGGTCTCTACCTCCCAGAGATTTTGATTTATTGAGATCGGGATGAGACTCTGGCGTCTGTACTATTCCCCAGTGGATTCTGATGCATACTTGGGATTTAGAACCACTAGACCGGTGTTTGAATAGTGTTGGTAACTGATGATGGCATATTTATTTTAAATTATGTGTTTTAAATTTTAATTATTTTTACATTTTAATTTTTATTTTTAAATTTTAAATTTAATTTAAAATTTTAATTTTTATTTTTAAATTTTAATTATTTTAAATAATTTAAAATAATATTTTAAATTATTTTAAATTATGTATAATTCTGGATGGAATCACTGCTGAACAGAAGCCACAGAACAGTGAACCTGGTGCGTCCTGTCAAAGGAAGGCCGCCTAGTCAAGGAGACAGGCTTATAAACGAAGAGCTACACTGCAAGAAAGTTGGTGCTTAAAAAAAGGCACGAACTCAGCAATACAGAGATACAGTAGCTAGAACTGCTTAAGTAGGAATTTATTAAAAATGGATGAGGAGCGAGGGAGTAGTAGAGAACATTCAAGATAAAGAATTGGAGTAGAGAATATTCGAGATAAATAGCCCTATGGAGGCACAGAATCGATTTAAGCAGCTGGATCTGTAGGCAGAATATCCATCTGGGTTCGTTTTTGGCTGACCGTCCTTAAACGATTTGAGGCACTAACATTTGAGAAGCTCCATGTTCCTTTTCCACTGGTTTCACTGATTTATATTGACTTACCTTTTTCGGTAGTGTTTTCTGCCTCCAAAAGGTCGCCGCGGGCTGTGTAGACCAGCTGCAGCTGTCACACCCCGCCTCCACTGGTGCGGTTTGGGAGGCTGTCCGCCAGCGAGGGGTCTGGCTGCCCCAGCGTTAGCGGGGAGTAATTACAGGGCGGTCCCATCCTCTTCCCCATCCCTGCCCTCTCCAACAGCGACACGTCCTTTCCTGGAGAAAGAATTGAGAAAACAACTCAGCGTCCTTCCTGCTTGGGCCCCTAGATCCCTGGAGATTGTGAATGAGTGAATGGATGGATGAATGTGCTTCCTTTACTATAACATGGGATTAGCTCTGTCTTCTGGTTGCTTCGTAAGTAGTTATGCCTTATTCATTCCTCCTTGACAAACTATGTGAAAGAATAGGAATGATGTTGCTAGCCTGGTAGTCTAAAGACCATCGAGCATTTTTCCCTTTTCAAATGACCATAAACATGGGAAGGATTTATCGGTCTTTATTTTCATAAATTCTGTAACATCAGTGAAGTCGGAGATTAAGAAAGGCAGAGAAATTGTCCTGCCACTGTCTTGTTCCATGTAAATGTCATCAAAATAATCAAATTCAGTAATAGATTTGGTGGCATTTCTTTTGTTCAAAGCTGTCACCACTTTTTTTTTTATAGTGAAGAACGAAAATCTGGAAAATGTGGAGGACAAAGAATATTTTGGCATTGTCAGTGTAAGGATTTTAGTTCATGAGTGGCCTATGACATCTGGTTCCAGTTTGCAACTAATTGTCATTCAAGAAGAGGTAGTAGAGATTGATGGAAAACAGGTACGATAATATGATTATTAATTGGGAATTAAACCATAAAGATTTATGCTGGGCATTACGCATGTTACATTATTATATTATTTATTTCTGACTGGATAAGGAAAAATGGTACCCCGATGTTGCCTGTATGCAAGCATTTAGAAATTTTTACTTCTTTTAACATTTGTTTAGCATTTAAAGTCTTAATTTTTGAAAAACTGATTATATTTATATATGTTTATATCACTTTAAAATATTATAAACATTAGTAAATACAGCGATTGAAGGGATTGAATTCGGTTTCTAGCTCTTTCACCTTTTCCTCTGGCCAAGTAGATGAAATGGGATGGAGAGCAAGCTTCTAATACTGAATTCTACAACACTCAGATTAAAATTGCTAACTATATGCCTCAAAGTGCAGGGAATACAGAGTAATTGTGACTAGGGTAAGTTTTTTAGTTAAAGACAACAAGGAGGAAAAGTTAGTTTTAGATTCTTATGGGGTTGTGCCATTATTTAAAATAAAGAGAAATTGTTTCTTTTTTCTTTCACAGGCTCAACAAAAGGATGTCACTGAAATTGATATTTTAGTTAAGAACCAGGCAATACTCAGACATTCAAACTACACCCTCCCTTTGGAGGAAAGCATGCTCTATTCTATTTCCCGAGACAGCGACACTTTATTTACCCTTCCCAACCTCTCCAAAAAAGGTATTTTATAAGACTGTTACTTAAAGTGTTAAGGAAATTATTCCTAGTGGATAGCTTTCTAATTGTAGTTAATATGTTTGGAAGTAGGCTTCTTTCAGAAATGCTTTGTAACACCTGTTACTTTATGTCTATTTAAGAACTTTCGGGAACCTATCTTGAGTTGTAATAGAAAGTGATCAAAACAAAAAATGATCAGTGATGAGTGCTTTGTGACATTTTGTCGTAAATCGCTACCCTGACTCTGGGCAGTCGTCACAAAATACACAATTAGAATATCCTTTAGGTTCATTTAGCGAAAGAAGTATTCATTTTTTTCCATTGAAACGTGGAACTTTCTGAAAATTTGACTTTCTGCATTCTGCGTGGTAGAATCATGACTGGCATACCTCCGTCTAATGGTCTGAGTTTATGGCTCCTTTCTGGCATTTAAACATGAACAATCAAATGTTATTTTTTTTCTCTCCTATGGGAAAATATATCCTTAGTATCCTGCATGTGTTGGGGATAGTAATGTTAGGACTAGGAAGAGAGACCTCAGCGTGTACCTGGCGTTTTGGTGACGTGGCTCTTCCTTCTCGGTAGAAAGTGTGAGCTCACTGCAGACCACCAGCCAGTATCTCCTCGGGAGTGTGGAAACCACCGTGGACGAAGACGCTCTCCCTGGCAAACTCCCCGAGACTCCTCTCAGAGCAGAGCCTCCATCTTCTTACAAGGTAAGTCAGGTATTTGGGATTATCTTTCTATCACAGAGATCTGTAGAAGAGAAAGCGCTTCAGATGAGGTGGAAACCGAGAGGATTGGGAGTGTGAAACACTTAACTGCAGACTCATCACTGTTGCGGTGGGAGGCTTTCCGGTTTTCCCATTTTCTTTCAAGTTTCATTTAATAATACAGTTAGATAATGATTATCAAGTCACTGGATTTCATTTTGGGGAGATTTTCAGTTCCAGAGTCATTCCCATATTCCTCTTTATTGAATCCGTGACTGCTGCCTTGTGCACGCGCGTGCACACACACACACACACACACACACACACACACAGAGGCCCGGTGCCCTCAGGATCGTCATAGTGACTGAGCACGGGTAGTGAAGGGTGTACTTTCCGGGATCAGACCGCATAGGCTTGAATCCTGGTTCTGCCACACACTAGTTGTGTGATCTTGGACGAGTTCTTAGGCTCTCTAACCTCAGTTTCTTTATCTGTACAATGGGGCATCCGCTTTAATCTGTAGAATCATGCAGTTGTTACCAGGATTAAGTAAATCGGGTACAAATGGAAGGATGTATTTCCACCTATTAAGTACTCCCGTGTCCCTACGGGTGTGATACGGCTGCCTGGAAATATGTTAGGGGTTCACATTGAGTATCTTGACACCTCCATATGTATCAGCTCGGCCTCTCACTCGAAATAATTTCTATTTAAGTGAGCAAGGTCTGTGGTTAGTCCAAAAGGATCCAGAGACTTCTTTTAGGTTCCCACTCATGGTTGGGTTTGCTTATTTAGCGTTGTTGGAGAAACTCTGGTCACTTTTTGCTGCCCGAACGCCAGCACCCTCCCCCTGCCTCCGTGCCTCTCTCCCAGTCCGTGCGCCGTGGTGTCCCCTCTGACATGTTTTGTGCCCGGTGAGCTCCCCATCTGGGCCAAAAGCCACTAACACGTTTGCCTTTCTCTCCTGCTGCTGTCCTCCAGCTGTTAGAAACCCATGGTCGCCTTTGGTCTGTTTCGAGTAGACTAGCCAAACCTCTTACCATTTAGCAATAACTTTCACTTAATTTATAGACAGTAGTATAAATAATTGTAAAGGATAACAAAGTAACATTCCTATGTCTGTATTATTCGAACATAATTTTTAAAATTGTAAATAATTTTATCAAGGTATATTTTAAAATATAAGATGCACCCATTTAAAATGTACAGTTAGATAGAATGCAGGCACCCACGTAACCAGCATCACAGTCAAGATACAGAATTTTATCATCACCCAAAACTAGAACATAATTTTTAAAGTCTCTTAGAGATCAAATGATACTTGGCTTATCTAATCAAAACTCCTCTTTTAGGTGATGTGTCAATGGATGGAAAAATTCAGAAAAGATCTATGTAGGTTCTGGAGCAGTGTTTTTCCAGTATTCTTTATGTTTCTGAACGTCATGGTGGTTGGAATTATAGGAGCAGCTGTGGTAATAACCATCTTAAAGGTGCTCTTCCCGGTTTGTGACTACAAGTAAGTGTTTTTTTAAGATTTTATTATTTACTTATTTTTTTGAGAGAGAGAGAGAGAGAGACCAGGCAGAACGGCAGGCAGAGGGAGAGGGTGAAGCAGGCTCCCACTGAGCAGGGAGCCTGACATGGGGCTCGATCCCAGAACCCAGGGATCATGACCTAAGCTGAAGGCAGCTGCTTAGCTGACTGAGCCACCCAGGCGCCCCAGTAGTTATTATTTTTGAAACATTAGTGTTTTTTTGTTTTGTTTTAAAATTTTATTTATTTATTCGACAGAGAGGGAGAGATCCCAAGTAGGCAGAGAAACAGGCAGAGAGAGAGGGGGAAGCAGGCTCCCCGCCGAGCAGAGAGCCCGATGTGGGGCTCGATCCCAGGACCCTGAGATCACGACCTGAGCCGAAGGCAGAGGCTTTAACCTGCTGAGCCACCCAGGCGCCCCAACATTGGTGTTTTTAATGATAAAAAAGCAAGTTGTATTTATTATATTTTAGAGTACAAAATACAAATAATAGGAAGGCTGTAAGGCAAGATGGAGGGAAAATGACGTCTGCTTTTTTTTCTAGCTCGTCTTCAACTTTAGCAGAACTAAGACATTTATTGGATATCTATCATGAACAAGACACTTCTCTTGGGGATTCAGCTGTGAATAAGACAAACTCTACCCTCTAAGATCTTAGCCTATTAGAGAAAGGAAACAGGTATCTGTGGTGGAAAATGCAGTGTTAGACTAACAAGTTAAACAAGGGCTTCACTATGTATAATTTTCTACCTCGAAGTATCCATTTAAAATGAGGTGGATTTTCGAAGACTAGTGCAGCATTGCTTGTAACAAAGCAAAAGCAAAAGCAGAAACGTCTGACCGGTTGATCAGTGGCTGCATAGCTGACGGACCGTCCACGCCTGCAGTGGGCTTCCGTGCAGCCGACAGGCAAAGAATCCAAATTCTATTAGATGGGAAAACACTGTGTAACCATATGATCCCATTTGGATAAAACAAAAGTATTATGCGTATGTGTATATAAATGCCTAGGAAATTTCTGGAATGACAAAATAAGTTACTTCTTATGAGTGGGAATGAGAACAGGGATAGAGATAATTTCACTGTTTCCCTTTCTGGACAGCTTTTTTTTTTTTTTTTTTTTAAGATTTTTATGTATTTATTTGACAGAGATAGAGACAGACAGCGAGAGAGGGAACACAAGCAGGGGGAGTGGGAGAGGGAGAAGCAGGCTTTCCACTGAGCACGGGGCTCAATGTGGGGCTCGATCCCAGGACCTGGGAGCACAACTTGAGCCGAAGGCAGATGCTTAACGACTGAGCCACCCAGGTGCCCCTTTATTTCTTAATTTACATATATATTTATATCATTCTTATATACAGTTGCAAATGGGATGTGTGTGCCTCTAGGGCCCCACACTAAACTCTTATCTTGGAATCAGATCGGACCCTGCCACCCTCGCTTCCTGTCCACTAGCTTTTGTACAGTGTGGCTTTTGATCCCAGCTGCCGAAGTCCAGCTTTGAAAGATCTGACCTCGAAGTATGGATTTTGAAAGGAATGTGTAGTACAACCTAATGTTGAAACTGCGAACTACCCTCAAGATGAAATCTAGAATAGTCTGTAGGGCCTGGGAGTCTGCAGCGCCGCCCCAGGGGGCTCACTGCATACGGGGGCTGTGGGCTTAAGACCTTTTCCTCTCAGCACGTGTGTTTGCTTATTGGTCCTCTTTCTGGCTGCATCGTGGTTTACAGCATAGCTAAGCCATCGTGTAACCACTCTCCACTGGACCCTCAGGTTTCTTCCATGTTCTTTCCAGTATGCTCTCATGTACATCTTAAATGTACACCTATCTCTTGGCACATTTGTATTTACAGAGATAGACTCCTAAAAGTGAAATTACTGGGTCAAAGAGTGTATGTATCTTGTCAACAGCTGACAGCAGTTTTTTTTGTTTTTGCTACTGTGGACAAAAATATGATCTCATTTTAATTTGCATTTTCTTCTTCCTTGTGTCCTTGCTCGTCCGAGTCTAGCATCTTTGTGATAATTGGCTGTTTCTCCTGTGACATGCCTGTTTATAACCTTTACCTGTTTTTCAGTTGTGTTGCCTTTTATCATCATTGTTATGTGGGAGCTCCTTTATCTGTTGCACACACATATCTATTATAATTTTTTTTACCCCGAGATTGTGATTTGTCTTTTGCTCTTGTTTCTGGTGTCATATAAAAGTTTTAAATTTAGGCTCAGAGCAATTCATGCCTTTCCTTTGTGACTGTTAGGGTTTTAAATTTTTCTTAAGTAGACCTTTCCCGTCTTAAAATTATTTAAGTGTTTTCTTAAAACTTAGGTTTTACCATCACTTGTGTATAGGTTAAGCTAGTTATGATTTTGTTTTTGCTTTCAAAACAGAGGCCATTGTTCCAGTTGTAAGTTGCCCAATGAATCAGAACGCTACCTTATTATGAATGCAGTTCCCACATACATTCGTCTTATTTCTGGACTCTCTTCTTCGCTGCTTTGTCTTGTGCGGTGCCACTGGCACAGTTTTAATTACTGTACTGCTTTACTAAAACCAGGCAACTGTTTCTGCTCCCATTGTTCTTTTTAAAAAAATGTTACAGCTGTTCTTGCTGTACTCCCTTGTGAACTTTTAGAAACAGCTTGATCAGTTCCATAAACAACTACCTTCTCTTGGCGTCTTGATTGGGAGGATACTGAACTAGCAAAACAGATCTTGGATTCAATCTAGAGACCTCCTCCTTGGTCATATACTTAAGTAACCAAAGAGAAAATGCTGTGTAAAGATCCTTGAGGTAGCCTTGTCTTACTATCAAACTGTAGACAGAGGAAATATTTAATTTCTATTTTTGTATTTCAGAGGAATTCTTCAGTTGGATAAAGCAAATGTTATACCTGTCACAGCTATCAACTTATTTCTGGATAATCCTGAGGAAAAAAGAGCAGAAAACCTTGAAGATAAAGCATGTGTTTAAAGCACCATCTCAAATCATGGACTCTGAATTAGTCTTTTGGCTCTAAATTTGCCACTTGAATAGAATTTTCTGTAAATCACTAAGAATCTGTTTATACACTAGGGAAATGGCTAAACTCCTAAAACTTGACCTTTAAAGTGACAAGTTGAAGTTCACCTTATTCTGTAATAGGGCTGGCTATTCAGATGAGGAATTAAATGAAATTTAAATGAAGTGGAAGAGAAGACGTGAAGAAACTTCAAAATTACCAAAAAAAAAAAAAAAAGAGGACAAAATGCCACGTGCCAATACTTTTCAAGGTGCCTTTAAAAGGAAATTCTATCCAGTTAATTACTATAATATATGAGACTTTACGAAAAGCACTTTATGAAATTCTAATTTAAAAGCTCAAGAATTTAACACTTATTTTTTTATTCAGTAAAATGTGCCTTTATATTAAGTATGTGACAGTATAAAATCACTGAAGTGTATCATGATCTGATTGTATCCTGTACCAAGACTACTTACCTGAATGCACCAGGATTTAAAAATAGTAGTGACATGTTCTCACTCTAAAATAAACTTTTTTTTTTGAGGAAAACAGTATAGAGCTTTGGTATAAAAACATTTCCTAGGCAAGAACTGCTCCTATGTAAGAGCTCCTTTCACATACACTGGCTGAAACCGGGGCTCAAATCAGTTGAGTCCATCAACGTCCTGGAATTAGACCGTGCCCTTGCTCTTGTGGTTCTTAGTGCTATTTACCCTTCAACAGTGTTTGGTCTTTTTTTAAACCATCACTCACGTTGACATCTATTTTATGTGATCTAGTACATATAAGACTTACCTTTACTCCAAATGGTAGGCATTTCCTATTGTTTAATTTTTTATTGCAACCCATCATTTTAAACATACCGTCAAGAGTGTAATGACTGGTTTTTAAAACCACTTAAATAGGGAGGGGGAAAAAGTAAAATCCCTTTAGAGTTAGACTAAATAGATATGTATGTATGGGGGAAGGATGACAGGTAGCAGAGTGAAGGAGTGAGGTTTCATTTTGCCTAGCTGTTTTTAATAAGGAATAACAGCCCTGTGAAATACACTTTCTCCATATTATAGAAGAATAAATAATAGCATGCGATTCAGTTTGATCCTAAAGTCACGCAGCTGGTAACACTTTATGTCCTTCCTCACTTTGAGATGCTAGAAATTCCAGTTCTAACTCCAAATGACAGGGTCTTACTGTATCCGTTAAGCTTACAGGGACTCAAGTGAGGAGAGCCCCGCACGAGGCTCCGGGGCCCCCTGGACAGAGTGGTGTGGGCTTCGCAGTGAGCAGAGTCCTGGCTGTTTTCCCTCCCTACCGGTGAGACCGGGACCACAGCATGATGCTCTTTTCTATGGTTCAGATGATACAGTAAGTTATTTTTAAAATAATCCTAAATGGGCATCTTACCTGTAAGATTTTATACCATTAACTTTTATTTCATTTATTAACTTACAGTTGCACCATGAACTATTATTTTAATTATGCTTTGTATCCATGAGTGAATGGGTTCATGAGTTTCACTCACTAGAACACAGTGAGCAGCACGGGCTTATGAGCATCTGCTTGCCTACAGTGCAGCCTTGTATGTGGGCAGAATAAAGTCAAGCAAGAGTGTGTGTGTGTGTGTGTGTGTGTGTGTGTGTGTGTGTGTATTTTTTTTCCCAGTGTTTTCTAAAATGAAGGGTCTTTAAAGCTCTCCCAGGAAGAGGAGGAAAGCTACCGTAACCCCACCCAGGAAGGCACATCGGGGCGTGGTTCATGCATCTACTGGCTGCTTCTGTAAAAATGTTCGGGAATTTTCAGTTATTCGCTGGCACCCAAGGTGCTAGAGCCAGCCTTACTCCGTAGAAGGAATGGTAGCTGGACAGTGGAAGAGCAGACGCTATACTTAGAAGTGCATATCAAGACACTTTTCCCAGCTAAGTAATCGCCCCTGTGCTGCAGCAAAATGTGGTCAGTGAAAGAGAAAAGCAGGTAATCCTAAAGTAAAACAAATTTTCTTGCAGCTTAAAAAAAATTGCCTTTATTCAGAATCATACTTTTTTTAAATCTTACCATTATCAAAGTTTAAAAAAATATAGCACTCAGTGCAATGAAATACTACATTTAATTATTATTCAAACACTTAAGGCAGGTTTCTCACAGTTTACATGTGAGAATTTAGCATGATCCAAACTCAAATATCCACTTCTCGTATCTTTCAATATCTGCAGCAGAAACGGACTTCGAGACCTTTTTTAAAGCCATTTCAAAATCCTCCATAGTTGTAGGCATGTGCATTTCTTCTCTTGAAAGATTTCTGATCTCTTCTGGTGTCAGACCTTCAATGCGCCTTCTCATTGCCATCAAGGATGCATCCCTAGGTTTTAAATTAAAACAGTGTTATTTTGATTGAATAAAAACCCATGAACAGAAAATTTTTCAGTATGTGTTATTTTGTAATTATCCCACTACACATACTTAGTACTGCATAGACTCTTTTATCAGAATACAAGGCCTGTTCCCAGATGTTTTTAGCCGTTAAATTATCCATGGTGGGTTAAGGATATTAATCAATTTAAATACCTGATACTGAGTAGGAAGCCCAAGAAAAAGTAAAAGGGTGTAAAAGAGAAGCTAGCAGTTGAATTTCATTGTAAGTGTCCAATAAAAGAAAGAATGAACATCAGACAGGAGAGAACCAGCTGGCTGAAAAACTATTTCCTATACAGGTTGGAAAAATTAAATGATCAAGTTAGCGTGTTTAGGCTTTCCGCTCTGTATTAGTTTTGTCTTGTTTTGGGGTTTTGTTTTCTTTTGTTTTTAAAGAAGAAACTAGACTCAAGGATCTCTCCTTTCACCAAGTTTCATCTTTAATAAGAGCCACCATTTCTGCCAAGGGACAGCAGCCTGCAACTGCTCTCCACCCGAGCAGGCTACAAGCCTACGTGGTATACTTACTTCACAATGAGTACCCTGCTAATAAACATATGAACTAATACTCAGATTAGGACATTCTCTAGACTTTTTCTTTTGTACTCCTGTTCCTATCATATTTAGGACACTTGCACTGAAAAAGGGATTGTACCCTTCTGGAGTATGCCCAATCCATTTCACATTTCTTAGGAAAAATACTGAATAAGTACACAAACATTTTTTTAATCCAAGACAATTACTGATTTTCTATATTATACCAATTGTTCTAACATTAGCTTCTTGAACTTGTAGCTTTCAGGTTGCAAACTGTTCAGTGATATGCAATACACCCAAATTCTTGCCAGCACCCTACCACAAACTTAATAACAAAACTCGTGTCTCTCACTAGAGATTCTAATGTAGGTCTCTATTCTTAACCCATTTTATTAATTCAGCATAAAAACTTCGTAACAGAAGTTTATACCCACATAACCCTATGCTTTCAAAATAATTCATACCTGCACACATTGGTAATGTCTGCACCTGAATAACCTTCCATATTTTCTGCTATGCTTGCAAGGTCAACATCATCGGCCAACTCCAGTTCCCGGAGACTTATTCGTAACAGTTCCTCCCTGCCTTTTGCTAACAATGGAAACATTTAAAAATGTAAGCCTTCAACATAAACATACCGTTATTTTTTCTCAAATCTACTTTGTATGAGAAGTCGTTTTCCAATTCTTAGAGCTCATTTGCTTAAAAATTTAAGATCCCTTCTAAATTTAAAATTTCCTGGTACCAGGTGGCTCAGTCAGCTGAGCATCTGCCTTCAGCTCAGATCATGGTCTTGGGGGTCCTAGGATCAAGCCCCACATTGGGCTCCCTGCTTGGTGGGGAGTCTGCTGCTTCTCCTGCTGCCTCTCCCCCCGCTTGTGCCCTCGCTCACTCTCTCTCTCTCTCTCTCTAATAATCTTTCTTTTTTAAAAATTTCCTGGTACCAAGGCTTTCAGTTTCTAGATACAGCCAAACCAGTTAATGTAAGGAAGGACATCCTACATTTGTCTCTTTAAAGGAAAGTTAATTGCTACCAAATTTTAAAATCTCTAAGCAAAACTACCTAAGAGTTAACAAGAGCTTTCAGACAAGATTCAAATGCAGATAACCTGATGGTAATGGAATATAGATTCTTTTTTCAAGACGTCGTCTTAATGCCTCATCAATATCCCAGGGAAAATTAGTAGCTGCCAGAACCATAACCATTTTGGAAGGGTCATCATTTTCAGAAGCACCTCCAACACCTAAAAAAAGGAAGAGAATGTCAAAAGGAAGTGAATATAGAAAATAAAGCTCAACTACTTAAAGATCATCACATATTTAATACTAAATTGCAAGGCAGTGTAATTGTTAAGCCTCCCTAAAACTTGCAAAGCTAAATGGCACATATATTGATTTGTGGCCCAAGAAAAATTAGTTTTAATGTGCCAAAAAATAGGACTCAATATAGATTTAATCAAAAGACCAGCTCAGCTTAACTACATACCCCTTTCTAAAATTTTTCAAGAACATACATATCCCTAAGGCAAATTTATTTGCATTTATTTCAATTTCATTGCTGAAAAGAAGACATCCGAGCAGATGCGCGCGAGTGCTCTGTGAAGAGCCGAGTGCTCTGTGAAGAGCCGTTATCTCTGGCCCGTCCACACGGTCCCCGCCCCCAGGACAGAGCCGATCCCCAGGACCTCCTTGCCGGCTCTCCGGTCGGCGGAGCCGTGTGGCTGAGCCCCAGGAGCACAGCGCGCTCAGCGCACACCACCCGCGTACCGTCCATCTGAACCAGCAGCTCGGCCTTCACCCTCCTGCTTGCTTCGTGCTCTTCAGAAGTTCCTCTGCGACTACAGATGGAATCTATCTCATCGATAAATATGGTGGCTGGAGAGTAAAATCGAGCCTAAATAAAGAAACCAGGTAACACCAGGTTTTTACTTCACTTAAAAATAATCTGTAACAATTAGAAAAGAGCCCAGGAGCCAGAGCTCTCTTGTTCTCGTAGTGGGCAGAAGATAAACTGGAGCAGCTAAAAGACAGCTTCCAATGGAAACTTACCAAAGACTTAAATATTATATGGCAGTACTTTAACTGGCAACATTTATTCATGAGTGATATAAATACAGAATTATCTTGTATGCTACAATAAGGGCAATAGTGGTGGGAAAACATTAATAGATATTGGTTAAGTGTTCTACAGTTCTAGAAAAAAGCTGGATACACAGAATCATTACCTTAAATAAAATCCTAGATTCCTTCTAAGAAATCTTAATTAAATTGCCATTTTTCATTTGACAACACATTTATTATAGTAACTACAGAAGTTCATAATAATTTTTATTTTTAAAGATTATTTTATAGTGAGAGAGCACAAGTGAGGGGAGGGACAGAGGGAGAGAGAAGGACAGAGAGGGAAAGAACAGACTCCTCCTCTGAGCACGGAGCCCAGCGTGGGGCTCGATCCCAGGACCCTGAGATCATGACCTGAGCCAAAATCGAGAGTCAGATGCCTAACTGACAGAGTCACCCAGGCACCCCCACAGTTAATTATTTTTAATGAAATATCCAGTGAGGGCTCATTTCTCAGGGATTATCATAAAGATAACAAAAACAAGGCTTAAGGCACTGATGGCCATCAGATCCACCACACAAAACCAAAGCCAACCCACAGGTAAATAGGGAGGCAAAGGTCAAAGAGACATCCTCAAAAACATCTGAACTGTTAGATCCTGCTAGGCCTAAAAAGCTAAAATATAACTTCTGAAAATTCCTTGTTGCATGACCCAGTATATTCTTTTGGTTTAAACTCATTTGATTAAGTTTCTCACGCTTGAAAATGAAAGTTTTTTTTTTTTTTTAAGATTTTATTTATTTATTTGACAGAGAGAGAGAAATCACAAGTAGGCAGAGAGGCAGGCAGAGAAAGAGGGGGAAGCAGGCTCCCCGCTGAGCAGAGAGCCTGATGCGGGGCTCGATCCCAGGACCCTGAGATCATGACCTGAGGCGAAGGCAGAGGCTTTAACCCACTGAGCCACCCAGGCGCCCGAAAATGAAAGTTCTAGACAATACAATAAAAATTATACCATTAAGTTTTGGTTACGTGTTTGTCACCGTGTCATAAGAAAAATCCTGGACAGATTTGTATTTAAGTGGCATTATTGAAAATACAGGCCTAGAAAAAGAAAAGCGCAGAAGACTTGAAATAGGTTTGCTTTGAGAGATTCTGGGGAATGGGGCTGGGCCCTCAGGAGAGGCAAGTCATCTCCAGAGCAGCCAAAATAAGACGTGAGACGCAGACACTGCACCCCAGGAAAGAGTCCATAGCATGAACGGGGCGGGGGGGGGAATGAAGCCCGTTTTAATTTGAGTTTTAAATATGAGCCCTAATCAAAAGCCCCAAAGGCAGAAGCTCCAGACGGGCCAGTGACTGAGCCCCACTACTCAGCAGTGGGCAACTCAAAGTAGCGGACTCCAGAGAAGCAGGCACTTACTTAAAGATGGTTAACATCAGGGAAGCCAGTAAAAATAAGCTATTTATATGCCTTCATAACCCCACCATAAAAAAGAATGTAAATTAACATTTTGTAAGAGGCTTCCCCACACAGAAAAAAATAGTCATTTTTCTTAATATAAACTCTCCTTTAGAAAATATATCAAGGGGCGCCTGGGGGGCTCAGTGGGTTAAAGCCTCTGCCTTTGGCTCAGGTCATGATCTCAGGGTCCTGGGATCGAGCCCCGCATCGAGCTGTCTGCTCAGCACGGAGTCTGCTTCCCCCTCTCCCTCTGCCTGCCTCTCTGCCTACTTGTGATCTCTCTCTGTCAAATAAATGAATAAAATCTTAAAAAAAATACATCAAATAATCCTGAAACAGAACCGCTACTACCAATCAGCCTCTGTGAGTCAGACTCTACAGAAGCAATCCACAGGCAGTCGCTCGTTTGGCCACCTGCACGTTGGCGAGGCAGCTCCGATGTTATCACCCTCCCCTCACGGATAAAGCGACAGAGGAGCAGGAAAGGAAGTGGCCCACAGTTAGCCAGCTAGGAAAGTGATGAAAGAGGTGGGATCTGAAGCCACGCCACCGGACCCTAAACACTCATGCTCAGCCGTTCACTCTATCTTACATTTTTAAAAAGCCTGGGTATTCTGGAATCCTGGCAATGTAATTCTTTTTCCCGTGAAGCGAAGGGCAAACTAATTTTCCAAACTCATCTAAAAGGTTCTCCACTAGATTCCCCTACTACAGTATAAACTTTTTTTAAAGAAAGATTGATTGATTGATTGATTGATTTGACAGAGAGACAGCAAGAGAGAGAACACAAGCAGGGGGAGCAGGAGAGGGAGAAGCAGGCTTCCCACGGAGTAGGGAGCCTGATGCAGGGCTCGATCCCAGGACCTGAGCCAAAGGCAGACACTTAAGGACTTAGCCACCCAGGAGCTAATGTCCTACAGTATAAACTTCTGACAAACTACTAAGAACCAGTTAGAATTTACATCCTGCCATATGAATTATCAAACTTGAAGGAGAAAATGGGAATTCAAACAGGGAGAAACCTTTACAGAAATGGATAACCTTAAATTGTAAGAGTTTTCATTTACTCGTTTTATTTTATTCTGAGCCTAGGAAGTAAGAGCTAGTATATTAACATGGTCATCTAAGGTTTTGTCCATGATGGACTCTTCAGAGTTAAGAATGCAAGCCACTGTCCATAAAATAAGCATAATTCTGTCCTGATACATGTAACTACACTATTTCTTAAATGAGGCAGGTCTGAAATAATCAGTGAAGCTTAACAGAGTCTAAAGTCTAAAAAGCTGTTGAATTTAATCCAAACATTCTACTACGAACTTGTTGAATTATGATTTGTTCTACTGATGCCCAGATTAGTGGGAGTTGAAGAAGGAAAAAAAGAAATTCAAAGTAATAAGCAAAGGAGTAACAATCCGAAGTCTGGATCATTAAACTCAAAGTATTTAGCATACTTAACAGATTGGAGGTGATCTAACTTCCACAACTACTTGATTTTCACTGTCCCACATTACTGTTATACCACTGCATTTACCATATTATAAATAAGCCTACTGATTTAAAAAACATAGTAATTTCAAACTCCTAGAACAGATTAGGAAGGCAGATCCCATAACGTGAGCATGCCCATAAGCCATAAGAGATGGCTCTTCTTCTAGAGGAAAGGGGACACAGAAAAACTCCAATTACTCATGGGATTCAAGGGTTCTAGCTTCAAGGGCACGGGGTTCTCACACTGGGCACAGTATCATGCTGGCTAGCTCTCCTACACATTGGAGATGGTTACGACTCACTTCCACCCCTTTTAGAGGTAAAGGATCATTAGAGTGGTGTCAAACATTCACCATTTCGAACAGAAGACGAACAAGCTTCTCAGACTCCCCTCTGTATTTGGAAGTCAGAGTTGATGAAGACACGTTGAAGAATGTTGTCTTGCATTCCGTGGCTACTGCCTTAGCAAGGAGGGTCTTTCCTGTGCCGGGTGGGCCAACCATCAACACTCCCTGTCGGGAAAATAACAACATGAGTGAAAGATTTACCTGCCACTGTTTTTATTCACAAGAATCCCAGTACTAAGAATTAATTGTCAACTAACATATAATATTAAGACAAAAAATAAGCAAAAGCATACTTTATCACCAAGTTACTTTTTCCATTATAAAAGATAACTACATTATTAAAAATTTGGAACTCAGAAATGAGAAAAATACAAACAATGCTATAATACTGACATTATAATAATTACACTCTAACACAGGTACCAAGAGTATTTGGATATATTTTCTGCTAGTCTTTTGGTCAAACAAATTAGGCTTTTTTGTTACATATTTGTACTCAAAGAATTTCCAGAATTTTGTAGCTTATCATTTAATATCTCAAGAATTTTTAATAAGTACAGAGTTAGCCATTACCACATTCTCTACATCCAAGAAAGTTTTTTTCAGTCTCTTTTCAGATCAACTCATGACTTTTTTAAAAAGTATCCATTCAATGCAGATAGGTCTCAATTTCTTAAGGACAACTGCAAGAAGTAGAGGATACAAGTTCTGTAGCAGATACATCAAATGGAGTACTTCTGCATTTAGGCAACTTGTTCATATTTGCAAATACAGGCTCATTCTAAATCAACTTTCCAAAGGTCACCCTGTACCTATTTCTTATTCTGGGAACCTTGCAATAGCTTTTGGTCTAAACAAAATTTGGAGTAACATATCTTTTACGTCAAAATTTTCCTTAAAAAAATAAAACAAAAATTTCCTTACTTACTCTTTCCCCTCACTTCCCTGAATAAGATAAATACTGGTTTTCCACAGCAAACTACTTGCTGTTCACTTTGACAATGCTATTAACAGCAATAAACTTACTTTCCATGGTCTCCTAATGCCCTTAAAGAATTCTGGCATCCACATTGGTAACACCACAGCTTCCTTAAGCAACTTTTTAGCTTCTACTAAATCAGCAATATCATCCCTGAAAGAGGAGATATTTTATCAACACCCTCTTAGATCACATATTTAGCTGTAGGCAGTCACTCTTGCGAACCCCAGAAGCACGGTTTTCCACGGCTGCCAGACTGTGAAGCCCCTCCCCAGGCACCACTCAACTCGAACACTGGGATGAGGCCCGCCACACCAGCCAGGACACGGGCTGTGCCTCTGAATCTTCAATTCCCGGCAATAATGATTTCAACTTGGTGATGGCACCACTGGTCTACAGGCCCACTCTTAAGTATTTATCATGCCACCTCATTTTAAATTCCTGCCCTTGTGATGCTCATTCTATAAACTCCATGATTTAGAGACAATGAGCCCATTAAAAAAAAAAAAAGAATAAAAAGGGCATAAAGCAGAGACAAGGCTACAATATTGCTGCTCTGCCCCCAACCCTATTAAGAGGTACACACCAAGGATAAAGAGTATCACAGAGACAACTATGAAGTTATCACCAACCACCAGAAAACTCTTACTGCTACTACTATTACTGGTACATGTGGCATTTTCATGAAAATACATGTTTACTGTAAAAATACCAAATATCAAAAAATATTTTTTAAAATATCCCCAAAGCCATACCTAAAAATCATTAAGATTTTAATGAAAAATATGTAACAGAATGTACCTAATTTTGTGGGAAAGAGGCTCTTTTATTTTTTTGATTTAATTTTTGAAAGGGAGCTTTTAGAACTCAGTGTGATAATTATAGTTCTTTGATTAGATATAATAAATCAAGTTGAGAACCACTGCTCAAAGTCATAGAAAATAAAAACAATATCCATGGGATAAACCTATAGATAACAAGCAACAATGGGGCACCTGGCGGGCTTGGTCAATAGAGCGCTGCAACTCCTGATCTGGGTGGGGGCTGTGAGTTCAGGTCCCCCTTGGGCACAGAGCTTCCATAAGAACAAAAAACAAAAGCAAATCACACACATGCCTAAGAATCCTTGCCATTTCACCATTAGAGGATGTCCCAAAAAGAAGATGAGATGTCTATGATCTTTAGAAGATTTTTTTTACTTAATAGAAATTTATATATCGTTTGTTACTTTATGACATAAAAATCTCGGACAAAAATCTGGGATAGCGTGAACCAAGTGCTGGGCTCACACTGCGTGCACTCTCGTTCCATGCCCAAGGGCTGATCTTCAGTGCACTTACTGAAAGTAATGGTTCCCTCTACTTTTCCTAAAAGCATTATCAGCGCCCTGTTATCTTGCTGTGCTATAACTTACCATCGAACATTGGGATTCTGAGAAATTATATCTCTTTCCAAAGCCTCTACCAAGTCCTTATCATATCCGGTACTATCAAATTTACTTGTCTCTGGTTCGGTAACTGCGGCAGGTGATTTGTTCTACATTGGGAGAAAAACACAAGAGCTTCTGATTGACTCAAAAATGGTACTCAGAAACAAAGACTGGACTCCAGTGATATTTTTAAAAGAGCTAATATAATAGTACAATTAATGAGAATCAAAGACCATTAAGTCACCCTCTACATCAACATCAGAGTGAGTTATTAGAGCTTCATACTCAATTTTTATTTTTACATAACAAGTAAGATAAAAGTGTTGAAGAAAAACAAAAATATTACGCATATGAATTGGTGAGAATCAAAAACATCAACCCTGAGATGAACTGTGGTTACTGGTGAGTATCAGGTACATGTGGCATTTATCTCAAAACTTCAGAGGAGATAAGGTTAAAGACAAATGGCTTATGTAGCCAAGATTACAGCGCATTCTTTTTGTATTTAAAGATTAATTTATTTTTTAAATTTAATTTAATAAATTTAATGAATAAAAATTTATTATTTTATATTATAATTATATAAATAATTATATATAAATATATATGATATATATAATTATATATTATATATTTATATATAATATATAAATATAAATCATATACATACATGATTTATATTTATATGTATTTATGTATTATATACATATATTTTTATATTATATATATTTATTTTTATATATTTATAATTATATATTTATAAATATATTATATATTATATATAATTTGATATGAATATATTATATAATATATTAATAAACAATAAGTAAATAAATAATTTAATTAAAAATTGATTGATTTTATTTAAAGATCATTTACTTGAGAGAGAGAGTGAGAGCGCACATGTGAGTTGGGGGAGGAGCAGAGGGAAAGGCAAAGAAACTCAAGCAAACTCCATGATGAGCGCGGAGCCCCACGCAGGGCTCCATCTCAACCCAGAGGTCACGACCTGAGCTAAAACCGAGAGTAAGACGCTTAACTGACCGAGCCACTCAGGCTCCTCATCTACGCTCGCTCTTAACCACCTACTCGGCCCTGATCAATGCTCGACAAGTTCGCTTTTCTCTGTTCCCACCCCAGTCCAAAAGAGACACCTCAGTCCCCAGGTGTGATTCCCTCCCACCCTGTGACAGCAGCCCGTAGGGCCACGTTCCTAAGCCCTGTACTAAAGTACTCCAGGGCACAATGGCAAACTCACAGAGCACTGCCAGATATTTTACATTTTTTTAGTGAAACCCAGTGTTTTCTGTCGAACACTGGGTGAAATGCCAGCTCCAGGTAGTTCTGTCTCTACATTAAAACTGCTACATTCCTTTCAATAATGCCAAATTTTTGTGAAGCTGGGTTTCTGGCAGTTTCTATGATAAAAGAAATAGTGAGAAAAATCAAGGTGAAAGAGGAATCAGAGTGAAATATCCACTCTGTCTCCAAAGTCTGAGAAACTGAGCAGCACCCAAAGTTGTCTGAACCTAACTTCTTCACCAAGGGATGGATATTCTTTTTGTTCTTTGCTGTGAAAACATCAGAGACACTCGTGAATTTTATAAGGCAAAAAAATTTATGAAGCTCTGCACTAGTGTAAACAGTCAATTACTTGGTCTTGTACTAGAATTCTTACCCTGTCTCATTAACATTGTTTTGCCCATACATGATTTTCTGTCAGTGGTGCTATCTAAAGTCAGTATTAAAATCTAGGCTTAACCAGTATTTATATATTCAAAAGTCTTATACTAGATGGTCAAAAAAAATCTGTCTTACAATATACATATTCACTATCCAGTATGAACATAAAAAATTCAAGGAAAGTATTGTGCAGCCTTTAGAAGGTTGGGGCACCTGGCTAGCTCAGAGAGAAGAGCATGAGACTCTTGATCTCAGGGTTCTGAATTCAAGCCCCACATCGGGTGTAGACATTACTAAATAAGTACATAAACTTTAAAAAAATAAATAAATAAGGGGCACCTGGGTGCCTTTGGCTCAGGTCATGATCCCAGGAGCTCCCTGCTCGGCGGGCAGCCTGCTTCTCCCTCCCCCTCTGCCTGCCACTTTGACTACTTACTCTCTGTCAAATTTTTAAAAATAATAATAAATAAACAATAAATAAATAAATAAATAAGAAGATGGTTATCTTTAAGTATTTATGCAGTTGTTATTCATTCACAAATATTTACCAAGAACCCATTCTGTGCTAGCGGCTGCAGGGGACAGAAAGAAGACACTGTCCTTGATTACTGGGAACTCACACTGTGAGCCTAGGAGGACACAGATAGAAAAGCACTTTCTAGTTGTTTTCTTTCCTCCCACAGAACACAGTGCTGATGGGATGTCTGCAAACAAAGCAAGAATGAATTTAAACTAGGCAGAAAGGAGAAACAAATAATAGGTCAGCCAAAGGGAGCTATAAAATTTGAAGTGCTGACATTTTTGATAGGATTTTATTTAATTAGTTGAAATAGTACAGTTTCTTTAAGCACATAGATTTAATAACCCGCTCTAAGTAAAGATGCTAACAACTACTAGCAGGTGAAAGGGAGTAGGAGAGGGGCTAAAAAGAACACAGCCTGACGCTCAAAATAAAGCTGAAGATGAACCAATTACCCAGGAGATAAATACCCAGGTTTAAAACTAGTTATTGTAAAATCTGGCAACATTATACACACAAAACCCTAATCCACTATCTCAATTAAAATAATTAAAAGTGACAGCTAGGCTTTCACTCACAGGGAAACAGAGTAGATGTGCTTTTCACTATTCCTTCTGCTATGGAGAACTAAAAATCCATTATACATTAAACAAAGACAAGACTTTTGAAAAGTACAGAGAAAGGCAGGCCAACCAGGGAACCTAGACAAGGTGGTGCCCCTTCTAGGTTTTCTTTCTCCTTCATAAATCCAGACTCACGGTCGAAGAAGCCAGAAACCCAGAAACACCATGGGCAAACAAAAACCCAACAAAAGCTTGCTCTCTCAAGCCAGAGGACCAAGAAAGAGGGAGGCTAGCAAGATGGAACTTCCAGGGCGCCTGGGTGGCTCAGTTGGTTGGGCGACTGCCTTCGGCTCAGGTCATGATCCCGGAGTCCCAGGATCGAGTCCCATATCGGACTCCCGGCTCTGCGGGAAGTCTGCTTCTCCCTCTGACCTTCTCTCCTCTCATTCTCAGTCTCTCTCTCTAATAAATAAATAAAAAATCTAAAAAAAAAAAAAAAAAAGATGGAACTTCCAGACAACACTCTATTCAAGTCAAGCACCTCAGGAAAGGCCGGGCCCAGCCCTACCCAGGCAAGCAAAAGCCAGGAAGGGAGCCTACACGTCCACCCTCGGGAGGCTGGAATGAGGTACTCTAACCCCCATTAGAGTGTACCAGAGGCCAATTAGGGAGCTGGAATTTTCATCCCTGCCAACCAGTAACAAGACTCCCACTCAGTCAGTGAAGGTCATAGAGGAAGTGTGTGATCCCCACCCGGAAGTAACGGGGCACTGGGTGGTGTCAGAGGAAGACTCAGCAGACTGAAGACAAGGTCACTCGCACTACAATGTCACTGGAGTTCACAAGGACAACTTCCACCACAGCATCAGCAGTAATGAGAAGACCCCTTCCTACATTCAGGTGTCAACAGAAGCTGGGTGGGAACCTAGACTTCTACTTTCACCTGATGGTGACACCTCCCCCTCCTTCCCTGACACAGCAGTATCAGAAAAAGTCAGGTAAAACAGTAGATGTAAACAAGATCTACAATCTCATAACATAATATGAAAATGTCCAGGTAGCAATCTAAAATCACTTATTATACCAAGAACCATAAAGATCTCAAATGTAACAAAAAGACAATCAACACATGCCAAGATCAAGAAGATAGAATTTCCTGACAGATTTTAAAACCACCGTGATAAAATGCTTCAAATGAGCAATTATGAACAAGTCTGAAACAAACCAAAAAACCAGAAAACTTCAGAAAGAAATAGAAGATCCCAAATTAATCCATTGAGAGCAATAAGCAAAACACCACCTTGCCCATAGCGAAAAACTATTCAAATGAAAGCAGATTTCTCCTCAGAAAAGGAGGCCAGAAGGAGGTGGTACAAAATTGTTCAAGTGCTAAAAGAAAAAGAATTATTAATGCAGAATCCTCTACCCAGCAAAAATGTCCTTCAGGGAATGAAAGGGTAATCAAAACATTCTTAGATGAAGGAAAAATAAGAGAATTCTGTTGCCAGGAGACCAACCCTAAAAATTTGGTTAAAAGAAGTTCTCTGAACAGAAAAGATACAATGTAAAAAAGAACCTGGAAAGATCAGCAAGGACAAAGAACATAGTAAGTAAAAATAGGGGTAAGTACAACAAGCTTTCTTTCTTCTTTTTAGTTTTCTAATTTATTTAACAGTTGAAGCAAAAACTTTAACACTGTGTGATGAGGCTAGATCGAAATGAAGGAGAGGAAATATTTAAAAACAATTATAAATGCGGAGGATAAGGGATATAAAAAGAAATAAGATTTCTATACTTTATTCAAGGTGGTAAAATGACAGTATCAGTCAACGAGTACAAGTTTTGTACATGTAGTATCTGGAAGCAACCACTGAAAAAGTTAACACAAAGGGATATATTCGAAACCATTATAGAATATCAAAATGTGATTCCAAAAAATGTTCAAGTAACCCCCATGAAAAGGTCAGAAAAAGAACACAGAGAAACAAAAAACAAAATAAAAACCAGATAAAACCAAAAATAAAACAGCAGACTTAAACCCCAACATAACAAAATACATTAAGCGTAAATGGCCTATATACACCAACTAAAAGAAATTAGTGGAATAAATTAAAAACATGACTCAAGTATCTGTAGTCATCAAGAAACTTGTCCAAATATAGGGATACAGGTAGGCTGAAAGTACAAGAATGGAAAACGGTTTAATGTGCAAGAAAAACAGGCATGGCTGTATTAACATCAGACAAAGTAGATTTCAAAGAAAAAGCCAAAAGCCAGAAACCACAACACAAAATCTATCAGAGACAGAGAGGGACAGTACATAATGATAAACAGGTGAATCCACTTAAGAAAACAAAGCAATCCTAATGTGAATGCACCAAATAGCAAAGCCACAAGATATGAGCAAAAGCCCCTAGAAGTAAAGGAATTGGCAAACCTTTACATACAGCTGGAGACTTCAACAATTCCTCTTTCAAAAACTGACAGAACAACCAGAAAGAAAATCAGCAAGAATACAGAAAAACTGAACAGCACCATCATCCAGCAGAATCTGACATTAACAGAAAGTTCCACCTGACATGGGCAAAACACATTATTTTCAAGTGCTCATATACATATTTCAAGTATTCACAGACAGACATACCAAGACAGACCATATTCAGGGCCATAAACAAACTTCAACAACTTTAAAATAATTGACGACATATAGAATATATTCTCTAGGGGCACCTGGGTGGCTCAGTAGGTTAGGCCTCTGCCTTTAGCTCAGGTCGTGATATCAGGGCCCTGAGATTGAGCCCCACATGGGCTCTCTGCTCAGTGGGGAGCCTGCTTCCCCCCCGCCTCCGCCCGCCTGCTTCTCTGCTCACTTGTAAAAAGAAAGATACAACATAATTTCTGGGACACAGCTAAAGCTATGAGTACTGAGAGGGAAACTTACGGCACTAAATGCATAGATTAGGGAATAAGTCTTAAATTAATAATCTAAACTCCCACCTAAGGATGTATAAAAGAAGAGCAAAATAAACTCAAAGCAAGGAGAAAAAGGAAGTAACGGTAATAAGAGGAAAGGCCAATAAAATGAAAAACAAAAAACATAGGGAAAAAAATCAGTAAAACAAAGAACTGGAGCTCCTGGGTGACTCAGTCGTTAGGCATCTACTTTCAGCTCAGGTCATGATCTCAGGGTCCTAGGATCGAGCCCCTCATCAGGCTCCCTGCTCAGTGGAAAGCCTGCTTCCCCTGTCCCACTCCCCCTGCTTGTGTTCCCTCTCTCGCTGTGTCTCTGTCAAATAAATACAATCTTAAAAAAAAAAGAAAAAAAAAACTAGTTCTTTGAAAAGATGAATGAAACCGACAAATTTCTAGCAACACTGAGAAAAAAAAAACCAGAAAACACCTATTATCAATGTCAAGAATGACCTACAGACTTGCAGATACCAAAAGAATAATACGGAATCTTACAAAAAACTGTACATACATAAATTTGTTAACATAGACAGAGGGGGGCGCCTGAGTGGCTCAGTGGGTTAAAGCCTCTGCCTTCAGCTCAGGTCATGATCTCAGGGTCCTGGGATCGAGCCCCGCATCGGGGGCGGGGGGGGGTCTCTGCTCAGCGGGGAGCCTGCTTCCCCCTCTCTCTGCCTGCCTCTCTGCCTACTTGTGATCTCTCTCTCTCTGTCAAATAAATAAATAAAATCTTTAAAAAAAAAACAACATAGACAGAGGGATTATACCTTGAAAAACAAACTACCACAACTCATCTAATATGAAAGATTATTTAAACAGCTTTAAAAATTACTGAGGAAATTGAATTCATACTTTTAAAAACAAAAAAGAAACATCCAAGCCCAGATGTTTCACTGGACAATTTCATCAAACATTTAAACAAGAATGACCAATCTGATACGGTCTCTTCCAGAAACAGAAGGAACACTTCTCAATTCATCATTTTTGAAAAAGGTATAAAAGCAATTCAAATAAAATACAGCCTTTTCAACAAATGATGCTGGAGAAATTGCACATGTACAACACGCAAAAAGTGATTCTCAACCTAAGTCCACATCTTACACAAAAATCAACTCACAAGAGATCATGGACTTAAATGTAAAACATAAAATTATAAAACTTTTAGAAAAAAATAGAAAATTTTCAGGATCTAGGGCTAGGTAAAGAGTTAAAAACTTGACACCATATGGTACCATTTATAAAATGGAATACTGGACTTCATCAAAATTAGAATCTTTTGCCTTATAAAAGATCCAGTAAAAGGATTAAAAAGTACAAGTTGCACACTGAAAGAAAATATTTTCAAAACACATATCTGACAAAGGGCTAGTACCTAGAATATATAAAGTACTCTCAAACCCCAGTAAAAGAATGGACAACTCATTGTGACAAAGGGCAACAGACTTGAAGAGAGACAGTGCACTGGAGAGCACTCTGCTTGTTTTCCTTTCCGCTAGTCATCTGGACAGCTACTATTTAGAAGAACAGATCAACTCAATACAGAAATATTGTTAGAATGTAATTATTACTGAAAAGAACAGATTATGATTCCACTTATGCTAAAAAAAAATCATGCATATCGAAAAGGATATGTCATGGGATAAACAGATCTCAGGAGGGGCAAGAATGTAAGTTTGAGGGTTTTTTTTACTTAATTCTATTTTCTGATTTTCTAAAATAAATACGTTATAGAATATTTTAAATAGGATAAAAATCTATTCACCTCCTATGGCTTAATGGTTTTATTTCTTCCATAAAGTTTTCTGACTACTACCTTCTTGTAAGAATTCTGTTCTTTTCAGTCAGTCACTACCACTGTTAGGCATCTAATTATGCTACAATTACTTGAAATATATTAATCTCGTCTCCCCAAGTATAGCTTCTCAACAAAGGGTACATACTTTCAAGACATACTAGCTGATTTGGGGAGAAAACCTATTTTATACATTTGTTCTCCGGCTGTCCTATATCCCTTGCTCAAAGTCCTGAGGATTTTAGCAATGAAGCAAAGTCTACACTCAGCAGAGACACAGATAAGACCGTCTCTTATTGTAGCTAATCTTATGTTTATTTAGTATACTTTCTTTTCCTACCCTTAGTTGAAACATTAGAGAACCAAAGAGTGGAGGAAACACTATACATTCTAAAACTGACAGCTAAAATACTTTCACTGATAAACAAGAACTTTTTTCTTAAGTGAGTTTCCTTTCAGGGGAATTATTTTTGTCTTGCTTTTAACCCACTATTTCTACTTTTGCATTTATATTCATTAAGGATCATTTTGAATGTAGTCACCAACATATGAAATATCTCATTAAATTTTTGAAAAAATGCAATAGTAAAACTGTTTAACTCAACAGCAAATACAGTAAAATCTCGGTTACCCGGAATGTGTGGGAAATAGTGAAAGCTGACACTCACGAAGGATGTGCTGGGAGCCATAAAAAGTTATCACACTTATCCTATGAAAACTCTAGGGGACATGTGTTAAAATAATTCTATGTAAGAGGAAATAAAAAGGAAGTCCAAATGGCCTATGGTAACACAGCCTGAAAAAGCAGTGTTGATGCTTTAGCACAGATCTACCTGTATCTAAAGCCTATGCTCTTAATTGCCATGCTGTATTTTTAAAAAGCTTCATGTTTTCCTGCCTTACCAGCAAGATCACATTAATTTAAACCAGCAAGATCACATTAATTTAAACCAGCAAGATCACATTAATTTAATCTCTCTTGGATAACTGATTTGTTGATTATTGTGCCAAAAAATGAGGAGGCACTCAGAGAGAGAATGATGAGTACATGTCAAAAAAGACAGGATCTAGCTTCAAAGGTCACACTCCTCAAATCTTAGACAACTTAAGCATCAAAAAGATAGCAACAGACTATAATTCACTGAACCAAATAAGAGTCCATGACTCCATACTGATAAAATTGAATGAAGAGAAAGAGATGAAGTTTTTCCTTACAGTAGGATGACAATTAAATGTAGAAGAAAGAACAGCATTAGAAAATCATGATTTTTCAATTGTCGCAGAAATAACTGATTTAGGCAAGCATCACTGGATGCTAAAACAAGTAGGTGAAATTTTTTTAATAGTTTATTTATTTATTTATTTATTTAAGATTTTATTTGACAGAGAGGAGAGAGACCACAAGTAGGCAGAGAGAAGAGGAAGCAGGCTCCCCATTGAGCAGAGAGCCCGATGCAGGGCTCGATCCCAGGACCCTGAGATCATGACGTGAGCCGAAGGCAGAGGCTTTAACCAACTAAGCCACCCAGGTGCCCCACAAGTAGATGAAATTTTGATGAGAAATAGAATATTTACATCGTCTCAAGGTATCTCCCCCAAAGTATCATAAGGGGAAAAAAGAGTAACTTTATAGTGGAGAGCGCAGACAGACACCATCCTAACGAAGCCCTCCAATTTATCACATGTCACAGAACAAATAAACATCCTGTGTCCCCTTATAATATACTGTGAAGAACAAAACTTCCCTTCAATGGTATTCCTGCCCAAAATGCATACCCTTAATCTAATCACAAAGAAACATGAGAAAAAGCCCAAACTGAGAGGCATTCTACAAAACAACTGGGCTGTACTCTTCAAAAATGCCAGCCAAAAAGGAAAAAAGCTGAGAAAGATTTTTGTATTAAAGAGACTACAGAAACATGACAACTAAATGTAATGTACACTTCCCTAGTGTGTCCTGCCATGGGGATAAAATGAGCTACAAACGTCATTAGGATAAATGGGCTAAATTTTATGAGGGTCTGTGGATTGATACAGTACTGTATCAATGTAAAATGCATGGCTTTTGACAACTGTACTATGGTTATGTAGGACAATGTCCAAGTACCTAGGAAATATACTCTGAAGTATTTAAGGGTAAAAGGGCATGCAGGATACCTACAATTTACTTTCAATGCTACAGAAAAAAAAATTGTATATAGAGAGTAGAGGATAAAGCAAAAGGGGTAAAATATTAATAATTGGTAAAATTGGGTAAATTTATACCATTCTTGCAACTTGTTTGCAAGTCTGAAATTATGTCAAAATATAAAGATACAAAAAGTATTCCAAAATGTTTAATATTGTGAATGGGAAAAATCCCCATCTAGATGGAATATGACTCAGGTTCTATTATAGTCTGCTGGTTTCAATGACTAAAAATTATTAAAATTTATACAGTCTTCATTTTTAAGGTTAATAAATATTTCATTTATGAAAACCAGTAACATTTACCTTTTCCTCTCTTCCTTTACTCTGTTCTTTCTTTTCCCGACAACGAACAGCTTTCCCTCTGTCGTGAAGATTATGGGCAGATGAACGGTGAACTCTGACGGTTGTGCTTGGACGGTTACCATGTGGTTTAGGGTCACTGTACTGAGGAGACTGGCGTTTTCTAGGTCCTGGCGAGGGCCTAATTAGACAAAAGATCACGAAAATCATAATGAACTGGAGGTGGTCCAAATGCAGATGAACACATATCACATGTAAGTTAGAGTCTATGACCTAAAGAAGCCAAGGCAATAACGGAACACAAGATAGGACTGAATGAACAACGTCACTGCAATCTAAGATCTGATGTTTATATCTGACACAGTGGTCTGTGGTGATTTAACGAGAATTGACTGCAGTACGGTTATATGGTAGCAATAATAGAAGGCAAGTGATCATCACCTCTCCTTTGAGAGAAAATCACTGGTGTCCATCAAGGATGAATGAAAAATTCGTCTGATTCTTAGAAACTGAAAAGACAGCAATTATCAAAGAGAGTTTTGTCCAAAGAACCAGAACACAGCACAGGTACAGGATTCACATGTATCTACTGGTACATGTGCAAGCTGGCACTATTTTATTTAGAATATTTCATAATTCTCATATTTTCATTAATAAAATTAAGTCATTTTCCCCACTTAAAACACCAACAGAACTCCTGGCTGTGGACAGTCACAAGAAGTGAGGGACACGGGCATCTGGGTGACTCGGTCGGTTAGGAGGCTAACTTTGGCTCAGGTCATGATCCCACGGTCCTGGGATCAAGCCCCGCATTGGGCTCTCTGCTCAGCGGAGAGCCTGCTTTCCCCTCTCCCTTTGCCTGCTGCTCTGCCTACTTGTGCTCTCTCTGTCAGATAAATTAAATAAAATCTTAAAAAAACAAACAAGTGAGGTACAGCACTTTACGTTTACACACACCACTTCCTGTCCTCTTTACTTCTGTGGCAGGACTCAGACCTCGCAAATATTTCTCAGGCTCCTAGACTTGGTTGGGGCCATTAAAATGAGCAATAAAAAAGGTAAAAGAGGCCTATCCTCAAATACCTCAAGTATGGTTAAGAAAGAAGGTATGTAAAACTAGGCAAGTATGCCAGAAAATGTACAAGAGACCAAGTGCTACCAACGATCTCAAGAGGACAGAAAATAAACTAGGCCTAGAAACACAGCAGATGAACGAAACAAGAGCGGATAACTGCAGACAAGAAAATCAGTGTAGAAAAGCAAAGAAATCAAAATGAGCTTCATCTACGTAAAGAATTATAAAGACCCTAACTACAGACAACGGTGAGCCTTCAGGGGTACTGGAGAGAACGTGGTTCAGTAAGTAGAAAATCTGAATAGTAGTTCAAGAGGCTTAGCTTTTAACTAACTGCTGCTGAAAGGTTTTAGAAAGATGAGTCCAGGGCTAAGTAAGATACACCTATAAAGGAAACAGAAAGCAGGGGGATATTTGTAGGTTACAAATGTTAGGTTACAAATGTTACTGGAGGCTTGAGATGAGGGCCTGGCTTAAGGCAGTAAGCAATGAAAGTCCAAGAGATAAACTGTTAAAAAAGATACTCCTAGACATGCAAAGTTGAGAATGAGGATTTGGCAGGGTGATAAAGACAAAAAGGAATGATGGGGGTTCAATTTGGGATTTAGACATCTGGCTGGCCAAGTGGAACTATTCCTTTAAAAGATGTATTTATTCTCCTCTTACTAGAAAAATAATATAAAACAGACACTGAGGGGGCACCTGGGTGGCTCAGTGGGTTAAAGCCTCTGCCTTCGGCTCGGGTCATGATCTCAGGGTCCTGGGATCAAGCCCCACATCGGGCTCTCTGCTCAGCGGGAAGCCTGCTTCCCCCCCCCCGCCCCGCCTACTTCTCTGCCTACTTGTGATCTCTCTCTCTCAAATAAATAAATAAAATATTTAAAAAAAAAAACAGACACTGAGATATAATCAAGAGTAAAGAATAAGGATGACCTGTAACCCCACTGCCCAGAGTTAACCACTTAACATATTAGTCTATCTTCTTATATCTGCCTTTCATTTAAACAGAATTGGAACCGTTATATACACATTCACTCACATTTTTCTCTTATTATACCATAAGGCATTTCCTGTATCATCACCTCATAAATGGCTTTTAATGACTAGATGGCAGTTACATGTAAAACGTGCCACTTTTTATACACTTCTTACTGCTTGCTATTCATTCCTCCAAAAACTAATTTACTGAACTATTACTGTTGACTGATTATTCTATGCCCTGGGGATAAAAAAATTTCAAATAAGTTTAATAAAACCTTTACGCTTACAGACTTACATCAGTGTGTGTATATATGTGTGTGGAGAGGGGGCCTCAATGAAGACATAAACAGTACATCAGATGATGCTACGTGCAGTCTAGGAAAATAAAGAAGGGTAGGGTCTCTCATCAGGGGCGGGGGGCATTTCAGGTAGGGTGGTCGGAGAAGGCCTTTCTCAGGTAACATTTAAGGTGAGACCTGAAGGAAATGAGAGAACAAGTCATGAAACATCTGAGTTGAATGAAGGAAAGGCAAGTGCAAAGAACTGAAGCATCTGTGTGTTTGACTCGCTTGAGGAGGAAGAGAGTTGTAAGAACGCAGGTTCTAGAGACGGCGTGGAACTGGACCTCACGTGCTGTTGAAGGATACGACGAAAACTTTGGGTTTTATTGTGACATAAGGAGATATCTGAGGGATGCTGACTTTTAAAAGACATTTTAAAAGAATCACATTTAATAGCTTTGAAGCTATTTCTAATCTTTGCTCTGAAAGGCTCAGGGAACCACCTTGGACAAACATTTCTGTGCATGACCACAGAAGAGAACACTGGATCAGCTCAATCTGTTCTTTAAATGGGACTAAAATCTAGCTGATGACAAGGTCCGAATCACCAACAGAGTTCAAGAAAGAGTAAGCTCTCTTAAGCATGAGTACAAATGAAGACTAACAAAAAATAAAAAGTTTTGAGGGCTATCTAGTTAGCAGAGCAAGTAAAATAAACTACAGGAAGGAGCAAAGATGCAGCAAATAAAGTCAAAGAAAAGAACTTTATACTTAATAGTGATCCATCCAAGGCACTTAAGATGAGGGACAGAAAAAGATACTGAACTCTGAGCAACAAACTGAGGGTTTTGGAGGGCAGGGGGTGGGGGCTTGGGCGAGCCTGGTGGTGGGTATTGAGGAGAGCACGTATTGCATGGAGCACTGCGTGTGGTGCATGAACAATCAATCTTGTAACATTGAAAAAATAAAATAAACGTATTTGGGGAAAAAAAAAGAAAAAGATACTAAAGAAAGCAAAAAACAGTCAGATGGGAAACTAGGACTTAGCAACATAGAATTTCCTAGATGAAGGGCTCATCTAATTCAATATTCTACTACTCCCAAGGAGAAGCCTCCTGCCTCTGCTTGTTAGAATGAGGTGACCAAATAATTCATTAAATTTGAAATGAACTAAATTTTCACTGGGCACATGTATTCATTGGAAAGTTCTTACTAGTAAGTTAGAAAGGAATTACAGGGTTGTTATGGACTGAATGTTTGTGTCCCCCCAAAATTCATTATATTAAACCCCTCATCTCCGATGAGACCATTTAGAGTAAGGGAGTAATTTAAGTTAGGGGCACCGGGCTGGCTCAGTCAGTAATGCATGTGACTCAGGTTGTGAGTTCAAGCCCCATGTTGGGCATGGAGCCTACTTAAAAATAAATTAATGAATGAAATAAAGTTAAATAAGGCCTTGATCTGAGGACTGTGTCCTTGTGAGAGACACCAGAGAGCTGATTGTTCCCAAAGACAGAGACAAGGCAGCTGTCTGCTTGGAAGAGTCCTCAGGAACCAAACTAGCTAGCACCTTGATCTTGGACTTTTAGCCTCCAGAACTGTGAGAAATAAAGACATAAACTTCTGTTGTGTGAGCCACACGTCTGGTGTATTTTGTTACAGCAGCAGGAACAGACTAATAACACAAGGGCCAAATGATGATTCTCCAGAAAGAGGAAGGAAAAAAGAAAGTAAATAGGAATAAAACATACTTATAGGCAAGAAAAATACAACTTGACTCATCTATTATTAGTTTTACTGAAATTAAGAATCATAAATGTAGAAAAAGATTCACTTACAAATACTCACTTTATAATAACAAAAAGCGAAAAGCAACCAGTAAGAATTATATATGTAGCTATACAGTTACCTAACTATTTATAGTTATTTATAGTTATAATACTATAGTTATACAGTATTATAGCTATTATATTATGTACAATATGTATTATGTATTATATAGTTATATAGTTGTATATATAATATACTATAATACTAGTTATTTATAGTTATAACCATAGTATATAACTATTATAGTTATATACCTAACTATATATATGAAGTTCCCTAACTTCACTGTACCTCAAAATATCTTATCTGAAAGATAAAGAACACATGACTTATTTGAAAGGCTGTGAATAAATAACATGTGTAGCTCTAATCGTGCTTAGGACACATGAGCAATCAACATCTAGCACTTATCATAAAATACAATCAAGAACCGAGAGTTACAAATGACAATGTGAAGCTGAAAAACACACGAGCAATGTCTCTCTTACTGTAAGGTTCTCAAACTGATGAGGGGGCCAAGGACCCACACATCAGTGTTGTTTGTAGAATGCTATTATACACTCACATGTTTAAGTCCACAATTCTATTATGTGAGTGGAATAGACAAGTGACATCCATCTGACCCTTGTCAGTAAAAAACATGCAGGGAAACTAAGCGTGACTGGGTGTAGAGCATTTCAGTAAGCATCACTTTCACTAACTGTTCATTTGCCAGCTCCAGGTAATAGGAAGCCGAGGGAAAAAATGCTAAAGAAAAGCCTAAAATAGAGAACATTTTATCCTTTTCTTCCTGTGAATTAAAAAGCCCATTTTTCAGGGTGCCTAGGTGGCTCAGTTGGTTGTGTCTGCCTTCGGCTCAAGTCATGATCCCAGAATCCTGGGATCAAGTCCCACATCAGATTCCCTGCTTGTAGGGAAGGCTGCTTCTCCCTCTCCCTCTGCCTGCTGCTCTGCCTACTTGTGCTCTCTATCTGTCAAATAAATAAATCTTACCCAAAAAAAGCCCATTTTTCATTTTAACAATTTTGATCAACAGCAGTATCTGTGATAGCCTGTTTGAGAACCAGTGTTTCAATCTAACTCCCTCACTTTATCTAAGAAAAATCTGAAGCCTATAAAGATTACATGGTCTTTCCAAAGCTACAGATAGTGGCAGAGAGAGAATGAGAGCCCAGGTATTTCAGTTCCCAGCTCCTTCCATAAGATAATGTTGTCTCCACTACTACTGTGAGCTCACTCACAGAAGCATATTTTGGGGTTATTTCCATCTAAGTTTAATTTATTGATATGGGTCATAGTTACATGATACACAATGTAAGAGTTCTAAAAGGCATTCAGTAAAAAACCCTCTTCTGTTCCTGTGTCTCAACCACCCAGCTCTCCTAGATACAGCCAACGCTATTTGTTTCCTGGGCCAATTTGTTTCTTGAAAGGTCTCCACTGGGGCGCCTGGGTGGCTCAGTCATTGAGCGTCTGCCTTCGGCTCAGGTCATGATCCCAGGGTCCTAGGACAAGCCCCGCGTGGGGTCTCCTGCTCAGCAGGAAGCCTGCTTCTCCCTCTCCTACTCCCTCTGCCTGTGTTCCCTCTCTTGCTGTGTCTCTGTCAAATAAATAAATAAAATCTACAAAAAAAAAAGGGGCGCCTGGGTGGCTCAGTGGGTTAAAACTGATGCTCAGGTCATGATCTCAGGGTCCTGGGATCGAGCCCCACATCGGGCTCTCTGCTCAGCAGGAGCCTGCTTCCCCCTCTCTCTCTCTGCCTACTTGTGATCTCTTTCTCTCTCTCAAATAAATAAATAAAATCTTAAAAAAATATTAAAAAAAAATCTACAAAAAAAAAATTAAAAAGGAAAAAGGAAAGGTCTCCACTTACCTCCGTTCGACAGGCACAGGCAAGGACCAAACCTCCCCCTCAGACGCTGGGAGTTCATGCTGTGCAGCTTTCAGTGGAGTGTTGTCTAACTTAAAGCTCTCCAGGGTTTTCATAATATCCTTAACATGTTTAGCTTCCACATTTATTTCCTGCCAAACCTGGTGTCAAAGGAGAATATGGCTCTTTAAATATCTATAACCAGTAAATCACTGCCAAGATTAAACCAAGGCCATTTATTAGAGAAGTTGGAAACCTCCATTTTGACATCAGCTACCCTGTAAGTCATGCCAAAATATTCTGTCAAAATTTTAAGGATGGTTCATTAAGGCACACCTGGGTGGCTCAGTTGGTTTAAGCAACTGCCTTTGGCTTGGGTCATGATCCCAGAGTCCTAGAAACGAGCCCTACATCGGGCTCCCTGCTCAGCAGGAAGTCTGTTTCTCCCTCTCCCACTCCCCTGGCTTGTGTTCCCTCTCTTGCTGTGTCTCCCTCTGTCGAATAAACAAATAAAATCTTAAAAAAGGGGGGGGCACCTGGGTGGCTCAGTCGCTTGGGCAGCTGCTTTCAACTCGGGTCATGATCTAAGGGTCCTGGGATCAAGCCCCGCATTGGGCTTCTCCCTCTCCCTCTTTCTGCCACTCTGCCTATTTATGCTCTGTCTCCCTGTCAAATAAATAAATAAATAAAATCTTAACAACAACAACAAAAAAGAATAGTTCATTAAGTTTTTATTTTCAATTGCAAGACAAAATGAGTTAAATATTCTGACCAATTAAACCATGTTACTAACTTATGGTTTGTATTCAAACTGCATAACATATTGAAGTTAGCTATAATTTTCTTTTGGAAATTTTGATAAAAATAATCCTTTTGTAAATTGCTTCTTTGATGGTTTTTATGCTATGTTACTGGACTTTTATTTATTTTTTTAAATTTTATTTATTTATTTATTTATTTATTTTAAAGATTTTATTTATTTGACAGAGAGACACAGCGAGAGAGGGAACACAAGCAGGGGGAGTGGAAGAGGGAGAAGCAGGCCTCCCGCAGAGTGGCGAGCCCAATGTGGGGCCCAATCCCAGGACCCTGGGTTATCAGGGTTATCAAGATTATGAGCTGAGCTAAAGGCAGACACTTAAGGACTAAGCCACCCAGGCACCCCAACTGGACTTTTAAAATGGTGATGAGAATGTGCTAATTTCATAGCTCATTAATGGACTGAAACCCACAGTTTGAAAAATACGGCTTCAGATGACAAATGACACAATTCACATACAGCCAAGATTTCTTTTAAGCATTCTCGACTCAATTTACAAACTATATATAAAATATTGAAATAATGTTGGTAATGTTTAGTTTTAAAACTAAATAATTTAAGTATCTTTACAAAAAAAGCATAGACTTTTGGGGCCTGGGTGGCTCAGTCGGTTAAGTGTCCCACTCTTGATTTTGGCTCAGGTCATGATCTCATGATTGTGGGATCAAGCCCTGTGTTGGGCTCTGCGCTCAGCAGGGAGTCTGCTTCCCCTCTCCACTTGCCTGTGCACTCTACTCTCTAAAAATAAATAAATAGGGGAGCCTGGGTGGCTTAGTTGGTTGAGTATCGGGCTCTTGACTTTGGCTCAGATCATAATCTCAGGGCTCTGAGATCGAGCCTCACATCTGGCTCCAATTAGCCACGGAGGCAGTCAACAGGGAGTGTGCTTGAGATTCTCTCTCTCCCTCTGCGCTTCTCCCTCCCGACCCACCCCCACCTCAAATAAATAAATAAATCTTACAGGAAAAAAAAAAAAGCTCAGACTTTTAAAATAAAAGTCTCCAGCCTACAGGGGCGCCTGAGTGGCTCACTTAAGTGTCCAACTCCTGATCTCAGGTTTTGATCTCAGGTTGTAAGTTCCAGCCTCACCATGGGCTAAATGCTGGGTGTGGAGTTTACTTTAAAAAAAAGTCTCCAGCCAACAAACATAAGTCTTTCAGTGACAAATTTAAGACTCTTTATGAAATAAAATACTTTCCTCTTCTGGTAATGTAAGGGATATACAGAGACAGATTTAGGGAAAAGGTTTAAGTTCAAGGAGGTAGGATATTTCCCTCTTTTAAAAAAATTAAGTATAGGGTGCCTGGGTGGCTCAGTTGGGTAAATGGGCTGCCTTTAGTTTGGGCCACGATCCCAGGGTCCTGGGATCAAGTCCCACATTGGGCTCCTTGCTTAGCAGGAAGCCTGCTTCTCCCTCTCCTTCTGCCTGCAGCTCCCTCTGCATGCGCTCCCTCTCTTTCTCTCAAATAAATAAATTTTAAAAATCTTAAAAAAAAAAGGAACCGAAATTAAGCACAAAAATAGAATACTATCAAAAAAGCAGTTTAGGGGCACCTGGGTGGTTCAATGGGTTAAAGCCTCTGCCTTCGGCTCAGGTCATGATCTCAGGGTCCTGGGATCGAGCCCCGCATCGGGGCTCACTGCTCAGCGGGGAGCCTGCTTCCCCCTCTCCCTCTGCCTGCCTCTCTGCCTACTTGTGATCTCTCTCTGTCAAATAAATAAATAAAATCTTAAAAAAAAAAAGCAGTTTAGTAGAATCTGAGGGATAACACTCTACCGAAAAGATCAGCTCACAAAGACTATTAAATTCTGTTAACATTTCTTTCCACTGCGGTGTAGCTAACCTTGCTAGACATGCCACCCTCAGGTGGACTTACAACTTCCACACTTTCCATCTGTAAATTTCTATTGGTCTCAGTGACTAACATTCCTCATATGGGATTCAAATATGGTCTGCTTTAGAATATTTTACAGAGGATCTCACAGCCGTGACATTCAGCTGTCATCTGCAATTTCAACAATGGCTTAATAAAGTCAATTCTAATTTTACCAGGTTAAAAAATGTGACATAGAAAAAACCATCAAAACCATTATTTTTTTTAATCTATTAGATTCCAATAACTGTAACTGAGTAGAACTCACAATACTGATGACAGTGAATGTAGACTATTATTAATATAATAAATCAAATTTCAAGTAACATCATATACAAATCCATGTAACAAAGCACATACTCTTCACATGTAACTGCCCAAGGCACTGACAATGTCTTCAAGTCTTCTGAGTGGTTAAGCCATTCAGTCATGCAGCAGCCGCGATTCTCACCTGTTGCCACTTCTGCTGGAGATAGGTATCTGTGACTGAATACAGATACTTGTTCATCTGGTCAAGAACTCCCTGATAATACACCATCGCAGAGTCATAGTTGCCCAGCAGCGCGTACTCACGGGCCAGTTTTACATTCTCACTAATCATAAGAAGACTCATGCTCACTTGTGAGCTAAAAAAAAGAAAGAAACATTTTCACATTATATGTCTCCTAAAAATAAGTATACAGAGAATTTCTCTAAAGTACACTTTCCGGGGCTCCTTCAAGAAGCTCACAATCACACACACTGCACTTTCCATTTCTATTATTTGCTCAAGCCATTTCTCCTCCTTCAAAGAAAGTTCTGGGTTCCCACGGGCAAACCCCACCGATGCGTCAAAGTCCAGTTCCAAGGGCAGTTCTCCCAGCATGTCTACCCTCTGAACTTCTCAGTCTAAAATAAACTCTCCCCCTTCTAAACCCCCCTGGAGCTCTACCCGGACCTTTCACTCAAGACACTTGTCCACTCTGAATTCCAGTTACTGATCTATGTCGTATCTCTACTTGGAGAACAGGATTTAGGTCTGAAAGGTGTGGGACTGTACGCTCAGGGCATGACACACAAGTCTCGCTGAGCATCTGCAGACCAAAGGTACCATGACAGACATAGGTTTTGGAAGGCAGTGTGGAACAGAAGAAAGCACATGTATTTCAAAGTTAGAAAATTCCTGCTTAGAATTATAATTCTACCACCTTGGTCAAGTCCCTTAACTTTTCTAAGCTTCAGTTTTTAAATACGTAAAACTGAGATAGTAACTACTTCCAAGACTTGCACTATACGGAATAAAGGACTATTTAAAGTACCTACCATACTACATGACAATAAATGCTAACTGTATCTTCTCTAGAACTTTCTATAAACGAGAACCAAGCACAGTCCTTGTTTTAGCAGGATATGGATACATGAATGTGGATATAAAGATTAGAAGTAGACACCTGATAAACATCAGCTCTGTTGATGTTGACAATTACTATTATTTATTAAGTCTGCATAGCATAGTGTAGTTGGAAGTCTGAAAGACCTGCATACTTTTGAGAGGGCAGTAAGTTAGGGTTGTGGCTTTCAAAATAAAGAGAAATTTGAAACACATGGTCAAAGAAATGGTCAGAATTAAAATGAAGTTTCAAGGTGGTAGAACTAAAAAATGAAGGAATCATGAAAGATCACAGGAAAGCTGAGAAGAGACAGATGCATGAAGGAAATAAATCTTTTTTTCCGACTCCTTTTGTTTGTCAGTTGGATATTCAAATAGATGTACCCCATAGAAGAACAGAGAAAACTTCAACATGGGGATCTCTCTACCTAGCTTAATTTAATCTAGCCAGAGGCATTTCCTAAAATTGTGCTTTTTAACACCTCCCTCCCTCCCTCACCCCGCTGCTGGTTAAGGTCAAGTGATGCAAGAGTTTAACTCAGACAGAGACCACTATGGCTCTTATGTTCTTTATTACTTAAATTCTTCATGCAAGGATGAGGTTTTCCGTGGAAAAGCATGCCATGCAAACTTCTTGAGTTTAATTTAACATAGACAGTTTAGCTGGCTCACAAAGCAGGCCAACAAGGAATATCCAACACTACGTGTTAAACACAGGATCAAAAAGATTTTCTACCATACAGACAAGAGAAGGTAACCATAGCCACACAGCCCAGAATCAGAGGATTATGTAACTCAAGATTAATGGGAAATACTGGCGGGCAGAAGAGCTACAAAGCAGCACCGCTATCCATACGAGAGCAGAAGAGGGAGGGTACTATGCTCCTCAGGACAGAGATCAGAGGAAGATGGGATCACAACCTGGATGGAGAAGCAGAGATGTCAAAACCACACCAACAGCTTCAGGCTTCCATTCTCTGCCAGTCCCTGGCGGTTCGCATTCTCTAAGCAGCTAAAGGTACAACTGCTGCACCTCTACCCAGTCAGGTTTGATTAGTACATATCATCTATACTTACTATGATCTTTAAACCCAAACATCTTGAATCTCAGTACCAGATTCAAATCCTAAGTACAAGAGAAGCCAGGAAGCCAAGATAGTGACTGGCCCCCTTCCTGAAAACCAATCCTAGAAGAGCCACAGTTACTTTGTAGAAAGTTGATGGATCCTAGAACCAAATATAAAATACAGAAAAAGACTGAAATAACAGATGGTGATTTGGGTCCTAGAGTGTGGGAAAGTAGCACCTCAGAGGGAACGAGGGCCAGGTTAGAGTTTCCCAACTGTGCCTTTTCTGAGGTCTAATGTCCTGGCCCATCCTTGCACCCTACCCAGACTTTCCACGGTGGGACGGAAAAGCAGTAGTGCAAGCCCGCTCCCCAAATGAGAGAGCAGGGTACATCACAGCAGAGCCAGGCCTGGACAAAGTGGGGAGCTGATACAGAGATCAACAGGCCAGCTCCTGTGAGTGGTCTCCGGCTGCCACTCCTCCACTCAGGTTAGGCTAGATGGGGACAACTGAGAAAGATCATTACTAGGAAGATCAGTTCCTCGACTGAGAATCCCTTATGGTAGGACTGGGACAAGCACACAGCTGGGACATCAGGGAATGATAGGGATGGTTGAATACGACCGCGAAGACTCACCACACCCCATCACCAGAAGAAAGAGTGAACATAATTGAGCTAAGCTGTCAATTCTGGAAGCTAGACAGAAACTCTACTGTCCAAGTAGAGCTAGAAAAGTTCAAGAAGGAAAAGCTAAAGGGCCAAATTGAAATAAAAATGGAAGGGCACCAGGCTGGCTTAGTTGGTGGAACACTCAACTCTTGATCTTAGGGATGTGAGTTCAAGCCCCACATTGCGTGTGGAGATTATTCACAAACAAAATCTTGCAAAAAGAAAAAAGAAAGAAAGGAAAAAGATGGAAACCCTAAAACACTAGAAAAGACTTAAAAATAAAATTGTGGGTCATTTAAAATTGAGAAACAAATCTTGGCAAAACTAATAAAGGAAAAGAAAAAAGAACATTCAAATAAATGAAACACAAAACGAAAAAGAGAAAATAAGTAGACGGGTTACTAATGAGTTGAAAGTAAATGAAATTTTGAATGAAATAAAAAAAAAATGTTTCTTCTTGGGGCACCTGGGTGGCTCAGTCGGTTAAGCATCTGCCTTCAGCTCAGGTCATGATCCCAGGTCCCTGCTCGGCGGGGAGCCTGCTTTCCCCTCTCCCTCTGCTGCTCCCCTTGCTTGTACTCTCTCTGTGTCAAATAAATAAATAAAATCTTAAAAAAAAATGTTTCTTCTCTTATTTCCTAGAATATGGAGTTTTAATGAAACACTTCTACCTTTAAAAGGCTTCAGGTCCAAAAGGTTTTTTTTATAGGTGGGTTTTACCTACCTTCTAAGTAGAAAGGAATTCTTTTTTTTTTTTTTTTAAGATTTTATTTATTTATTTGACAGAGAGGAGAGAGATCACAAGTAGGCAGAGAGAGACAGGCAAAGGAGAGAGGGAAGCAGGCTCCCTGCTGAGCAGACAGCCTGATGCGGGGCTCGATCCCAGGACCCTGAGATCATGACCTGAGCCAAAGGCAGAGGCTTAACCCACTGAGCCACCCAGGCGCCCCTCAGAAAGGAATTCTAATCACATAAAAGTTGACTGTGAAAACAAGGGAAAAACTGACCAACTCTTTTTAGGAGGCGGGACATACCTCCATTTCAAAACAGAATAAGAACAACATAAAGCCTGTTTTGCTTAGGGACATAGAGGTGGAAATCCAAAATAAGAGCTAACAATGTTTCAAAGCACACACTCTCTCTGATCATGAAGAATCACTGCAGAAGGGCACCTGGATGGCTCAGTCGGTTGAGCGTCTACCTCTTGGTTTCAGCTCAGGTCGTGATCTGGGGGGTCATGAGGTTGAGCCCAGTGTAGGGTTCCGTGCTCAGCAGGGAGTCTGCTTGGGGTCCTCTCCCTCCCTCTGCCCCTCCCCTGTCCTCTAGAATAAATAAATCTTAAAAAAAAAGATTTACTGCAGGAATGCAAGGATAATTTAAGATTAGAAAATCCATCCTTATAATTCCTCTACTAATGGACAAAAGGACTTCATACAGAAACAAGTAAACAGCACAAAGGACAATTCAAGGAAGAGAAAACTCAAATGGCTAAAAGTACAGATACTACTGACAGATGAATGCAAATGAAATCAATCATGTCCCAACTGTCCCCCTTATACATTCACCAGATTAAAAGCAAAGTTAGTAACTCCAATAACACCAAGTATTGGCAAGGATTTGGAAAAAAGGAAACCCTCACATATACTCTGTAGACATAAACTGGTATAGTCATTTTGAAGAGCAATTGGGCAGTCCTTAGAGAAGCTGAATATGCATATATCCAATAACCCAGCAATCCCACTCTTCTGTAAATATTCCAGAGAAAGTCTCACACAGATTCATAGAGACTTGTTTTGGGATGTTAATGAAAGAACTGTTTGAGAAATCAAGGAGTTGGAGGCAATCAACCTCTTCCCTGCTAGGGGAATAGGTAAGGAAATGTGCTGGAGGGGCCCCTGGGTGGCTCAGTTGGTTGAGCTCAGGTCATGATTCCAGGGTCCTGGGATCGAACCTGCATCAGGCTCCCTGTTTAGTGGGGAGCCTGCTTCTCCCTCTCCCTCTGCCGCTCCCTGCTGCTTGTGCTTGCTCTCTCTCTCACTACCCACCCCCCCGTCAAAAAAATAAAATCTTTTTTTTTTAAGATTTTATTTCTTTATTTGACAGAGAAAAAGACAGCGAGAAGGAACACAAGCAGGGGTAGTGGGAGAGAGAGAAGCAAGCCTCCTGCTGGGCAGGGAGTCAGATGCAGGGCTTGATCCTAGGACCCTGGGATCATGACCTGAGCTGAGAGCAGATGCTTAATGACTGAGCCACCTAGGCACCCCTAAATAAATAAAATCGTAAAAAAAAAAAAGAAGAAGAAAAGAAAATGTGCTGGGTGCATACTCTGGAATACTATGTAGAAAATGGAAACAATTAACAAAATTTACAAATAGCAACATGGCCAGGTCATTGAAATACAGGGTTGAGTGAAAAAAAAACAAAAACAAAAAACCTTAGCTACAGAATAAGATCTAGATCACGATACCATTTTATAAATTCAAAATACATATGCTAAACAAAACAGTCTTTTGTCAGATATATAAACATCCAAAAACACATATTAAATATATTCGAGTGCCTTTGGAGGGTTAAGATCCAGAAAGATAAATGGAGAAAGAGGATGAAGGGTACAGAAGAAACAATAAATATTACAAAAGAAGGGTCTATCAATATACAATTAGAGACAGCCTCCAAGATGGCTCTCTGTAGCCTCTGCCCCCTTGTTTCCATAGCCTTGTGAAATCACCTTCCCTTGAATGTGAGCATGTAACAAACAGAATATGGAAAAATAACAAAATGTCATTTCTGAGACTAGACTGTGACATCCATCTCACTCACTGCCTCTTGCTGGCCCACTCTAAGCTGCCCTGTGCAGAGGCTCACATGGCAAAGAACTGAGGGAGGGACCAGGCCAACAGCCAGTGAGGAACTGAGGCCCTCAGTCCAACGGTCTAAAGGAGCGGAATCCTGCCATAACCATGCGAGAGGCCCAGAAGCCGATCCCTCCTCAGTTGAGTCCTCAGATGAGTGCAGCCCTGACTGATACCTTGATTACAGTCTGTCAACCATTCTGAATCACAAGCACCCAGCTACCGCACGCCCACAGCCTGACCAAAGAAACTGTGAGATAAATGTTTATTGTTTCCAGCCACTAAGTTTTGGAATAATTTGTTACGAAGTAATACAGCTATGAACTGAGGTTTGTAAGTAACTCAAGATTGAGCACTGGAGGTCCAAAAGAAGAAAAAAAAAAAACCTCATGACCTACATAGTGATTCCATGGAGTCATGACCACTGATAACATTCCATCTTAATAAAAGCTCCACGGCCACGGCGTATGGCTCTGTTATTTACTGATATACCCCCAGCACCTAGAACCCTGTTTGGCACACAGCAAATACTCAGTCAATCACTGAACAAATGAATAATGACAGGTTTTTGTTAGAACTATTAAGACTTCTTATCTTTGTCCAGTTCCAGACCCTCAGCACTCTCACATTCCTTGATCCTCAACTCATCCCTACCAGAATGTGACTGCTTCTGCCCTAAGGCTCTAAATGTCCTATAGCGACACCTTGTCTGGGAAACTATGTTAGAAGAATATCGCTGGGGCCCGGTGCTGGCAGTGTACAGGGTATCTTGATGAGCCTGGATAGCAAGACTCTGATGTCTTCTCTCTCTTCCTCTTTTCCTTAACTGATTCTGTCCAGATCTTTCTTTCTATCCCCCCTACTAAAAAAAAAATCTAAATCAAGTTGTTACTGATACACAGGTGTCATCTACTTTTTTTTTTAAATATCGTGATTCAATGTCCCATAACTCATAGAGTTCACTCCAGGCCTTCTTTGAAGGTTCTGTGTTATGAATACTTCTTTCTAGTCAGATAAAATTCCTCAGCATCCAATGAATTGACATTTTCTAACAAAAAGAAATACAGTCAATCCAAGGCCACCTGAAAAATTTTTCATTATCAAAGAAACAATGTGCTTACTGAAAATAGTATCAAAATACCCTTAGTTGATTAAATGTGAGACAAAAATAAATTTTTCTATTCTAGAAGTCTCTAAGACAGCTTTCTTTTCAAATGAATAGCAACACCACAAATTTATGAGACTCCAATTTTGAAAAATATATTCTTATCATTGCTAAAACTACACTGCAGGAGTACAGAAATGAGGTCTACCTGGCAATTTCTGAAGAAATGAATATATTTGGAGAAAAGCCTATAGTAAACCACCATGAACAGTAAAGAGTATCTACTGGTTCAATTAATAGAACACTTATAAAAGTGAGATTGTCCAAAAACTCAGATTCTTGATTAGAGAGGTTATTAAAGAGAAAAATAACCATCGGTGATGCCTACTTTATCTCACAGCAAGCTTTTCCTTTACATTATCCTATCAGAACCAACCTTTTTGCTTACATGGCTTATGGATTCATTTTTGTTAATGATTAAATCAATTTAAAGTAAGTAAGACACAACCTGAAATTTTAATTCAAGTAACAAAGTAATAATATTACGACAAAATTTCCAGCAAACTTAATAGTTGCTGTGGTGTGGAATCTCCACTAAGAGACTTAGGGTGTTTTATCCTCCTCCAGGATTAGGGAAAAGAAGTGACTAAAGAGACAGAAAAAGAATAGGCAATAGATCCAAACATCTGAGGTTCTAAGATTCCTACTCTCTCCCAAAACAACAAATATGGGGCCTTCCCTATTTCATAACTAAAAAGGATACTATATCCACTTTATTTTTTAAGGAGTTAGACCGGGTTCCACTAACATTGCAGTTTTTACTGTAATGTGCATAGGTCATTCATTGAAGAAGTATTTACAGAGCACCTACTCAGTTGCAAGGAACTACATGAAGACAAAAATAAGAATTAAACCTTTAAATCCTTGAAGTTTAGTAGAAGGGACATCATTTGATCTATCCTAGGTGAATTTTCTTCACTTAGGAGGAGGAAACAAGCATAGCATAGTATTAAGCACAGGCTAAAAAATCAATATCTACATTAAAAATATTTATCTGTGGGGTGCCTGGGTGGCTCAGTCATTGGGCGTCTGTCTTTGGCTCAGGTCATGATCTCAGAGTCCTAGGATCAAGCTTCTTCCTCTCCCACTCCCCCTGCTTGTGTTCCCTCTCTCGCTGTGTCTCGATCTGTCAAATAAATAAACAAAATCTTAAAAAAAAAAAAATTTATCTGTGGGGCACCTGGGTGGCTCAATCGTTAAATATCTGCCTTCAGCTCAGGTCATGATCCCAGAGTACTGGGACGGAGCCCCGCATCAGGCTCCCTGCTCATCAGGAAGCCTACTTCTCCCTCTCGCACTCCTCCTGCTTGTGTTCTTTCTCTCGCTGTCTCTCTCTCTCTGTCAAATAAATGAATAAAATCTTAAAAAAAAAAATTTATCGAGACACCTGGGTGGCTCAGTGGGTTAAAGCCTCTGCCTTCAGCTCAGGTCATGATCTCAGGGTCCTGGGATGGAGCCCTGCATCGGGCTCTCTGCTCAGCGGGAAGCCTGCTTCCCCCTCTCTCTCTGCCTGCCTGTCTGCCTACTTGTGATCTCTCTCTTTCTCTTTCAAATAAATAAAATCTTAAAAAATAAAAAAAATAATAAATTTATCTGTAAAACTGATGTCCTAAAGGGGCACCTGGGTGACTCAGTGGGTTGAAGGGGTCCTGGGATCGAGCCCCGCATCGGGCTCTCTGCTCAGTGGGGAGCCTGCTTCCCCCTCTCTCTCTCTGCCTGCCTCTCTGCCTACTTATGATCTCTGTCTGTCAAGTAAATAAATAAAATCTTAAAACAAAACAAAACAAAACAAAAAAACTGATGTCCTAAACAAAAACAGATGAACCTCAATCATACATTTTCTTGAAGGCATCTCTGTAAATTGAGTGTAACTTTAAAAGTGACAATACACTATGAAGCAATGTTCAGAATGTTCATCTCTGGGATATGAAAACAACCATAATGCTAATTTACAGTCAGTCCTTAATGATTATAAATACATACAATAAATGAGTGACCCATGACCAATTACAGCATGGCATACATTCTTCTTACTTTTATAATCACTGTATAATAGATACTCAAGAAGCATGAGAAGGTTACCAAAAGAGTGCCTGCTCAGGAAAAAAAGAATACATATATATGTATTTGGCAAACTTTCTCTCAGTTTATACTTATATAAACAAAATAAATCAGTGAATTTAACAATTAAACTGTAATTTAAAAGCCATGTTCAAACCATATCAATAAACACCATAAGCAAAATCTATTTAGCATATTATCAACATTGACCACATTGATTTGATGCACCATCTTTTTAACCAATCGTGTAGCTAAAAAGAAAAACCTAAACCACTGTTGCAAACAGAAATTCAACAATGTTGTTAGTACAGTAAATTTAACAAGATTCCCTAATTCTAGTATTTGTCAGCACAGTGAGGCCAGTCTCAAAATAAGATGCAGTATCGTTGTATAACATGCCAAGTACAAAATCTGTAAAATGTAAAAGCTTCTTGAATAACCATTGCCATAGAGAAGCTAGGTTTCTACAGTCTAGGAATGTTGGAAATTGACCAGCACTGCCTTTTTTTTAAGGCATGACACAGTAATAGTAATAGTAACACAATATAAAGAGTTCTGCTATTCCTTTGTAGGAACTCACTGATTACAAAAAACATCTCCTTTGGAAAAGACAATAGGGTTGCACATTGAGACATTTAGTCCTGTGAACTTTACAAGAATCTTTCTTGACACTGTGGTGTTCTAACATTGTGGCAAAGATTCTAAAACATTAGGAATGTTTTCAGCGGTAACTAAAGGTCTGATTTCAAAGAGGAATACAGAAATGAATGCTTTCAAGAGAGAAGGATGCAAAATTGTGCTGTTGGGATTAAGTAACTAAAATGGCACTTCGCAGTTAAAAAATTATTTTTGATTAAATAAGGGCTGAGACTATCCACTATAAGGCACTTAAGGATCCACCTTTCTCTCTCTAACTTCGTCACCATATACTATACGATATGAAACAAATGTTTCGAGGGACTACATATTTTTTAAAGGTACGAACTCTAAACCAAAAGAGCCAAAAGCCTCCCAGAGGTCGCCCGGCACCAGAATAATGAACATCCTCAACACTATCACACCCACCTAACAAAATGTAAGAAAAGAAGCTGCATCTCATTTCAAGGCTTTCGAGGTTTTTCAGGGGTGAGGGTATGGGGCGGGGGCGTGGACTAATTCGGGAGAGAACCGCTCAAAAAAGCGAAGAAATAAAAATAGACGTGTTTTTCCGACCACAGACTTCTTTAATGACACAGACTTAGAACGGGGATAGCCAGGAACCTCCAAAAGTCCCAGGCTGAACAGGATTCCTCAGGTAGGGAACCCGTCACCTGAGCCACAGGTGTCAGCGACAACCTAAGGACCTGAGGCCTCGGCGCAGGCAAGGGCAGGCTCATGGCAGGATGCGCACAGGGCTCTCATTGCCGGCCCCGAGTCCCTCGCCCAGCTGGCCACTGGAGTCCGGGATCCCCGGGGCATCGGGAGAGTGGACACTCACCTGTGGCTGCCGAGGCTCCTTGGGTAACCGCCCACCGCCAGGCGAAAGGGAAGGGCCGTGCGTGGCTCAGGGCGGCTACAAAGCAGGGCCCTGCCCAGCCCTAACCACCCTGCTCCGTGCTCACAGCACCAGGACGACAGGGTCCAACCGTCACCAGCCCCCAGTGCTGCTTCAGCTCGCCGAGAATTTGAAGGCAAACCCGCCAGGGTCACTTCCGGTGCTGGGGCTGGCCTCCGCGACTCCAGCGCACGCGGGGCGACGCCCCGGGAGCGAGGACGCCGGGCGGCGTGCGCGCGCCGCGCGCCAGGCCCTGGGCGGGGGGCTGGGCGGGGCAGGCAGGGGCGCGCCTGCGCAGTTCGCACTGCCTCCTCGCGGCCGTCGAGGCGGAGAGTAGGGATACTAGGGCTTTAAATTAGTATCACGGATAATACCTTGATAGCTTTTTCAGAGTTCTTGCTCACTTTTACTTCCATTTGATTTTCGCCACACTCCTCAAAGGATAGGAAGTCAGGGTGTCTATTTTACAGGTGAGTGTCAAGGGCCAAATAATTTGTTTATGACAAATCCAAATACGCAAAATTCCACTGAGGCTCTTGTCACGACGTAAGGTGAATAAAATAGAGAATGGGTAAACTAAGAGATTGGGACATGCCTCTAGTGGAGTTTTATTGTCTTGATTTATTTTTTTTGTCATTTTCTTTTTGTTTTGTTGTTTAATTTTTATTTATTTGACAGAGAGAGAGATCACAAGTAGGCAGAGAGAGGGGGGAGGAAGCAGTCTCTCTGCTGAGCAGAGTGGCGGATGGGGAGCTCGATCCCAGGACCCTGAGATCATGACCTGAGCCGAAGGCAGAGGCTTCAAAACACTAAGCCACCCAGGCGCCCCTGGTCATCGTTTTAATACAACCAGACAGCACACAATACTGTGCTGTTTGAGGATTTACAGATACGTACTCCTCAGTACGATTGGCTGTGCTTCCTTCAGTCTCAATCTCCATCCTCTCCCTCCACCTAAGGTGAAATGAGGCACTAGACACGTTTTCCTTTAGGAGTGCATGGTAATTAAAATTCTAATCTTAAATCACTGCAGCAATTTAACACAGACTTAAATAAAGGCAAGTCAAGGGAAATAAATCCATTTAGTACACAAATATTTATTGAGCAACTGTTGTGTCGACAATGCTGTCGACACTGTTGTAGACATTGAGTGTATAGTGATCAAAAAAATACATCTCATGTTGGTTAGTCTTGTAAAATTCTCACCTAAGTAGAAAATAGTTTTGCTACAGTGGATAGGAACTCCATTATTACAATGGAGCAAAGGAAATGGTAATCAGTATAGCTTAAAAAAAAATTTCGGGGAGGTACAGATTAATTATCCTCCTTAGGCTGAATCAACCTTCACGTTTTATATGTGTGCAAAGGTATACTGAACTATAAAGCCCATTTGTACTTTTAAAACTTCTCAAAACAGAGGTGCCTGCGTGGCCCAGTGGTTAAGCAGTAGGCTCTTGTGGTTTCAGGTCATGACCTCAGGGTCCTGGGATGAACCAGATTCTCTCTCCCCCTTTGCCCCTCCTCACCACTTGCACTCAATCTCTCTCTAAAATATATCCTAAAACAAAACAAAACAAAAACTTCTCAAAACCAAATGAATGCATATTATATAATTCCATTTATATGAAATGCTAGAACAGGCAAAACTAATTTATAGTAACAAAAAGCAGATCAGTGTTTGCTTGAGCCTGGATTAAGGGTGAGAGGAGGGAGGAAAGGGATTAGACTTCACAGAGGCATGAGGAAAGGTTTTGAGGTGATGGAAATGTTACATATCTCAATTAGGGTAGTAGTTACACAAATATATATATCTATTAGAACTCTTCGAAGAGAACACATAAAATGGATGCATTTTATTGTGCATAAGTCATACCTCAATGAAGTTGAATTTTAAAGTAAAAAAACCTCCAAAGAGTGGCTTACGTTCACTAGTTGTTTCTTCCCTAGTAGTACCAGTTAGGGAAGACTACACTAAGCAATAGTAACCCCTACATCACAGGTTTCAAACAACAGGATTTTTGTGTTTGTGTGTGGGCGTATCAACCCCTTATACCAAAAAAAGGACTCCAAGTTTACCAAAGGGGCTATAAACTCATGCCCCTTTGAACACTTCTTTTTTTCCCCCATTTATGCTATCTGTTCACAGCAGAGTGAATCCAGGCACTGGGACTCTCAGCAGTGAAAAAAAAAAAAAAGGGGGTAGGTGCACAACTTCTATCTAGATAGGATACATGTCACTTCTACCCACATCTCATTGGCCAGAGGAAGTCATGTGACTTCAAAGGGAAAAGGATGTGCTATTCTACAGTAAGTTCTGAAGGAGAAGCTATTTGTATACACTAGCCATTTCTTCTTTTACAGATTGGCTTCTGCAACCACCAGACTTCTGACATGATCATGTCCAAACTGGGACATAAGAAAATAATAATTTTTCTTTAGGAAAATTTCCTTTAGGAAAATTATTATTATTATATATTTTTTTCTAGTGAATGGTCAGATTAATTTGGCAGAATGATAGGACACATGAAGGAAAATTATGGAAAAAGAAGTAGAAAGGTAAGTGCCAATAAAGGGTGTAAACTTTATTCAATAGTCAAAAAGGAGTCACTGAAAGCTTTCAAGTGGGGGCACCTGGGTGGCTCAGTGGGCTAAAGCCTCATGATCTCAGAGTCCTGGGATCAAGCCCTGCATCCAGCTCTCTGCTCAGCAGGGAGCCTGCTTTCCTCCCTCTCTCTACCTGCCACTCTGCCTACTTGTGAACTCTCTCTCTGTCAAATAAATAAATAAAATATTAAAAAAAATAAAAATAAAAGTTTTCAAATGAAAGCATAAATTACACAGCAAATAGATTAATTTGGCAGCTGTGAGTAGGAAGATTTGAAGGGGAGGAAAAAGAGATTGGGAGACTGTTGTTAAGAGGTGTAATGATCTCTGGAATTACACAGAAGATAAAGATATTTCTACAAAAAATAAATACATTAAATAATTTTTTAAATTTTAAATTTTTATTATTTACTGTTTTATCTATTAAATTTAAAATTTAAAAATTTACATTTCATCAGAGAAATCTAAAAGGACTTTCATTACCAATTTATTCATTTTACTCAGTTGGTTGATTATATCTGGCAGTCCTTGTCTACATACTTCAAAAATTTGAGCCATCTCGTAGAATACGGAGTATATATAATAAGATGAGAAAACTTTAACCATGAGTAAGAATCTGCTGAATTTTTAGATTATGTCGCAATATTTGCAGTAACAAGCTGGGGCAGATCCCCAATGTTGTTCATTAAGCTTATTTTATACATTCTTCCTAAGTAAAGTTATAGCTTCCATCACTGTCCTGCTACTCCCTAACTGCTGAATGCTACAGAGGGGAAAAATATCACACCACCATGAAGATTAACGCAGCACAATTGTGTAACTTCCAACCCCCCTGAAATACATATTTCTGCATGTTCCACCTCAATTCTCTCTCCCACTCTCTTCACATTAGTTATTTCAAACTTTCACCACTTTTCTCAAGCCACTACCCATTTCTGCCCTTCAGCAAATCATGATTTGCTGAAATCTCCGCCCAAGGAGAAAATGGAAACTATAGGATTGAAATTCCTTCAACTTGCTCCCTGTGGAAGAGACTGCCATCTGGCCACCAAATACTCATTTTCCTTACTTGGTAACCCAACCAGGTTTGATGAAAATAGACCATCTGGAATAAGGACTACATTTCCAGACTCTCATGCACCTAAGTGTGGTCATGGATCTAACTTCTGGCCAGTGGAAATGTTATGAAGAACTTTCAAAAAGACACCTTAAAGGGAGAGGTCCTGAAACTCTCCCTTACCCCCTTCTCACCATCTCTTTCTACCCTTTTTTTTTTTTTTTTTTAGATTTTATTTATTTATGACAGAGAGAGATAGCGAGAGAGGGAACACAAGCAGGGAGAGATGGAGAGGGAGAAGCAAGCTCCTTGCTGAGCAGGGAGCCCGAAATGGGGCTCAATCCCAGGACACTGGGATCATGACCCAAGCTGAAGGCTGACGCCCAATGACTGAGCCACCCAGACGCCCCATCCCTTTGGTTTTTGCCTCCCATTTCAACGAAAGCTTAGCTTCCTTTGTCTACACCCAAGTCCTCCACTTGAACTTAAAGATTTTGGTTTTTATTTTCACTTTATGTATTCACATGGTTCAAAATTCAAATGATATAAAAGGTTATATAGTGAGAAGTCTACTTTCTTGCCACCCTAGAAATCCAGTTCCCATCATCAGAGATAATCAATGACATCAAATTCATTAATTACCTTCCAGAGATAATATTATACATGCAATTAAATAATCCTATTTATTGGCCCTCTCATGGGTTTTCCATATTCTGCCAGTTTATGTCTTCAATCAAAGAACATTTCCTTTTGGTTCTTAGAGCTTCTATTTTCTTCCTGGGACTTCCCATCTTTATATTTGTTATGAGAACATTTTTATTTACGTCATTGTGTATAGGTTTTTTAAAGATTTTATTTATTTATTTATTGGGGGGCACAGGGAGAGTGAGTGGGAGAAGCAGACTCCCCGCTGAACTGAGAGCTGATGTGAGACTCAATCCCAGGACCCTGAGATCATGACCTGAACTGAAGGCAGACACTTAACTTGAGCCGCCCAGGTGCTCCATCACTATGCAGTTTAAGAGCCCTTGTACTATCTTTGCCAATTCCAAATGTTGGAATAGGTTCTTGGAGTTGATCTCCACGGCTTTTTCTTTTGAGACTAGGTCATATTTTTGGATTCCTTTGTGTGACAGGTAATTTTGAAGTGTATCCTTGATACTGGTTATGTTGTGTTATAGATATTCTAGTTTAAATCTGTGATATATCTTTGGAGCTGTTTGTTTTGTAGTCAAGCAGGCAATTAATTTGATTTGCTTTCTATTGGGCAGCACCTCAAATGCCAGTTTAATTCTTTTGTTCTTAGGATGCTTGGATTCTTCCCCACAGATATGTGGCAAATGATTCAGCTAGAGATTTGGGGCTTTCTTAGGCAAGATATTATGAAAATTAAATACTCATTCAGGGCCATTCCTCTCTTTCAAGGATTGACTTCCATCAAAAATCTGCCTGTTCTTGGTTCCACTCAGTGTCTTTAGAAGTGACTATTATGAATTCTGGTTCCACTCAGAGTTTATAATAGTTCTATGGGGTAAAGTCAATCCTTTAGGAGCTTACTTGGTCATAGTAGAAGCAGAATCCAGTTATCTTTCAAGTAGGTCAATGGATGTTAGTTTAGCTGATAAACTTGAAGGACCAGAATGAAATAAAAACTAGTTAGAAAGTTACTGCAGTAATTCAGGCAAGAGCTGATGAGGGCCTCAAGCAGAGTAGTAACAGTGGGGCTGAAGATGATGAACTGGAGAAAATACACAAGGTAAAGTACCTGAGTTTCATGATTGATTACCTGGGAGATGATCAAAGTACAAAATGACCTCCTCAAATTGTTTTGCAAATCAGATTATACACTAATATAAATTCTATACTAATTAAGGTATAAATTCAGCAACAGTAAGAAATGATTTGTACACACACACACACACACAGTTTTGCTTGTTTTCCTTTTCTCTAACATTCTACAGTTTATTAGTCCAGCCTGGACAGATAGCCCCACACCACACAATCTTTCAGGTAACCAGATTCTTTTTTTTTTTTTTTTTTTTTTAAGATTTTGTTTATTTATGAGAGAGAGAGAACACGAGCAGGGTGGAGGGGATGGTGGATGGAGAGGGACAAGCAGACTCCCTGCTGAATGGGGAGCCTCAGGCAGGGCTCAATCACCAGACCCTGAGATCATGACCTGAGCTGTATAGTCAGAAGCTTAACTGACTAAGCCACCCAGGTGCCCTCGGGTAACTATGTTCTACTCGTTTTGTTGATCCACCACCCCTAAGGTGATTTCCCTAGTTTTCATGGTCAATATAAAGTCACCACTCTGTCCACGTTCCATCCTGTGGGGAAGGAGGAAAGAGCAAGTGGAGGGCAAGCAATATCAACTTTAAGTGTCTATCACATATGCTCATATCCCAAGGGCCAAAACTTAGTCATATGGCCACACCTAATTACAAGGGAACATGGGCAGTCAAATTTTGGACAGGGATGGGGGCTCTATTCATAAAAGAATGAGAGAATGGATGCTGGGGAACAAAAGCAGACTATGTCATTGGTCAGCCACTCTGGGAACTAAGTACTCATGAGAACCCCTTTCTCACCACAGAACAAATTTAACCCTTCTCCAGGGGAAACAACTCAAACTTCTACTCAGGTTCTGAATCCAGCAGTATGTTTAGAATCTCTGGATCTTAAGTAGGAAGAAGGAAAGACAAGATGTTAGGGACAACAATAACTGCCTATGTATCAAACATAAATTTGACATCTTTGCTCTACCCTTTACACACATAAAAGATGCATTTTTTGTGTATTTTGTGTGCATGGCATAACAAAGTAGAGTCACAAGCATGCCAGATGTGGGCCTGCAGTGTAGTATAATGAATCATAGGAATAATGCAACTTGCATTAGCTATACAATAGTCTCACAAAGACCAAATATAATTTTATAAGGAAGTGAAAACAAAAGGATAAAGGAGACTAAGAATGATGGTAATGCTTGAAAAAGGAAAAAATAATACAAAATTAAAAATGTGTTCATCCTTGTAAAGTTGATTTAAGATATAGCATCAATTAATGTATTTTCTCTGACATGTGATAAAGGGTTGTAAATAAAGGAAAACAGATTAGCCAACAACCACCTATTTTAAAATTTTAAAGCAGAGTCAAATGATACAAAATGAGTCTGATAATTAGAAAGGTTTAAATCTGTGCTAATCGGGGTGCCTGGGTGGCTCAGCCGTTGAGCTGCTGCCTTTGGCTCGGGTTGTGGTCCCGGGGTCCTGGGATCGAGCCCCGCATCAAGCCCCACATCGAGCCCTGCATCTGGCTCCTTGGTCATCTGGGAAGCCTGCTTCTCCCTCTCCCACTCCCCCTGCTTGCGTTCCCTCTCTCGCTGTTTGCTGTGTCTGTCAAATAAATAAATAAAATTAAAACAAACAAACAAACAAAATAAATAAATAAATAAATAAATAAATCGGTGCTAATCTAGGGCGCCTGGTTGACTCAGTGGGTTAGAGCCTCTGCCTTTGGCTCAGGTCATGGTCTCAGGCTCCTGGGATTGAGCCCCAAGTTGTCGGGCTCTCTCATCACCAGCAGGGAGCCTGCTTCCCCCTCTCCCTCTGGCTGCCTCTCTGCCTACTTGTGATCTCTCTCTGTCAAATAAATAAATAAAATCTTAAAAAAAAAGAAAAAATCAACATACATAAGTGCCTTGATAGTCAGCTTTCCACACATAATTGAAAGATCTGAATTTTTTTTTTATTATTATCCCAGCAAATATGACACTAGAGAAAATGGTTGGGAAAATACAAATAGAGTCATTAAAAACACAGGCTGATTATTCATGTCTACTACATTCAGAAGTATGCAAAACAATTTAGTTATATTGCAAAGCTGTAATTCCTTTTCCTAACAAAGCATTATTTTATAAAACTGTAGTGTTGTATTGATTCAATTTTAATACAAAATACTCATATACACAATACAATATAAAAGTAAACTGTGGGATAATGCCTTCCACAAAGGGATATATTAAGGCGCTTTACAAATATGCCAATATGTTGACCCAAATTACTTTTTGCTTTAGATTAAAACAAATGGGCTAAATAAATGTTTCACTTTAAATACCAAAGAGATTTTTGTTTATTTTTGTTTATTAAAGAAAAATTTCTAAAGTACCTTAGGTAACAGCAGCAGCGATATCTAAAACTCTTCTCACTGTAGTCTCTAATTTCTAACATATTATTAAGTCAGAATAAAACATTTCCACTCACAGTTTTGCACTTTGCAACAGCAGAGGGTAATAACTTTTTTAAAAAGTCAATCTCAAAGTGACTTCTTAGTCATACATTCTATAGTTCCTATTACAAATAAGGTAGAAAAGATACAGCAATAGGGCCTGCCTCAGACTGTCACCAGACAATACATAATAGTATCTACAATTACATAATTATAGAACACATTTCATAAATAACTATTGATATACATAAAAAGGGGGTAAGTATAAGAAAGACAGCAAGTTTTTTAATAAGTGGGAAAATTATTTGAAAAAGAAAACACGTATAACGAATGTTTTCATTCTATTTCAATTGAAAGCTTATAGATTTTTTCATGTTGTTCTCATCTTTCTGGTCAGGAAGCACCAGATTCTGTGCTAGAAGAACTGGATATGGTTTGGGAATAAGAGAGCTAATAAGTATATCCAAACTGTTAAAACTGCTTTACATAAACAGAAAAAGCTTATGTTGTCAAAGGAAATTTTAAAAGAACACAGAATTTGTAGTGTCAACACAGATTTTGTGGGGAGGGAGGGAGAGGAGACTGTAGTTAGTTTTCCTACAACATAAATGTAACAAAGTTGGTTTTGTACTGCATCGTAACACAATCCAGAATTAAAACAACCAAATGGAAATTTCAATAAATCTGAGAAAACCTAAAGAACCAGAGGGATATCTTAAAATTTGACTATTGAGCTAAAAATTCTTGAACTACTTTGTTTGGCATAGGATTTTATAGCACTAATCAAATGTTCCATGAAGTGGAGACTGCCAACTCATTATGGTGCCTTTTCTTACAACTCTGATTAGAAGTCCTTCAGAAATATTCCCATATCAAGCCTATAACAAGCCAAACATCTATTTCAATGCCCTCAAGAGTATGTTTAAAATGTCAGTGCTGTACCAGCAAGAGAGGCATTCCTAGGGGTATCTTATCACATGGTGCAGACTTTTTTTCCATCACAAATTATCAGTGTTTACACCAGCTGTGCGAATCTGAGTACTAATCAGTAAATTTAGAGCAAAGTTCTTAGTTTAATATATCAGTGTCCTTCTAGGACAGGGGTCCTTAACCAAGTCTACGAGTTTTCAACATGTCCAGAATTCCTAAGACTACGTGCAGCATTCTTTATGTGTGTGTCGATGTGTATTTTTCTGGGAAGAGAGTCCCCACCTTTCATTAGATTCTCAAAAAACCAATGGACCCCAAAGACCAGTGGTTTACAAGCTGAGCTCTGAGACGGACACCCAGAGAAAGGTGGGAAGTTTGAGCTAATAAGTCTTTGTTGCCCACCCCAATGCAACTAGAACAGCTTTGCCTTTAATTTTACTTACATATGTGAGACTTCCACTAGTTTTTTTCCATTAGTTGAAAATCACTAAAATTATGCCTATTCTTATCCAGAAATATAAAATTTTGATAAAACAATTCCCCATCAGTGGAGCTTATAGAAAAGGAAGTAAAATACAAATTTTACTAACGTCAGAATAGAGCCCTTTTCCCCTTCCTAAAAGAGAAGCTAAATGTATTTTGGTTTGAAACCATAAGAGTTCTTAAAATCTAAGCATTATATATAATAGGCATGCTGAAAAACATATTATTTAACCTTAAATTAAGTTAGGAGGATTTGAACTTTCTACTAAGACCACTATGTAACTTTTTCTAATTACTAAGGGCCATCTCAAGAATTAAATAATAATTCATTTTTCACCAGTTAATCTGCCCATAAGTAAAATACAATCAAATAGCCAGATTTCCTTTGCCATAACAATCCATGTATACAGCACTGTTCTAAAAGAGGAAACATATAACATTACTAATGACATAACCAAAACTGTCACTATATAGAAAAATACTTTTCTAGTGAGTACCCACAAATAATTTTTCTAATTAAAGTTTCATATAAAACTGAAATTAATCTCTCTGCTTAGGATGGTGGAAACTTTATGAAGGGTGCTATGAGCATTCAGTACTGTAAATTTTGACTTATGGCAACTTTGTTCCCTTTTAAAAACTAGAAGCAGCATTAAAAAAATAACGGTATATAAAGAAAAGTGGTAGTGCTCTGCTTCTTTTAAAGCCAGGAATTCTTGAGAAATAAATGCTAGAAGAGTAAATATTCTACAGAGGGGGGAAAAAAAACAGATAATCTGCATTATTTTTTCTTCTGATGAACATACTATTTCAACCCTGTATTTCTCAGTTCTAAGATGTAAATTATCAGATTATCTTTAGCCTAGGAACACTTATCACCATAATGGCTTAATTTCTACAGCTTATTTGTACCAAAAACAAGGTTATGAGGTTAAAAAAAAAAGAGCTCTGTGAATGTGGGGAATATTTCATTTTTGGTTAAAGCAAGATAAAACTAAAACTGTCTTTCAAAAAAATTTCAAAAACTCTTTTTTTTTTAAATTATTTAGTGTATGTACAAATAGATACCAGGCTTCTCCTTTTAAACAAAGCACTATTTTTTTATTTTAAGTACTTTAAGTACCAAGAACTGACTATAATATTCAGTTCATAATTTACTTTCTTTATAACAATTTTTTCTAAATTACTGATTAAAAAGGCTGGAATAAATTAACATTTAAAAAAATTTTTCATAATTTAGGAACATAAGATATTGTACACAGAGCACTCATACATAGCTCTGTCACATTTGCATAATTTTACTCTCAGAGCCTCAAAAAACTCTGCATTTCAGGTCTTTTTGCAAATCCTCATTACAACAATTTCCTAGTGTGTTAAACATACACTAGATCACGATTTTTGATCTCTGAGCCTGTGTGCTGATCATCTTCATCTGACTGTTGCTCTGAGCCTTGTGAATTAATATATTCATATTCAATAGGCTTTGGATAATTATATGGGTAGCCATTGTCATCAAAAAACCTCCGAAAGGTAAATTCATAGAAAGCATGTTCAGGGTGCTTTCCATTTTTATACCATCCATTGAGAGTGTCGTTTACATTTTCTTCCTCATTATCATCACTCCATAACTTATCAGGATCAACAGGATCAAAATTTGATGTATCTGTTGGGTGTGTGATTTTAGGAATGTATGAAGCTGACTGCTGTCTCAAGTCACTGGAGAAATCAATTGTTTTAAAAAATGGATGCGCTTTTATTTCATCAGCCCCATTCTTGCCTAAGCGATCTTCTGGTCCTCGGCAAAGTTTAATAATAAGATCAGATGCTTCAGGACTCAGTTTAGCTTGAGGTGGAATGTGAAGAGATGTTTGCCAGTTGATAACCTTTAAAGAGGAGTTTTAGAAATTAGGAGGGAAGAGATAAATAAAAACAAAAATTTCCTCCAAGTTTTATACCAACAAGTTTTACCGGACTATTCGCATCTTTAAAAATAAATCGCATGGTATTTTGCCTTCCTTACCTTTAATAATGAATGAATCAGTGGTGGAAAATAACCTTTCCTCCCATCCTCTCCTTTCCAGGCAACTTATATCACATTACAAGACTCATCACTATAAGTTTAACTCCCCTGTTAAGCTCTTCTACCTATGGCAAAAATGATTATTTCTACTGTACCTCCTGTTGTACATATTTACTGGTATCACAGTATCTCTACTACTTTGTGATACCTATTTATGTCTGCATCCTTCTACCACAGATAAAATTCCATAAGGCTATAGATCTCATGTTTTGTCTTTGTATTTCTCAGTGCTTGGCAAGTTGGCTGGCACATAATTAATAGATGTTCAATAAATATTTCTTCTGGGGGTAGCTGGGTGGCTCAGAAGGCTGCCTTCCGTTCAGGTCATGATCCCAGGATCCTGGGATTGAGCCCCACATCAGGCTCCCTGCTGAGCATGGAGCCTGCTTCTCCCTCTCCCTCTGTCTCTCCTCCTGCCTGTGCTCTCTCTGCCTCTCTCTCTAAGTGAATAAATAAAATCTTTTTTTAAAAAAAAAAAAGATTTTATTTATTTATTTGATAGAGAGAGATCACAAATAAGCAGAGAGGCAGGCAGAGGGAGAGGGGGAGCAGGCTCCCCGCCGAGCAGACAGCCCGATGCGGGACTCGATCCCAGGACCCTGAGATCACGACCTGAGCCGAAGGCAGAGGCTTTAACCCACTGAGCCTCCCAGGTGCCCCGTGAATAAATAAAATCTTTAAAAAATATATTTATTCTGGCTTTGAATAAAACAGAATGAGGGAGAGAGGAAGGGAGGAAGGAAAGGAAGGGAAGAAGAGAAGGAAGGTCGTAGGTAATGAAGAAATATTTGTTACTATTGAGTGTTGAAAGTTCTTTTTATAGTCTAGATACAAGCCCTGTGGGAAATGTGATCTGCAAATATCTTCTCCCAAGCTATAGCTTGTCTTAATTGTCTTGACATGTTTTGTTTAGTTTTTAAAGACTTTATTTATTTGAGAAAAGTGCATGCTGGACCATGCACATGCATGCCTGAGAGGGGGAGGGGGAAAAGCAGGGGGGGAGGGAGGGGGAAAGAATTTTCATCAGATTCCGTGCTGCGATTGGAGCTCGACACAGAGCTTGATCTCATGACCCTGAGGATCATGACCTGAGCTGAAACCAAGAGTCAGATGCTCAACTGACTGAGCCACCCAGGTGCCCCTTGACTGTGTCTTCTGTATACTGGAAGTTATAAAGTTTTGATGAGTTCTAATTTCTCAACTTTTTCTTGTATGGATCATGAATTGGGTGTCATTTCTAAGTATTCTTCACCTAACCCTAGGGCATAAAGATTTTCACCTTTTTTTTTTTATGTTTTCTTCTAAAAGTATTAGAGCTTTATATTTTATCTCTAGAGGGATTATCCATTTTGAGTTAATCTTTGTGTAAGGATGAAGTTCACATTGAGTTTCAGTACTTCCGTATATGGCTGACCAATTTTTCCTATATCATTTGTTGAAATACTATTCTTTCTCTACTTGCACCTTTGTCAAAGATCAAATGGGCACAATTGGGCGGTTCTATTTCTCCATTCTCTATCCTGTTCCATTGATCTATGTTTGTGTCCTTCTGCCAATATCACCCTGTCTGGATTACTGTAACTTCACAGTAAGTCTTAAAATCAAGTAGTTGATTCTTCTTTCTTATTTTATATGTAAATAAATATTAAATAAATAATAGTAAATATTAACCAATATTAAATAATATTTATTTTAAAGTAGGCTCCATGCCCAGCATGGAGCCCAATGTGGGGCTTGAACTCACAACCCTGAGATCGAGACCTGAGCTGAGATCAAGAGTCAGAGGCTTAACAGAGTTAGCCTCTTTGTTCTTCTTTTATTATTTATTTATTTTTATAAAATTGTTTATTTATTTGAAGATTTTATTTGTTTATTTGACAGAGAGAGAAGGAGATCACAAATAGGCAGAAGGCAGGCGGAGAGAAAGGGGGAAGCAGGCTCCCCACTGAGCAGAGAGCCTGATGCGGGGCTCAATCTCAGGACCTGAGATCATGACCTGAGCTGAAGGCAGAGGCCTTAACCCACTGAGCCACCCAGGCGCCCCTGTTCTTCTTTTAAAAAACTGTTTTCATTATTCCAATTCCTTTGTACATCCATATCCATTTTAGAATTGGCTCATCTATATCTATAAAAATTAGAACAGAATTAAATCTATAGATGATTTTGGAGCTAAGTGATAGCTTTACTATGTTGAGTCCTTCAATCTATCAATATGGCATATGTCTATATTTATTCTATATTTATGAAGATCTTTCTTTTTTTTTTTTTTTTAAAGATTTTATTTATTTATTAGAGAGAGAAAGACTGAGAATGAGAGGGAAGAAGGTCAGAGGGAGAAACAGACTTCCCGCAGAGCTGGGAGTCCGATATGGGACTCGATCCTGGGACTCCGGGATCATGACCTGAGCTGAAGGCAGTTGCTCAACCAACTGAGCCACCCAGGCGCCCTATGAAGATCTTTCTTGATATTCTTTCATCAGAGTTTGTAGCTTTCAGCATATAGATCTTGTTCAAGTTTTATTAAATTTATACCTATAGAGGCACCTGGGTGGCTCAGTGGGTTAAAGCCTCTGCCTTCGGCTCAGGCCATGCTCTCAGGGTCCTGGGATCGAGCCCTGCATCGGGCTCTCTGCTCAGCGAGGAGCCTGCTTCCTCCCCGCCCCCGCCTGCCTCTCTGCCTACTTGTGATCTCTCTCTGTCAAATAAATAAATAAAATCTTTAAAAAAAAATTATACCTACATATTTCAATTTGTGGAAGTTTCTATAAATGGTACGGTTTTTAAATTTCAGTTTCTAGTCACTTATTGCTTGAATATAGAAATACAATAGATTTGTATGTATTATCCTTATATCCTACAACTTTGATAAACTCACTTAGTAGTTCTATGGGTTTTTTTCATATATTTCCTGGGATTTTCTTTTCCTTTTTCTTTTTTTTTAAAGATTTTATTTATTTATTTGGCAGAGAGAGCACAAGCCCCAAGGATATCTGTTCTTACCAGTCTTATTAAGCATAGTTCCAGAAGTCTTAGCCAATGTAATATAGCAACAAAAGAATTAAAAGGCATACAGATTATAAAGAAAGAAAAACTTCCCCTATTCAGAGATGATGACATAATTTTCTATATAGAAAATCCCAGGGAGGGGGCACCTGGGTGGCTGAGTTGGCTAAGCCTTCAGCTCAGGTCATGATCCCAGGGCCTTGGGATTGAGCCTGTATGAGACTCCCTGCTCTGCAGCAAGCCTGCTTCTCCCTCTCCCTGCCACTCCCCCTGCTTGTGCTTGCTCTCACTCTAAGTGGGTAAAATCTTAAAAACAAAAAAACAAATAGATATCCTTTCCTCGTTCTTTAATTTTTTAAAAGTTTTTATTTATTTATGAGAGAGGGAGAGACAGAATCTCAAGCAGACTCCATGCTGAGCATGGAGCCTGACGTGGGGCTTGATCTCAGGACCCTGAGATCATGACCTGAGCTGAAATCAAAAATCAGATGCTTAACTGATTGTGCCACCCAGGTGCCCCATCCTTGTTCTTGATTTTAAGGAGAAAGCATTTAATTTTTCACACAGACACAGAAACGCACACACATACATATTTTTATATATGTAAATATATACATATACTTTATATATACATATATTAAAATGAAGGTGAAATAAAGACACTTTCAGACAAACTAATCTGAACTAAACCTGAGGGAATGCATTACCAATAGACATATAATACAAGAAATCTAGGGGTCTCTGGTGGCTCAGCTGGTTAGGTGACCAATTCTTGATTTCGGCTCAGGTTATGATCTTGGGGTCTTGGGATCGAGCCCTGTGCTGGGCTCCAGGTTCAGCATGGAGTCTGCTTGGGATTCTCTCTCCCCCACCCTCTCCCCCTCTGCCCCTACCCCCGTTCGCACTCTCTCTCTCTAAAATAAATAGGGGCACCTGGGTGACTCAGTTGATTAGGCATCTGTCTTCGGCTCAGGTCATAATCCCAGGGTCCTAAGATTGAGCCCCACACTGGGCTTCCCTGCTCAACAGGGAGTCTGCTTCTCCCTGTCCTTCTTCCTCTCCCCCTGCTCATGCTCTCTCTCTAAAATTAATAAAATTCTTAAAAAATTTTTTTTAAAGAAAAAATCTAAAGGAAGTTATTTTTATTTTATCTCATTTTATTTATTTTTATGTAGGCTTCACACCCAGCGTAAGCCCAATGTGGCCTCAAACCCACAACCCTGAGACTGAGACCTGAGCTGATACCAAGAGTTGGGATACTTAACCAACTGAGACACTCAGTGCCCCAGAAGTTTTAAATATAGTATATTAAATGCAATGAAAGGAGTAATTACAACTTAGAGGGAAGCATCATAGAAGACATAACTTCAAGATACTCAAAGAATGGTTAAGAATGAGTTAGTTTAGGAGTTAACCAGCTTTAAGAAAGTGGGGGAAGGCTGTGGAAGATGGGAAATAAAGGAGGAGGACATGCCAGACAAAGGGAATGGTGTGGACAAAGGAAAAGAGGGCAAATCTGGATTTTAATCCATGGACATGGGAACCACTGAAGGGTTTATAATGGGATTATGATCCAAATTGAGGACAACTTCTCATTTAAGTGCCAGAGGTTGAGATACATACTTTGTTTGTAGTTGGGGGGTAGAGTGTGCATGGAAACAAAGCCAGGAGGCAGAAGGTGACAAAAAATAAATTAGAATAAATCTGCAAACAGTACTAAAGACTTCCATGAGAAGCAGTGAAGGGAAATATAACAGTATGACAACAGCGGGATGATGCAGACTAGAGTCCACCTGTGGAATTTTTTTTTTAATAAAGATTTTATTTATTTATTTAACAGAGAGAGACACAGCAGGAGAGGGAACACAAGCAGGGGGAGTGGGAGAGGGAGAAGCAGGCTCTCCGCAGAGCAGGGAGCGCAATGCAGGGCTCGATCCCAGGGCCCTGGGATCATGACCCGAGCTGAAGGCAGACGCCTAATGACTGAGCCACCCACACCTGTGGAATTTTTTAGTGGCTTCCTAAACCTTATACGTTCATTTTTTTTTTTAAAACGAACTCTACCCCAATGGGGGCTCAAACTCACAAACTCACGGCCCCAAGATCGAGAGTCACATGCTCTATCAACCCGGCCAGCCAGCAGCCCCCTTACGAGTTCATTCTTAAATTTCAGATTAAAATGCTCTAAGTAAAGGACTGCTAAGGATCTGGGATATAGGGGCTTTGTGACAATTCTTTGGTATGGATCCTTTATCTTACCTTCATTTGTGTTTCTAATGGTGTTTGTGCCAAGAAAGGAGGCTGTCCCACCAACATTTCAAAAAGAATTACACCAACACTCCACCAATCACATAACTGCGTATAGCCTAAAATAAGACACAAAAGTTATAATCATTCATAAACCTTTTAAAAATGGCTCAGAATTAATATAATCAAAATCAATAGTAAATCACCAACTTATGCTATAGAAATGAGTATTTTTTATAAACCTGAAAAATAAGCCACATGCTAATTAAGTTTCAGCTGGTCTAAAGGACTACTGAGATATTATGAAACTAATGTTTTACCTGTTCGTAACAACACTTCAGGTGCAATGTAATTGGGAGTCCCAACTAATGAATGTGCAAGACATCGCTGGTGCTGGCGTGCCGCTCGCCGCTCTAGCGGCTTCAATCTATCCCCACATCGACAGTTAGAGGGGTCACCCCATTCGTTACTGAAATCCATACTATCCTGCCGTGGATGGTCACCTGTGTAGTAAATAGGTAAGTAAATAAAAGCCTCAAGAACAAGAGTGTACCTAAAGCCTGTTTAATCTTTTAACATCATGGTTTAGAATTAACAATAGTCTTTTCTTGAGACAAACTAAGACACAATGTATGCCACATCACTGATGGGGTTTATTATTGACTAAAGCCTGTGCTCTGAAATAGCAATAGGACAGGTTTTACACTAAGAAAAATTAGCATAAGATTCAGTAATTTTATTCAATGTTAAATGATGATAATGAAAGTCATGAGCAGGCAGGATCAGGAATCTGTTATTCAGACTGCTCCTCATTACTAATCTGAACAAAGTTTCCAACAAATTAGGTCAGTGTTTCATTCACTCAACAAATGATAATGATAAATAAGAAAGACAAGGTTATTCTCTCAGGTAGCTTCTCTGTATGGGACAAACACAAAAGATACATATATAAGAAACAGAGTGTACATCCCATTCAGAGAATCAAGATGGGATGATATGACAAATGTACTAGGGTTGCGCAGAAGACTGAGGTGACATTTGTAAAAAACAAAAAAGACTCAACCATTTGAAAACCAAGGCAAGGTATTCTACACAGAAACAGTAACAGAGAGAAGACCAGTGCAATCAGCAGAGAATGGTAGACAACGGAGTGCGAGCCAGTGTACCTAGGTTTTACAAGCAAAAGAAATTATTTGCCTTTTACTCCAAATACAGTGGGAAAATATTGGAGTTTGAAGGAAGAGAATGACAAGATCTGATTTATGTTTAAAAAAGAATAATAACTACTGTGTAGAGACTAGATTATAGGGAGGACAAGCATAAAGAGAGACCAGTTCAGAGGCTATTGCAGTTAACCTTGGACTATGATGGTAACAGTGGAGATAGAGAAAAGTGAACCGATAAAGGGTATTTTTAGAGGTGGAATAAGCAAGATTTATTGATGGATTGGATGTAAAGGGTGTGGAAGAAAAAATCAAGGATGACTAAATGGGTGGTGGTAGTGCAATTTACTAAAATGGGGAAAACTGGAGAGGGAGGAATTAAGAGTTGTTTGTTGGTAATATTAAATTTGAAAGGCCTATTAGAAACACACATGGGGCGCATAAGGGGCTCAGTCAGTTGAGCATCTGATTCTTGGTTTGGGCTTAGGTCATGATCTCAGCGTCCTGGGATCGAGCCCCGCATTGAGCTCTGTGCTTAGCACGGCATCTGCTGGAGTTTCTCTCCCTGTGCCCCTTCCCATGCTTGTGCACTCTCTCTAAAATAAACAAATAAGTAAATCTTAAACACACACACACACACACACACACACACACACACACACACAAGGGAAAGGCTATATCTAAAGAGAAATTTGGAAGTCACTGACATGAGATGGCATTTAAAGCCATGACTTGATGAAATCACCTAGAAAAATACATCTGAAATTAACCTGACTGTAACAATCATTGGGGATGTTTGATTAAAATACAATTTCTTGGGGCTCCTGGCTGGCTCAGTTGGTAGACCATACAACTCTTAAATTCAGGGTTGTGAGTTTAAGCCCAATGTCGGGTGTGGCGCCTACTTAAAAAAATAAAAACTAAGCAAACTTTAAAAAAATATATATGATTTCTCCTCTCCAGTGAGTATTTTTCAATCAGAAGACCGGTATAGAGCCTAAGAATCATATATTTAAGAAGAATCCCAAGTAATTCAGGTGCATCTGGGGAGACAGGTTCAGGTGTCTCAGTTCTATCCATTTAATGTCAATTTACTGTGTTCACTTAAGCACAGAAGGCTAATAAGACTTAACTCAGAAGACTGCTGTGACCCTTAAGTTAGAATATATACAAAGAACCTAGTTATAGTAAGTATTCAAGAATTGTTAGATTGACTTACACTTCCATTAGCGCTTTGAAGGGATCTTGGTGAGGCAGTGTGGTGTAGAAGAAATAACATGGGCCCTGTAATCAGACAAACCTGGGTTCAAAGCCTAGCCCTTATACTTCTTTTCTGTCTGCACTTGGGCAAGTTACTTCCTCTAAATAAGCCTCAGTTTCTTTATTCTGCCTAACAGTGATATTGTGTATATAGAGTGTTTAAATTTAAATAAGTTGTGTAACAGTCATACAGTGGAATCCTAAATAGTAGTGAAAATAGATGTCATATGCAGTAACACATATCAACCTCAAACATAAAAGGAAGTGAACACAGAATACATATAGAATGATTACATGTAAATAAAGGTGCAAGAGTAAACCAAATGAAGTAACATTGTTCAGGGTTACAGACATATCTGGAAAAAGTAGAGAGAAAAGGAAAGAGCTGATTACAGAGTTCTGAAATAATGGTAACCCCTGTGGGGGAGAAAAGGGGAAGCGACTGTTTATGGGCTTTAAAAATACTGATAATCTGGTTCTTCACTTGATCTTAGCCAAAAGGCCGAGAAGCGATTGATAATCTGGTTCTTAAGCAGAATGGCAGCTATGGAGCTTCATTTCAAAATTATTTTTAAAATTTTATTTGTTTGGCATATTTCAAATTAACAAAATATAAAGAGATTAACTCAAAAATATTAATGATATTTAGAAATAACAGAATGTAACATATTCTTATATTTTATAAGTCTAGGTGTCTAAAGGATTCACTCACTTTTATCCAACAGTCAAGACCTGAAACCGGGACTTCTGGCTTTCACCCAGTGATACTACCATCTTTTATCTTATTGCATTAATAAATCATATTAGTATGTACAAATTTTATGATTTTACTCACCACTCTGATAGTACTTAGAATCATGTGTCCATCTGAAGCCAGTGCAGAGGCCGAAGTCAGTCAATTTAATATGACCATCACGATCAATCAAAATATTATCAGGTTTAATATCTCTATGAATAAAACCCATTTTATGAACACTTTCGACTGCACAGGTAAGCTCTGCTATGTAGAATCGTGCCAGATTTTCTGGAAAGATGCCCATTCTAATTAATAGGCTCATCATATCACCCCCAGGAATATAGTCCATTACAAAGTATAAATTGTCCTTATCTTGGAATGAATAATATAGTCGAACTACCCATTCATTGTCAGCTTCAGCCAGGATATCTCGCTCAGCTTTAACATGAGCAACTTGATTTCGAAGCAGAACATCTTTCTTTCGAAGAGTTTTTGTTGCATACAAAGCCTTAGTATCTACTTTTCTTGCTAGACAGACTTCACCAAATGCTCCTATTCCTAGTGTCTTTATCTTCACAAACATAGACTTGTCCATTTTAGCCCTCTTAAGACGGATGTAATTAGACTCTTTCTGGCAAAGCATCTTTCTCATTTGATCCTGCGCATCTTGAGATAATCCAACCTAGGCAAATAAACTAAAGGTTAAATGAGGAATTATCTTCCATACCAAATACTAAAAAATAGTTTGGAAAAAATTCAGGCATATAAGGTTAAATGCATAATAATTTTTAATAAAGCATGTTAGAAATCTAGAATATATTTCAGAGAAAATTAATTATCAAAAGTGCAGCTTAAGGGATAGTTAACAGGATATACAGAGGTGAGTATATATGCAGATTCTGCCGTGGAGAGCAAGAAGACGATACCAACGATCAGCTTTCAACCGCTTTCTAATGCACCCCCAAGAGTTTCCAATGTGCAATAACCAAACATCTGTTAACATGCATCCTCATCTATCTCTCCATGCATATTCATCCCAAACTATGTGACTAGACTGCCTTCATTTTACACTTCTCTAGTGGAATGCCTAGGATTAGTCTTATTATTTTACTTTTCACGAAAAAAAAACCTCTTCCCGTCCAGATTCGTTTATTCTAAAAAACTGATGTATTAAGAACAGAAGAACATCTTCTCTAACCTAACCACTCATTAACAGTCTATCTTTCATCTTTCTTTTATTTTCCTCAGGCATTAGAATAAGGGTAGGACTCATAGCCACCACTAACACAAAATGCAAAGGCTTTCTCCTACCTTATTTAAAAGGAACAACTTGTTTGATTATAAGGTATCTTTTAGACACTCTGGAACATTTCAAAGAATAGTCAGTGTGATTTACGAAGTTACCAAAACACAGATTAAAAACAAAAGCCAACTTCTGAGTAGATATGGACTACCTGGATTTAGAAGGAAGTTTATTTTTGGCTCGTTCAATAAAGAACTAATTTAAGGGTTTAAACAGAAAGTGAATTAAAGAAGTAGAGTCTAATTCTAGAAATGCAAGCCTAATCAGAATATAGCAACCTCATGCTTCTGTTAGGATGCGCATTTGCATGCAAAATCTTTTAAAAAGGGTGGCATGCCAGACTTAGAACTGTTTCTCTTAAAATCTTACTTGCCTACACAGTAATGGAGGCTACAGAAGTCAGCAAAGCTTCCAACACCATAAAAGTTTAAATCAGCTATTAGTGAAAGTGAAGAGGAAAAAGGAAAAATAAACTAAGAAAATACATACAGACAGACTTTAGTAAGAAATCCTAAGAGCTAAAATATGGATAAGTCATACAGATTATCATGGTACTTCTCATCCTAGAAAGTTCAATTTATAACAGGAATAACATAACTGTGAAATTAGACTTAGGAAAATTATCTTAAAAGAATAGCTCTCAAGTTATATGAGCAAGTTTGATCATAGATTTAAGCCTCCTGGACTCAAGTGATAGACCTATGATTGGGAGTTGACCTTTGAACTGTAAACATGTGATAAATATATTAACAATACAGCACCACCACGGTACCTAGTGGATAGACAGATAGATATACGGAATCACAACACAGATTCATCTAAAATGAGTGCGCACTAATTCTGGTCTCCTTTTTAGTAGTTTAAAATTTTCAGCACATTTTCCAGTACATTATAAAAATGAAATTAGAAGAGGAAATAACTGAAGGGACAGGTCTTTGACACTTTCTAATGGGACCAACCAGATGAATGAACCCGATGAATAAAGCCCCAAAACTACTATAGGTGAAAACAAATGTTTCATAAGTGCAGCAAGAGATGGGACCCAGATATTTCTAGCTTATTTTAAAATGTTGTAAGATAATGTGTAAAACCTAGAAAATAACCCTTGCTCCTATTTCCATATAAAGGGGTTATGTACATCTAAACAGCACACTATAAATTATATTTTTCTTAACTTATTAGAACTTTATTCCAGGATATTCTGAGTAAATCTTGAAATACTAAAATAAAATGGTAAAATCAAAATTACTTTAATTTACTGACTTTTAAATATATTAGCTATAAAAAGAAGGAAAAATGTTGGACTGATATTTTAAAATAAACAACAAATACATGATCAAGCATAAAAATGGGCATTTTAAAAGGTTTTACCCGCATCATTTCATTCTCTAATTGTTTTTTACGATGTAGACGTTGCTGATGAGATTTGAGTACATTTTCTACATGTTGCTCCATAAAGAATTTAAATGCCTGAGGAGAGTAACTCTGAATACGAGATTCCCTTCGCTCTTCATCTTTCTTGTTTTTCCTAACGGTGATAGGTGAAGTTGTAATCTGTTTCTTTTCTTTATCCCCACTATCAACATTTTCATAACTTTTTTCACTCTCATCTTCCTTGGGCACGCTTGCCTGATCCTCTTTGCTAGATTTACCGACTGATTCGTATGAAGGAACAGATGGGTTTTGGTGTAGCAGATGTTTTGGATAAGGTGGAGGCGGACCTTGATAGTTTGGAGCTTCAGCAACCGGAGGCATAACAGTCATATTTGAAGTGGTACCCTCAGGAAAAGGACTAGGTTGAACTGTTTGAATCGGCTGTGGTATCCAAGAAGGGTGTGTAGGTGCTAACGCAGTCTGCAGCTCTGGTTTTAATACGCGTATACTTTTCACAGGCTGTTGAATAGGAGCAGGTGTGATAGCAGTGACTGTTGTAGCTGAAGGCTGAGAATTAGCAGGATGACTTGCTCTACTTCCTAATGGATTATTAAAGGAATTTGACCTCACTGGTATGTTAGGTTGCCATGTGGGGATTTCATGCCCACTGCTTGGGGACGACTGGGCTGGAGCAGAAGACGACTGAGGCCAAGTTGTTTGCAGTCCAGGTGCATTCATGTTATAAAGTTCCATGTTATGACTGTTTCTGTTTGGCACCATCATAGATTGGGGAAGATTTCCATTTGTATATGATGAAGGAGCGGCAGATGCCCCTGTTTGTAAAGCAGAAGAGCTTTGTCCATTAGCTGGCGTCAGAGGATACGGAGGCGGTGGCTGCCGACTCACAGTGCCAGCAGGGACATTTTGGTGTATCATAAAATCAGTCTGACCACTACCATTCTGAATTCCAGGTCTTCCTGGTGGAAAGTTAAATTTGTTGGAACTCTGCATGATGATTGGTTGTCTGCCAACAGGGACAGAACTAATGCCTCTCTGTCCCTGATTAGGAGGATTCATTGGGGTTGTGTTCAGAGGTGGGGGAGGATAGCCCTCCTGCCAGGCTCCAGGTGGAACAGGAGAGATTCTGGAGATTACATATTCCATGTTCCCAGAATAGCGCTTTGTTTGAGAGTTTGGTTCCCAAGAGGGGGGAGGTGGAGTTGTACCTCTTGGAGGAGGAGTCTGACCTCTGGGAGGTGGTGGAGGAGTGACACTCCTTACTTGAGGAGGTGGTGGGGGGTTCACTCTCTGTCCGTTGCTAGGGTGAGCTTGAGCAAAAGCTGTTATACCAGAGCCTGACAAAGGTCTTCCTACATCTGTCTGTGAGTTGGGACTTTCAGAACGATAGGCCACACTTTCTCCTAGTGGTGGGCCATGTCTCTGAGGAACTAAGGATTCTTTGGAACCTTTCCAGCTTTGTTTGCGGTTAACTGATTGTTGCACACTCCCTACGGTCATAAAACAGAGAAAAAAAACACATGTTTGTAACCTCTTATTTTTGAAAAATTTTAGCTTAGAATTCTGACATAGCTAAATGGTAATTCTCTTTTGAGAATTATTAAAATCAAATTTCAGTTAAGTGGTTTTATGTTACTTTTCAAATTTTTACTTGACTAGGTAATACAGTCTCATAGCTCAGAATCCAAGAAGTACAAAAGTATACCCATCCCTGTCCCTTGGCCAACCAACTTCCTTCCTTGAAGATAACCAATGTCATTAGTAAGATATTTTGGGCACATGCAAGTAAATAACTACCTCCTATATATACTACTGTGCCTGGCTCTTTTTTTTTTTTTTAAAGATTTTATTTATTTATTTGACAGAGAGAGAGAGAAATCACAATTAGGCAGAGAGTGAGGAGGAAGCAGGCTCCCTGCCGAGCAGAGAGCCCGATGTGGGGCTCGATCCCAGGACCCTGAGATCATGACCTGAGCCGAAGGCAGAGGCTTTAACCCACTGAGCCACTCAGGCGCCCCTACTGTGCCTGGCTCTTATTAAAATATTGAAGATTCTGTATCAGTCTATAAAGTGTTTGCTTACTTTTAAAAAGTTTACCATAGTTTTTCACTGTATGGATGTACCCAAATTTAATTTTTTTTTTAAGTAGGCTTCACACCCAGCAAGGAGCTCAACGTGGAGCATGAACTCACGACTCTGAGATCAAGACCTGAGTTGAAATCAAAAGTCAGCTGCTTAACTGAGGCACTCTGGAGCCTGGATGTACTCAAATTTAATCAGTGTCCCTACTGAAGAACAGTAAGGATTTTTCCAGTCTTTTGCTGTACAAAAAAAAGCAGTGAAAAATTTTGTACAGATACCATTTTTTAAAATCTTTTTTTAAATAAAGATTTTGTTTATTTGAGAGTGAGCAAGCATGAGCAGGGGGAAGGGTTAGAGGGAGAGGGAGAAGCAGACTCCCCACTGAGGAGGGAGCCCAACATGGAGCTCAATCCCAGGACCCTGAGATCATGACCTGAACTGAAGGCAGATGCTTAAACAACGAAGCCACCCAGGCACCCCCAGATATCATTTCATTTATAAGTTAAGAAGATAAAGTATCAGAAGTGGCATTATTGAGCCAAAGGGTGTGTCCATTTGTAATTTTAACAGATACAACTACTTTTATTTTTTAAAGATTTTATTTATTTATTTCACAGAGAAAGAGATCACATGTAGGCAAAGAGGCAGGCAGAAAGGGGGGGAAGCAGCTCCCTGCCAAGCAGAGAGTCCAATGGGGGGCTCGATCCCAGGACCCTGAGATCATGACCTGAGCCGAAGGCAGAGGCTTTAACCCGCTGAGCCACCCAGATGCCCCGATACAACTACTTTTAAGTATATTCAAAGATACCAGGAGATGATTAGCTGAAATAAGGTATAGATGTTATAGTTTCTCTTTACTGGAATTTCCAAATAAATGAACCAGGCAAGAAAATAAATGATTACTCCCCTAAAACTGAAGTAATTAAAATAGTCTGACTACTTGGAAAAAGATCTTCAACACACTCAAAAATACATAAAACACATTTGTATATTGGGATGTTTTAGCAACATTCAAAACAAAACACATATAAGTAAAAACTGGTAAATATTCAGAATGTACAGTTTAACACTGTGTTTCATTGAGGCCAGGCTGCATGCTGGGCCTATGACTTAGGAAAAGTCATCACTCCAGGCAACCTAGGCAAGTCCTCTGGCCACCAAGCTCCCTTTCACCTTCCTCAGATAGTCAGCTGAGGCTAAATACAACAAGTATTCACTCACCCAGCTTTTACCAGTTAACGCGTAAGTCTCTGCCGGCCTGGAGTACACGGCCCTCTCTGTTCTGTAGCTCTCACAAAGCTCTCCGTGTTCTCCCACTTGTCAAACCCTCCCACTAGCGTCCCCCAGACACGCTCTGTTCCATAACTAACAAACGCTCTACATTACCAACGTCTGCTCCAAGCCTGCCTACCAGCTCCTTAAAGCTGGTTATCTTCTGACATTACTTTCTTTTCAGCCCTTTGCAATTAAGGTTTTCTTTAAAAATAAACTGGGCTAGAGGCACGTGTGTGGCTGAGTCGGTTAAGCGTTCGACTCTTGATTTCAGCTCAAGTTGTGATCTCAGGGTTGTGAAATCAAGCCCCATGTTGGGCTCTGCGCCTGGCATGGGGCCTGCTTGAGATTCTCTCTCTCCCCCTCCCTCTCCAAAATTATTAATTAATTAAAAAATAGGGGCGCCTGGGTGGCTCAGTGGGTTAAAGCCTCTGCCTTCGGCCCAGGTCATGATCTCAGGGTCCTGGGATCGAGTCCCGCATCGGGCTCTCTGCTCAGCATGGAGCCTGCTTCCCCCTCTCTCTCTGCCTGCCTCTCTGCCTACTTGTGATTTCTCTCTGTCAAATAAATAAATAAAATCTTTAAAAAAATTAATTAAAAAATAAATCGGGCTAAAAAATTTTTAAAAAATAAATAAATTGGGCTAAATGTGGGATTCTACTTCTTATTATTCCTTCATACTCTTTTAAAAAAGTCAGCTTTTTGGATGCTCATTCTATCTGGGAGGCCACATTCATTCCTCTCACTTAATGAACTTCTATTTGCTCATCTTCATTCACCCATGGTTTATTTATTTATTTGTTTGTTTGTTTTTTAAAGATTTTATTTATTTGACAGAGAGAGGGATCACAAGCAGGCAGAGAGGCACCACAGGGGGAAGCAGGCTCCCCGCTGAGCAGAGAGCCCAATGCGGGGCTCGATCCCTGGACCCTGAGACCATGACCTGAGCCGAAGGCAGAGGCTTTAACCCACTGAGCCACCCAGGCGCCCCCACCCATAGTTTTGACATTCAGTCTACCCTAAGCCCTACCAACATTCTATAACTTCAGCGTCCACATGGACAAACCACCCATCACCCTCACCTCTCAGTTTCTTAACCTCCTAAGATCATATTTCTAATTTTGTTATTACCCATATCTGCTTTTCTCAAAATCATTTCTTTAAGGTTTATACACTTGGGACTACAACTCTCCTTTCATTTTAACTACCACTACAAGCATTTTTCAACTTCACAAAAGACCTTCCTATCCCTACTTCATTAGTCCTCCACTTTCTTTACGCAATACTTCAGCTAATTTAAATCCATGGTCCACTACTTCTTCCTCCCCTCTGTATTCCTTTTCTCCTCCCCTCATTTCTATTCATTCATTAATTTTTTTATTCATTCATTTTTTATTGAGCATCTACACAGTTCAAGTACAGTGATGAACAAATATCCATGGCCCGATGGAACTTCTGTTCTTGGGGGAGAAGACTGACAATAAAGAAGTAAATAAATAAACAAAGTAGTAACATCTGGGTATGATAAATCCTATGAAGGAACCATAAATGGTGTCAAAATGGTAGAAAGTAACAAGGAGATAGAAGGCATGAGATTCATTAGTCAGAAAAGGCTCCACCAAGGAGATGACGTATGATCTAAGACGAGGCAAAGGTCCTGAGGTGGGAACTTGCTATTTTCCAAGAACAAAAATTCAGTATGGCCGGAGAGCAGTAAATGAGGGGTAGTGGGGTACTGGAGGAAGTCTGACAGCAGCAAATCCATCAAGAGGAATCTAGAAGGAATGAAAAGCCACTAACAGCAGAGCAGGAATATGCCCTGATTAAGGATTTAAATCACCCTTTCAGCAATATTCTGTCCTCCCTTTATCTATCTTATTTTGCACTTGTTTAGTAGAACTCTAGTCACAAACGATTCCAGCTATTTAACTTTTTTTTCATGCCTGCTGAAAAAGGTGATGTGAAGTGCAGATTGATTCCACCATAAATTCAATGATCAGCATCATCAAATGGCTTTAGCACTTTCCTACTGTTTCTTTTGGTCTCCACTATAACTCTCTCTAGTCTTGGGTTTCCTCAAATTGCCTATCCCATTCCTCACACACCACTCTTAGCAGATGACCTGATTTTCCACTTCGGAGAAAACTAAAGGCATCAGAAAGAACTCCCTTGTCTTCCCCACAGAACCTAGGCCTGTTTATTCCTGTTAGAGCAAAACGGTTGACTCCTCTTCCTCTATAAAGCTAATAACCTTCATCCTATGCTTTGGACGTTTCTTTTCCCAGCTTCTCAGGAACCCTACTTTATCCTTTTCTCTTGAGTATTTAATTTCTTTCTCTTACGTGGAGTTTTGCAGTTATCTTTTAAACGTGCCTAAGTCTTTACTATTAAACAAATAAGGCTCTCCCTCCATTCTCATACGGAGCACTACCTTCAAATGTTGCTACTAGTCCACTATAATTATGGAAGTGGAAAGCAAAAACTTAGAAACTTTTACAGAAATCTAACAGTGAAATTTTATGTCTGTTAAATATAATAATAAAATATCTGTACTTATATATGTCATTTTAAATTTAAATTTTGGAATAATTCATCATTATTTTATAAAATTAGGGCTCTCCCTAAATGACCTTATTTAACCTTAACTGCCTTTTTAAAGTCCCTGTCTACAAATACTGTCAAATTCTGAGGTCCTAGGAATTAGGACTTCCTGAATTTGGTGGAGGGAGGACACAATTCAGCCCATAACACATGGGGTAACTTGTTTCTGTTCAGTCATGGGAGCATAATTCAAATTAGAGTGGGCTGAGGAATAAATGGATGTGAGGTAAAGAATTCATGTATGAACAACACTTTGAGAAGTTTTTCTCTGAGAGTACAGTGACAATATTAGCAAGAACATGTTTCTCATCCGGTGAAGATCTTTTATTTTTTGAATTTCCAATTCATTACAGATTAGTAATTTTATAAAATACACCCTTGGCTTTCAAGACACTGTTCTTTTATTTCCTTCTTCTTCAGCTAATTCTTCTGTCTTTGCAGGCTTATCCTCTCCTGCCAGCTACTAAGTAATAGGCTTGGTTCTAGGCCATCTTGTCATTTTTGTCTACATTATCTCCCTCAATGACTTATTTCATACAGAGGACTAATTGCATATATATCCAGCTCCCTACCTGACATCTTCATTTGGGTAACTCAAGGAACCTAACTCAATCTGATGTCAAAACCCAGACTTATGATCTTTTCCCACCAAATCCTGTTCTCTCTTAGCATTCGCGTTTATAATGTGGGGTATCACCACATTGCATCTATATTTCTACACCAGAAGCCTAAGTGTCATTCCTCTCCATTATCACCCCTTGTATATTATCTATCACCACGTCCTTGACTTTACCCTTCTCATCTCTCTTAATTCATTCACTTTTCTCCACTGCACTCCTCCAGTCTAAATAACCTTCGTTTCCTGGGAACTACTGTATCTCTCTCTCTCTCTCTTTTTAAAGACTTCATTTATCTATTTGAGAGACAGAGAAAGTGAGAGAGAGCATGAGAGGAGAGAAGGTTAGAGGAAGAAGCAGACTCCCCATGGAGCCGGGAGCCCGATGTGGGACTCGATCCCGGAACTCAAGGGTCAAGACCCGAGCCGAAGGCAGTTGCTCAACCAACTGAGCCACCCAGCCGCCCCACTACCGTATCTCTTATCCAGTCTATCCCAATACCCAACCCCCAATCCATTCTTATCCACTGTAGCCATCTTTTTGAAACACAAATCTAATCATATCATTACCCTGCTTGAAGTTTCTCTAACTTCCTGCTGCTCTTAGGATAAGATCAACAGACAGTCCTGCACAGTCAGGCCCTATGCATTTCTCCAGTCCTATTGCATACTCTTGTTTTCAGTGTCCCAGCCACTTTCAGTTCTTCCAGTGTAGCATCAAAACCTGCCAAACTGGGCATGCACAGGGATACCCTTCCTCACTAAACCCTTTCCAATAACTTTAGTCTTTCTTCAGCTATCAGCTCTACTATCACTTTCACAGGAATGTCTGATCTCCTTGATTAGGTCAAAAAACCCTCTATGATAGGAGTCTGCCATATTTTGTAACTAACCCCATTTCATTCACATGTATGTAGCTGTAATCCTATCATTTATTTGGGTTGTGTATTTATTTGTGAGAGGGTTTGATCTCCCTTACTAGAATGTCAGCTCTACAAAATGGCAAGAACTTTATATCCAATGCTGAGTAAAGGGCCTGAAATAGTCATGGACAATTAAATTTTGCTGACTGAAAAGAAGAATGAATATATAAGGCCTCTTATAAATCAATAAAAAAGGATGAACACAAGATTTAAAATAATCAAAACATGTCTCCAAAAGCAAAGGAAACAAGTGAAAATGAACTTTTGGGACTTCATCAAGATAAAAAGCTTCTGCATAGCGAAGGAAACAATCAACAAAACAAACAGGCAACCCACAGAATGGGAGAAGATACTGGCAAATGACACTACAGACTAAACTCTGATATCTAAGATCTATAAAGAACTCAACACTCAAGAAATAATCATGTCAAAAAATGGGCAGAAGACATGAACAGATACTTCTACAAAGAAGACATACAAATGGCTAACAGACACAGGAAAAAATGTTCATCATCATTAGACATCAGGGAAATTCAAATCAAAATCACACTGAGATACCACCTTACACCAGTTAGAATGGCCAAAATGAACAAGACAGTAAACAACAAGTGTTGGAGAGGATGTGGAGAAAGGGAACCCTCTTCCACTGTTGGTGGGAATGCAAGTTGGTGCAGCCACTTTGGAAAACACTGTGGAGATTCCTGAAGAAATTAAAAATAGAACTATCCTATGACCCTGCAATTGCACTGCTGGGTATTTACCCCAAAGATACTGATGTAGTGCAAAGAAGGGCCACATGTACCCCAATGTTCATAGCAGCAATGTCCACAATAGCCAAACTGTGGAAAGAGCCAAGATGTCCTTCAACAGATGAATGGATGGAGAAGAAGTTATGGTTTATATATACAATGGGCTATTATGCCTCCATCAGAAAGGATGAATACCCAACTTTTATATCAACATGGACAGGACTGGAAGAGATTATGTTGAGTGAAATAAGTCAAGCAGAGAGAGTGAATTATCATATGGTTTCACTTACGTGTGGAGCATAAGGAAAAAAGATGGAGGACATTGGGAGGAGGAAAGGAAGGGTGAACTGGGAGAAATCGGGGCAGGGGGGAGACGAAACATGAGAGACTGTGGACTCTGATAAACAAACTGAGGGTTTTGGAGGGGAGGGGGTTGCAGGGTTGGGTGAGCCTGGTGGTGGGTACTGAGGAGGGCACATATTGCATGGAGCACTGGGTGTGGTGCATGAACAATGAAACACTGAAAAAATAAAATAAAAGTTTACAGAAAAAAAATCCAATTTAAAAATAAATAAATAAATAATAAATAAAAATAACTGATAACCAAATGTTCAATACCAGTGATCAAAGAAATGTGAATATAAAATGCGACAGTATTTCCACAGCCATTAGATATACAAAAATCAGGGGCCCCTGGGTGGCGCAGTTGGTTGAGCGACTGCCTTTGGCTCGGGTCATGATCCCGGAGAGCCGGGATCGAGTCCCACATCGGGCTCCTGGCTCCATGGGGAGTCCGCTTCTCACTCTGACCTGCTCTCTCTCACTCTCTCTCTTTCCTAATAAATAAATAAATAAAATCTTTAAAAAAATAAATAAATAAATAAATAAATAAATATACAAAAATCATGGTACCTAGGATTTACAATTATAGGCATTCTTATATTAAACTGACTAGGAGAATATAAGTTGGGAATACCTTTCTAGACAGCAATATCTAAGAAAAACCTTAAATTTCTGCAAGACTTTGAAAATTTCCTTTACAAAATCATCAGAAATGTATAAAGATTTAGGTACAAAAGGATTTACTGCAGTGCTGCCTACAATGGCAAAAAAGGGAAACAAGGCAAATATCAAAAAATGAGAGACTGATCACATAAGGCGATAAATCTAAGTGTAGTTACTAAAATTATTTTGAGACCATTTAATGACAAGGAAAGTTATGCACAGTATATTAAGTGAATCAAGTAGGTTTTAGTATGACTACATTTTTTGCTTAAACAGTAAGAATCAAAATACACACATGTAAACCCACTCAGGTTTTTGACAAGAAAAAAGACTTGAGGAAAAAAACACACCGAAATCTTACAGGTATTAATAGTGACAACTTCTTTTTCCTTACTTACTTTCTATATATTCTGTGATAAACACCTTTCACTCTTATAATAAAACATTATAAAAAGAAAAAAAAGAATAGTTTGAATATGATATCTGTGGTAAGTAAGAAATATTTCAGCTTCAGTATAACCAATCAAATAGTTTTCAACCTCAGTGGCTGGTTATCAGAATTACTTAAGAAACTTTAAGCGCCCCATCCTTAAATTTATTTTGGTATAACACTATCATGCTATTACCCTGATGAGACTTTCACTTACTGTGATGCTTTTAACATTTCTAAGACTAAAGAGTTGACATAGATAAATATTTTAAAACAATACTCTAAGAAATGAGAAAAAATATTTGATGAATCACCTGGTTTCAAGCTGGCATTGATAGGTCTGGCAGCTGCTGCAGCCATCTGCTCCCGGCGAGGATCTTGGTAACTCATTTTACTAATGAATTCAATTGCTGCCTCTATACTTCTGTTATTAGTTTTCTGAAGAGCTTGTATAACCATATCCTGATAAGAAGTTTTAAAAAAAGAAACAAAGTTTAAATCTTATAATTAATTAAGAGAAAAAGAGCTATGAGCTTCACTATAGAAATTCGTAATTATGAAAAAAAGGGCCCCAAACCATAATATTAAATTTCTGTTTGTAAAACTACTATAACATCCATATAATCTCAGAGTGAAAAAGAAAACAAACACTCAAATTCTTCAAATGTTTCTTTAATATTTTCACCTTTACATATCACTGTTTTCTTACAGGATTAACTTCTGGGGACAATCGTAAGAGAACTCTGATTATTTCTCATTCTTGATTTTATCCTTATACAAACAGACTATCAGATTGTTAAAAAGGTATCAGTTAAAATACTGGAAACCACTCTTTTGTATCATTAAAATATTTTAGTAAGCACCTCTGTCACTGTGTTTACTAGTAAAAGAGCTATGTAATTCTGATTTCTAGCCTCTCAGAGCTTACATTTTCAGAGAACCCTATTTTCAAGGACATAAATCTAGGACAAATGGTATAAGAAAAACACTATATATGATTATGGATGAAGACTTTAGGAGGTGACGTGGCATGGCGAAAAAGCAGAGAGTCTGGAATCAAAAAGAAGTGAGTTTGAGTCCCATTACTATGCTTTTGTTTTTTTATGCTTAGAAGCAAAAATACACTCCAGTGATTGCAGATTTATTTACATGCCCCCCTTCAGAAATGTGCAAACTCTGGCAGATTATTTAATATTTATTTTTTTATTAACATATAATGTATTATTTGTTTCAGGGGTACAGGTCTGTGAATCATCAGTCTTACACAATTCACAGCACTCACCATAGCACATACCCTCCCCAATGTCCATCACCCAGCCACCCCAACCTTCCCACTCCCCTCCCCTCCAGCAAGCCTCAGTTTGTTTCCTGAGATTAAGAGTCTTTTATTGGTTTGTTTCCCTCCCTGGTCCCATCTTGTTTCATTTTAGATTAATTAATATTTTAAAGCTCGATTTCTTCATCTGCAATACATTGACAGAATTGATATGAGTCCTAAATAAGAAAACATGTAAAAGCACATAAACACAGTGCCTGGAGATTAGATGTGGGTTGTCCTCCTGCTGTGCTCTTTGCCCTTTAAATGTAAACATAAATCATGAAAACATACAGAACACATATGGATAGGCTTTTTTCAAGAGAGAAGCAGCTATTTACTTGCCCTAGAGGAGCTAGTATTTCAAACACTATTTTAAAATGGAAATGGGGGGGCGCCTGGGTGGCTCAGTCATTATAAGCATCTGCCTTCGGCTCAGGTCATGATCTCAGGGTCCTGTGATCGAGCCCCGCATCGGGCTCTCTGCTCATGGGGAGCCTGCTTCCTCCTCTCTCTCTGCCTGCCTCTCTGCCTACTTGTGATCTCTCTCTGTCAAATAAGTAAATAAAATCTTTTTAAAAATAGATAAATAAATAAACTGATTAAGCCAAAAGAACTGCATTTACGCTACTATCACACACAGTGTCATCTCACTTGGTAAGAAAACTGGCACCCACCATCCTTTTTTCAATACTGTTGGAACCATATTTTTGTTAAATGCACTAGAATTTCAGCTGATGATTAATATGCAGGCTTTTATTTTTGAATAATTATTGATGTATGTTAAAATGTTTTTTGCATCTGTTAATAGTTTCGATTAAAGTTCTGTAAGTAGGGGTGCTGGTGCCAGTGTGAAAAAGAACACTCTTAAATCAGTAACTTTCGAATATAAGTCTTATTGGACACAAAACACAAAACACTGTGTCCACATTACTATGGTTTTTTTCCATGCTTAGCAGCAAATATACACTCCAGTGATTGTAGATTTATGTACCCCAAGAACATATCAATTCTGTTTAACATTTATTCCTACAAAGAAGCTAATCTTGAAATACTTGAGGTTTTAATTGTACAGAGCACTGGAAACATTCTTAAAAAACTGCCTTGAACCTGACATAGCTAAAGGAATAGACAGGGTTTATGAAACGATAAAATAGTGAAGTGTAAACTGGATAAAAATTTTATTCTTTTAAATTTTTTTAAAAGATCTATTTATTTGAGAGCAAGCGAGCCAGCGAGCGAGCGAGCAAGTGTGGTGGGGGCAGGGGGAGAGGGAGAGAGAAACCTAAGCAGACTCAACAGAGTACAGAACCGAAGGAGGGCTCAATCTCACTCCCCTGAAATCAAGACCTGAGATAAAGCCAAGAGTTGGACACAACCAAATGCACCACCCAGACACTCCTGGATAAAAACTTTAAACTACCAAGTCAGGATTTTAAAGAAATCCTGCAGGGGGCGCCTAGGTAGCTCAGTGGGTTAAACCACTGCCTTCGGCTCGGGGCTCGGGTCGTGGTCTCGGGGTCCTGGGATCGAGCCCCGCATCGGGCTCTCTGCTCAGCGGGGAGCCTGCTTCTCCCTCTCTCTCCTGCCTGCCTCTCTGCCTGCTTGTGATCTCTCTCTCTCTCGTCAAAAAAAAAAAAAAAATCTTTAAAGAAATTCTGCAATATAATGAGAAGCTATCAGAATGAGTGATTCAAGGGGGGCAGCAGAAGTAAATTGTCATATTCTTTATACCACTGTGTGGATAAATAATACCTTTACTTCATTATTTGGACAAACGAGAATTGATAAATGTCTAAACACTTTTAGTAAAGCAACCCTCCTTAAGGGGTTATTAATGTCATAAGGTGACAACTGTGAAATGTGTGATTGCAATAATGCTAACATATCTTTGTAATGTGAAGCAATTATTGTTCTTATTTCCAAAAGATAAAAAATAGGGCACTGACCTAACTGAATTTAGTCAGAGAAAGACCAATACCATATGATTTCACTTACATGTGGAATCTAAAAAACAAAACAAATAAACATACAAACAAAAAACCAGACTCTTAAATACAGAAAACTGTTAGTTGCCAGTGGCGAGGTGGGTTGGGGGATGAGCAAAATAAGAGTATTAAGATGTACAAAGTTCCAGTTATAAAATAAGTTAAGTCATGAAGATGGAAAGTACAGCACACAGAATATATTCAAGGGACGCCTGGGTGGCTCAGTTGGTTAAGCAACTGCCTTTGGCTCAGGTCATGATCCCGGCGTATTGGGATCGAGTCCCGCATTGGGCTCCTTGCTCCGCAGGGAGCCTGCTCCTCTCTCTGCCTCTGCCTGCCTCTCTGCCTGCTTGTGTTCTCTCTCTGTTAAATGGATAAATAAAATCTTAAAAAAAAAAAAGAATATATTCAATAATATTGAAATAACACTGTATGGTGACAGATGGTGACACGGTGGTAAGCACAGCGTAAGGTATAGAACTGTCTATAGAACTGTGGAATCAACATGTTACATACCTGAAACTCTATATCTGCAACTACGTAACACTATATGCCAATTATGCTTGAAAATAAAAAAAAAGGAATACAGCATTGACTATAATGCTTTAGACTTCTTAAAATTGTCTACATAAGAAAGAATTTTTAAGTTCCTTAAAGGAATAGACAGACCATGTTTGGTATGACTCACGTTCACACATAGTAAGAGCTCCAGAAATATGTATCTACTGAGGTGACTTACCTGACATAACATATTACTGCTTAAGGGCCTTTATAGCCATGTGATATTTTAAAACTCTATTTCCCTAGCATTTTTAATGGAAAAGAATAATAAGGTCAATGATTCATTCCCACCCGCCCCTTTTAAAAAAAAGATTTATTTATTTGAGAGAGAACCAGAGAGAGAGCAGGAGCAGAAGGGAGGGGCAGAAGGAGAAGCCAACTCCCCACTGAACAGGGAGCTCCAGGCTCTCCAGAGCTCCTGTTACATTCAGAGACGTCCGTCCCCACCTACTTTGTCCTCCCCTGTAGCTTTCTTCAAATGCACTTGCATCTGACTTCCCGACTTGACCTTTTAAATCCCAGAAAGCACAGAGAAAACTAAAGAAATAACTGATTATTTTGTTTTACTAATTAATGGAATTGTAAACATTCTTTGCTGATTAGAATATACAAATTTGTATATAGTTAAATTCTCTCAAAGGAAACATTTTGGTAGGAGATCATCAAAATAGTCTTCCGTAGTGTAAGGTAAGAATTCTCTTTTGTCTTTCAAAATTCCTACCTCATCAAATCCAGCAGCTTGCAAGTCCTGAAGCATTTGTGGATTAACTTCTGAAGTACACCGACTTGTTTCATTTGCAAATGGTTGTAGAGAGTTTCGAATTTCCAGCAAGGCTTTATGATGCGTCCCAAATTTGGGTGGATTTCTAACTTGTCGAGGATCTTCAGTTGACGTTTTATTCATGTTATGCTCAGCCTTAGCAGCATCCGATGGTTTGGATAAATTCCTAAGGGATTCCCGAATTTCTTGCAACATTTGCCGGCTACTGCCAGTGTAGTTACTGGCAGGAAAGGTCTTAGGCCTCATTTGTCTATATCCTTCTGGCTTTTCACTCCTCTTCATGAAAACATCTATATTTATAACCCACACAAAGGACTTCTGTAAGAGCTACTCGATAGATCCAGAACTTTCTCTTGAGCAAAAATGAAAAAGATCCTTTGCAGAGGTCCCCAGGAATGCTGAAACTCTTTACAATCTAAATAATTAACCCTATAAAAGAAAAAAAAAAAGCTATAAGGTGATTGATAAAGCAGTACTATGTGTTTGGGAGAAAACAATGATTTAGTAGTTAGAGACCTGGGTTATATAGTTCTTGCTCTGTTAAGGATTACCGTACAGATAAGAAAGTTAGTTAACCTCTCTGTGCCTACTTCCTAATCTATAAAATTACATCAAGTACAGGTTATGATGATAAAATATAATTTTAGGAGTGCTTACTAAACGGGGGTGCCTCACTGGCTCAGAGACCATGCAACTCTTGATCTCAGGGTCGTGAGTTCGAGCCTCACGTTGGGTGTAGAGATTAAATAAATTAAAAACTTAAAGGAAAAGAAAAGAGTGCTTAGTAAGCATATAAAATATATACAGATACAAGGGATTACTAAGTGAATGATACAACGGACAGCTTCTCATCAACTTCACCCTGAAGCTCCAATTCTAGATTTAAAAATTTGATTTTGGGGCATCTGGGTGGCACAGCTGGTTGAGCGTTTACTCTTGGTTTCAGGCTCGGGTTATGATCTCAGGGTTCTGAGATGAAGGCCTGTGTTGGGGTCCATGCTCAGCATAGGGTCTGCTTGAGATTCTCTCTCTCTCCCTCTGCCCCTCCCATTCATGCTCTCTAAATAAATAAATACATCTTTTTTTAAAAAAATATTTTATTTATTTATTTGACAGAGAAAGCCACAGCTAGAGAGGGAATACAAGCAGGGGGAGTGGGAGAGGGAGAAGCAGGCCTCCCGCTGAGCAGAGAGCCTGATACGGGGCTCGATCCCAGAAGCCCAGGATCATGACCTGAGCCAAAGGCAGAGGTTTAACAACCGAGCCACCCAGGTGCCCCTAAATAAATAAATCTTTTATCTTTAAAGATTTTATTTATTTATTTGATACAGAGATCACAAGTAGGCAGAGAGGCAGGCAGAGAGAGACAGGGAAGCAGGGTCCCTGCTGAGCGAGAGCTCAATGAGGGACTCAATCCCAGGACCCTGAGATCATAACCTGAGCGGAAGGCAGAGGCTTAACCCACTGAGCCACCCAGGTGCCCCCTAAAAAAATAAATCCTAAAATAAAATAAAATTAGACTTCAAGTATAAATTTCTTTAGAAGGGTATTGTTGCTTTATTACTTTTTTTTTAAAAGATTTTATTTATTTGTGAGAGAGAGAGAGAGAGAGAGCGCACAAGCAGAGTGGCAGGCAGAGGCAGAGGGAGAAGCAGGCTCCCCACTGAGCAAGGAGCCCAACGTGGGACTCGATCCCAAGACCCTGGGATCATGACCCGAGCCGAAGGCAGCTGCCCAAGCAACTGAGCCACCCAGGCATCCCAGGTATTGTTGCTTCAAAAAGGTTTTTATTTATTTATTTATTTATTTTTAAAAAAAAGATTTTATTTATTTATTTATTAGGAAAGAGAGAGAGTGAGAGAGAGCATGAGAAGGGAGAAGGTCAGAGTGAGAAGCGGACTCCCCATGGAGCTGGGAGCCCGATGTGGGACTCGACCCCAGGACTCCGGGATCATGACCTGAGCTGAAGGCAGTCGCTCAACCAACTGCGCCACCCAGGGGCCCTCAAAAAGGTTTTTAAACCACTAGTCCAGAAGATACCTTTATGCTTCAAAAACAGATGTTTGAGCTTATTTCACCAACTGTCGACTGGGACTCCAGAGACAGTAAGTTTATTAATGACAAAATGGGGAAAGGATGTCTGTGGACAACTTGTCTTATTCCTCACTTAAAGCATGAATGTCTTCTAAAACACACTAGAATTTGCAATGACGTGGACGGAACTAGAGAGTATTATGCTAAAGCGAATTAAGTCAATCAGAGAAAGACAATTATATGATCCCACTGATATGACTAATTTAAGAAACAAAAACCAGAGAGGGAGACAAACCATAAGAGACTCTTAATCACAGGAAACGAGCTGAAGGTTGCTGGAGGGGAAGGGGACTGAAGGGATGGGATAACTTGGTGATGGACATTAAGGAGGGCGTGTGATGTAATGAGCACTGGATATTAAATAAAACTGATGAATCATAGACCTGTACCTCTGAAACCAATAATACATTTTATGTTAATTTACTGAATTTTTTAAAAATAAACTGGGAAAAAAATTAAAAAAAAATAAAACATACATGAAGAACAGTCACCTAAAGTCTACTTAAATATCTTCACTGATAGGGAAATCACTAATGCAAGAAAGCCATTCTATTTGTGACCTGCAGCAAGCATTAAAGATGTTTTCTTTCTCTGGAGCATCATGAAATCCCACTCAGTACATGTTGAGAGCCTGTTATGGGCCGGTACTAAATAACTTTGCCTAAATCCTTATTTAACCATCTTACCAGCCCTGTGAAGAAGGTTTACTGTTTCTGCTTTGCATGTGAGGAAACAGGTTCAGAGAGTTTGGGTAAAACCGTTTGTAAGTTGTACCACTGGGATGTGAAACATTGCTAATATCATCTACTAGGAGCTTATGTCTATTCTTATATATTTTTAAGTAATCTCTACACCCAATGTGGGGCTCGAACTCACAACCTCAAGATCAAGAGTCACATACCCAGGGCGCCTGGGTGGCTCAGTTGTTAAGCGACTGCCTTTGGCTCAGGTCATGATCCTGGAGTCCCTGGATCGAGTCCCGCATCAGGCTCCCTCCTCGGCGGGGAGTCTGCTTCTCCATCTGACCTCTCCCTCTCATGCTTCCTCTCTCTCTCAAATAAATAAATATATAAAATCTTAAAAAAAAAAAAAAAAAAAAAAAAGAGTCACATGCCCAGGGCGCATGGGTGGCTCAGTTAGTTAAGCATCTGACTTTTGATTTCGGCTCAGGTCATGATCTCTCAGGGTCATGAGAGTGAGCCCCGTGTTCAGCTCTGTGCTGGGCATGAAGCCTGGTTGGGATCTCTCCCTCTCCCTTCATCCCTTTCCACACGCTCTCTTCCTCTCTAAAAAAAAAAAAGTCACATGTTCTATACAGCCAGCCAGGTGCCCCATTTCTATTCTTATAAATGTAATCATCATTCATGTTACATAAAAAGGGCTACAGGCAAATATAAATATATCCTTCTAGTCATTTAGTTCTCAGCCTTATGTGACCTCCTCAATAACTCAATGACTGGTCACCTAATCATCCTGTTTTATTTTCTTAATACTACTAATAGTATTTATTAATATCTAAAACTATTGTACTGGGCGCCTGGGTGGCTCAGTTGGTTGAGCAACTGCCTTCGGCTCAGGTCACGATCCTTGAGTTCCGGGATCGAGTCCCACATCGGGCTCCCGGCTCCATGGGGAGTCTGCTTCTTCCTCTAACCTTCTCTCCCCTCATGCTCTCTCACTTTCTCTGTCTCTCAAATAAATAAATAAAATCTTTAATAAAATAAAATAAAATAAAACTATTGTACTTGTTTAGTTGTTAATCGCCTATATCCCCTCACTGAAAATAAAATCTCCGAGAGCTTTTTTTGGTCTCATAACCACTGTTCATTGCTATCAGAGACTAACACATACTAAGCACTCGATATATGTATATGTTGACAAATGAAATACACATGTGTCTTCTACACATTCCCAGTTCCTTTAAAGATTTATTAGAAAGAAAGAGCGCAAGCATGAGTTGGGAGGGGCAGAGGTAGAGAGATAGAATCTAAAGCAGACTCCCCACTGAGTATGGAGCCCTATGGGGGGGGAGGGGGAGTCGAAAAAAGTCAGACGCTTAACTGACTGAGGCACCCCTAAATGTTCCTTAATTCTAGTCATGCTCTTCTGGATAATGCTCTAGTTTGTCAAAATTTTAGAGGTGCCAGAAAGTAATGGAAAAACAAAAAAATTATTCAAGTACCTGTTCTGTTAATTTTAGCAATGTGGTTATTTATTTCTCTCAAAAACTGTCTCCTGAGGCATAAAATGGTTGGAATAACAAGGTTTACTTTAAGGCTTGACTAAAGATTATGAGGAACAATGCAATACAACTAAAGGAACACAAGGGTTTGAAGAGAAGGATGCTCCTTGCAACACCATTTATAATGGGAAAGCATGATATCAATCTAGATGCTCATCAGCAATTGTTTGAGTCATTGACAGGACATCTACATGTGATGAAGCAGATGTTAAAATGATGCAATTCTATCTAAATACACTGACAAGAATAGATACCCATAATACATTCTTTTTTTTTAAATTACACATTTTATTTATTTACTTGACAGAGAGAGAGAGAACACAGCATGGGGAGTAGCAGAGGGAGAGGGAGAAGCAGGCTCTGTGTTGAGCAGGGAGTTCAATGGGGGGCTCAATCCCAGGACCCCATGATCATTACCTGAGCTGAAGGAAGACACTTAACCAACCAAGCCACCCAGGTGCCCCCTCATAACACATTCTTAAGCAAAAAGGGTAAGTTTCAAAACACTACACATAAAATAAAGCCACCTTTTATTTTAAAATTAGATTACTGAGGCGCCTGGGTGGCTCAATGGGATAAGTCTCTGCCTTCAGCTCAGGTCATGATCTCAGGGTCCTGGGATCGAGCCCTGCATTGGGCTCTCTACTTGGCAGGGAGCCTGCTTCCCCCTCTCCCTCTGCCTGCCTCTCTGCCTACTTGTGATCTCTCTGTCAAATAAGTAAATAAAATCTTTAAAACGAATAAAAAATAAAGGGGCGCCTGGGTGGCTCAGGGGGTTAAAGCCTCTGCCTTCAGCTCAGGTCATGATCTCGGGGTCCTGGGATCGAGCCCCGCAGCAGGGAGCCTGCCTCCCCTCTCCCTCTGCCTGCCACTCTGCCTACTTGTGATCTCTCTCCTCACTGTCAAATAAATAAAAATAAAAAAAAGAATACAAAAAATAAAATAAAATAACATTATGGTTATATAGCTCTGGCCAACAATCACTGAATTGTACACTTTATTTTTTGAAAATATTTTTTTTTAGATTTTTTTTTTTTATTTGACAGAGAGAGATCACAAGTAGGCAGAGAGGCAGGCAGAGAGAGAGGGGGGGAAGCAGGCTCCCCGCCGAGCAGAGAGCCCAATGCGGGGCTCGATCCAAGGACCCTGGGATCATGACCCGAGCCAAAGGCAGAGGCTTAACCACTGAGCCACCCAGGCACCCCCTGAAAATATTTTATTTATTATTTATTTGACAGAGATCACAAGTAGGCAGAGAGGCAGGCAGGGAGAGAGAGGGGGGGAAGCAGGGTCCCTGCTGAGCAGAGAGCCCAATGAGGGGCTCAATCCCAGGACCCTGAGATCATGACCTGAGCCGAAGGCAGAGGCTTTAACCCACTGAGCCACCCAGGCGCCCCTAAAGACAGCTTTTGAGATAACATTTATTAGTGATTTATCCCTTCTTTTTACTCTTAAAAAACTGTTAATTTTAGTTTTTCCTAATTATACAAAAATGCATCCTTATTGAAAAATTTAAATATTATAATACAAAGTAGAACTCCCTCATAATTCACCTTCTTCAACAGTAAGAATCACTATAGTAGGCTGAATAATGATATCCTAAAAGATATCTACTTTCTAATCCCTAGAATCTGTAAATGTTATCTTATTTGGAATAAGGCACTTTGCAGACGTCATTAAGGATTTTGATATGGGGAGACTATCATGGATTATTCAGGTAGGCAGTACACACAATTACAAGTGTTCTTCTGAGAAGAAGGTGGAGGGAGATCGGATACACACAGAAGTGGAAAAAGGCAATGTGTCCGAGGGGACAGAGACTGGAGTGATGTGGTCAGAAACCAAGGAAAGTTGGCAGGCAAAATGGCAAACTGACTCTTATTAGAGGCTAATGCAGCTGGTAACTTTAAAGTGAAGCCAATGTTATGTTCCTTTAGCATTCCAAAAATCCTAGGGCCCTTAACAGTTATGTTACTCAGCTTGTGCTTTATAAATGCAACAACAACCTGCCTGAACATCTGTTTACAACATGGTTTACTGAATATTTTAAGCCCATTGTTGAGATTTGCTCAGAAAAAAAGATTCCTTTTAAAATATTTTTGTTCATTGACAATGTACCTGGTCACCTAAGAGCTCTGATGAAGATGTATGATGAGATTTATGTTGTTTTCATGCCTGCTAACACATCTATTCTGCAGTCTGTGCATTAAGAGGTCATTTCAACTTTCAAGTCTCATTATTTGAGAAATACATTTCATAAGACTATAGCTGCCATACACAGTGATTCCTCTGATATATCCGGGTAAAGTAAGTTGATAACCTTCAGGAAACGATTAATCATTCTAGATGACATTAAGAACATTCATAATTCATGGGACGAGGTCAAAATAGCAACATTAAGAGAAGTGCGGAAGAAGCTGATTCCAACCCTCATGGATGATTTTAAGGGGTTCAAGACTTCAGCGGAGGAAGTAACTACAGATGTGGTGCAACCTCATGATAAAACTCTAATGAATGAGGGGTTGTTTCTTTTTTTTTTTAAGATTTTATTTATTTATTTATTTAAGATTTTATTTATTTATTTGACAGAGAGAGAGATCACAAGTAGGGAGAGAGGCAGACAGAGAGAGAGGGAAGCAGGCTCCCCACTGAGCAGAGAGCCCCATGCGATGCAGGACTCCATCCCAGGACCCCGAGATCACGACCCAAGCCGAAGGCATAGGCTCAACCCACTGAGCCACCCATGCGCCCCGAGGGGTTGTTTCTTATGGATGAGCAAAGAAAGTCATTTCTCAAGATGAAATCTACTGCTGGTGAAGATGCTTGTGAAGACTGCTGAAATGACAACAAAGGGTTTAGAATATTATATAAACTTAACAAGTTTCTTTTCTAAAATTTTTTAATTTTAAACAATTCTTTTTTTTTTTAAGATCTTTATTTATTTATTTGACAGAGACACAGCAAGAGAGGGAACACAGTGGGGTAGGGGAATGGGAGAGGGAGAGCAGACTCCCCGTGGAGCAGAGAACCTGATGCGGGGCTCGATCCCAGGACCCTGGGATCATGACCTGAGCCGAAGGCAGATGCTCAACAATTGAGCCACCCAGGCGCCCCGAGTTTCTTAACTCAGTTGAGAAAGCAGTGGCAAGCTTTGAGCGGACTGGCTCCAATAAATACTGAAAGAAGTTCTACTGTGGTTAAAATGTTATCAAACAGCTTTGTGTGCTACAGAGAAATCGTGCATGAAAGGAAGAATTGATGGATATAGCAAACTTCACTGTTGTCTTATTTTAAGAAACTGCTACAGCCACCCTAATCTTCAGCACGACCACCCTGATCAGTCAGCAGCCATCAACATGGAGGCCAGACCTTCCACCAACAAAAAAATTATGACTTGCTAAAAGCTCAGATGATGGTTAGCACTTTTTTTAGCAGTAACATATTTTTTAATTAGGGTATATTTATTATCTTTTCAGACGTAATGCTATTGCACTATCAGTGGACTACAGTATAGTGTAAACATGACTTTTATATGCACTGGGAAACCAAAAAATTCATTTGACTCGCTTTATTACAATATTTGTTTTATTGCAGTGGTCTGGAACTAAACCTGCAATATCTCCAAGATACGCTCATATTTTAAAATTCTGACATTTGAATGGCTAAAATCAAAAACACAAGAAACAACAAATGTTGATCAGGATGTGGAGGAAAAGGAACCCTCTTGCACTGTTGGTGGAAATGCGAACTGGCACAGCCACTGTGGAAAATAGTATGGAAATTCCTCAAAACATTAAAAATAGAAAATAGTATGGAAATTCCTCAAAACATCAAAACCCAGTAACTGCACTACTGGGTATTTACCCCCAAAATACAAAAACACTAATTCAAAGGGATCTGTGCACTATGTTTATAGCAGCATTATTTATAATAGCCAAATTGGAAGCACCCCAAGCATCCATGAATAGATGAATGGATAAAGAAGGTGTAGTGTATGCAAATGCACTGGAATATTAATCAGTCATAAAAAATAATGAAATCTTGCCACTTGTAAGGACATGGATGGAGAAACAGATCCTTAATTATAGAGAACTGATGGTTACTAGAGGGAAGGTGAGTGGGGAGATGGGTAAAATAGGTGATAGCGATTTAGTGCACTTGTGGTGATGAGCACTGGATGATGTATGGAATTGTTGAATCACTATATTATAGACCTGAAATATAACACTGTATGTAAGCTACACTGGAGTTTAAAATAAAACACAATTTTTGAAAAAGGAAAAAATAAAGGAAAAGATATGTCAAAAAAATGAAATGAAAGAAAATTCTGACACTTATTGTCAGATTGCCTTCCAGAAAGGTGTACGAATTTACAATTCCAACCAACATGATATACTCAACACTGGCTATAACAAATCTTAGCAATCTTTGCTAATTGCAAATGTAAAGACTCAAATTAATAATAAGAGAGTTTTTAAAAGAATTCTTCAAAGCAAAATGGCTTACTGCTAACTCATGTTACATTGGTGCCAGATTAATCTTCCAAATAAATAGGTCTGATCATGTCACTTTCCTACTCCAGAACCCTCAGTGACTCCTTTAAATTAGTGGTTAGAGAGCCTTGGAGTTAAACTGCAGGGTACAAATCCCAGTTCCACCACTAACTGGTTGTGTAATCTTGGCAAGCTGTGCCTCCGTTTCTCCATCTTCAAATGTGGGCAATAATGGTCCTATCTAATCAGGTTATTTTGAGTATTATGCTCAAAATACAGTTTAATACAGTTGACCCTTGAACAACACAGGGGGTTAGGGGTGTCGACCCCCAATGCAGTTGAAAATCTGAGTATAACTTTTAACTTCCCCAGAACTTAACCATTAATAGTCTACTGTTGACCAGAAGACTTACTGATAATGTAAACACAGTTAACATATACTTTGTATAAGTATTATACTCTACAACTTTTTCTTAGTTTTTTTTCAGTATTTCTAGATTATCCAATTCATCTGTGAGTTTTTTCAAATTGTTGCAAAACTCCAAAAAATTTTCCAATATATTTAATGAAAAAAATCTGTGTGTAAGTGGACCTGCACACTTCACATCTGTGTGTTCAAGGGTCAATTGTGCATGCAAATGTTTAGAATAAATGCCCAACTCAAAAAAGTCAGTATATCTTCTTATCTCTTTTCACTATCTTACCCAGACTCTCCCCAAGTGTACCTTATACTCTAATCGAGCCAAATTACTTGCTCTCAGCTTTTGTATCTGTGCTTTTCTGTCTTGTGCTTTTCTACCTTCATGTCCTTACTCATCCTGTTTCCTCTTGGGAGAGCCCCTGCCATATTTCATCTTGTAGAAATTATACACAACTTTTAAGGTGCCATTCACATGCCATCTTCACAAAGATTTCATTGAACTGCCTGTTATCCTTCTCTGAATTGTAAAGGCACTTTGCATGGTCAAATAAAATCTATGTTTTTGCCCTAGTCTTGTAGTTGTCTCATTTTTCCTACTAGATCACAGATTCATAGAGAATAGGTTATCTTAAATATATATATCCCCCCCATACACACTCCAGATGAGGAAATGGATACAGAGAGATAAACTGGCTTAAGTTCACACAGCCAGCTGGAGGTCACACAAGAAATAGAATCCACACATCCTGAACTAGCCCAGTGCTCTTCTCATCAGAACCTGCATCTTGAGTTTCCTAAAGGCAGGCATCATGACTACCTCATTCTTTTAAGGAACATTTAAATTGGTTAGACTGAACAGACAAAACCTCCATTTCTTTGAAACTTCAGACCTTTATCAAATATGCAAATGTCAGCAAACCCAAACAGTTGTTGTAGATATCTTGTCCAACTTGGGGAAAAACCAGGTACCATTACATAATAAGATTTCAAAGTGTTACCTTGGGTTGAATTAGGTTTATAAAAAAAATGGCCTGTCTCAATGCTTTGACAGTCTCAATGCTAAGTCAGTTGTAAGAATAGCAACAGTAGTAATATGTACTGTTTCTCAGCAGCATATAGTCTCAGTTGTTTGGACAGCAATATTCAAGACTTTTTTACTTACTGATGACATTTTCTTCACTTTGCTTTCCACAAAGCTGATCAAAAGTGAAAACTACCACTACATTTAACTTACGCTGAAAAATGATTGCTATTTCCACTTGATAAAAATGTTGTTCAATGACTAAATAACTTTGTGGTCTACAAAAAAACCACTAATCTAAATATAACATCTAGAATGAAAACTAATCAGTTGGATCGATTCCAAGGCTATAGTTATACAGAAAAACAAGGACTAGCATTAAGAAAACAACCTACAGAAGAAAACAGGTATCATACCCCCCCCAAAACGCTACAAGTTTTCATACCAATAAAAAAAAAGCAGAAGTATTTTTTTATTTGCTTTTGGAGAGTGACAAGGCATATTCAATAGATATTCAGGCATAGAAAGAATGCGCCTTCCCCAGCATGTGCTAAGATCTAGTTTCTTGCAGCAGCTGCTGATCAGAGGAACACAATGCTACTTCTTTTACTGTTAAATCAGTCAAATTCCTCCACTGCCTTCGGGAATCAAGTAGCTCATTTTACCTGCCTATGAACTTATTAAAGGAAAGAAATAACCTTACTTAAATCACAAATGTAGCTATCTTAGGAAAGAACACTCATTCCAATTATAATGTTCTACCTTTTCTTCTTCATGAAGGAAATCTGATAAAGAATTTTAATTTTCACTAAATAATCCAAAGGCCTGACAAACTTCACGATCCTGGGTGAAGTGACACAATATTTGTGTGTGAGACGATATTTATTTACCTATTTCTCACTAGTTTTATGAATAACTTCTACACAACGATATAAGTATTTTTTAAGTCATAGTAACATATGGGATGACAAACACTAAACCTTGTTCTCTTAGAAAATAACTTCCAATTGGAGAAGTCAGAGAATGGGGTTAAATCAAATCCCCGGAGAGTCATTCTTTGCGATCAAGTTCTTTTTTGAAGTTATAACAAGTAATATTCCTTTCCTTTTCTTTACCTTTTTAGGGAAGGTACACATTTAGGTACACATTCCTACTCCATAAAGATCTTTTCCAATCCTTCAGACTATGAACAGTAAGCTATTATTACAGTGAACTGGAAACAGAAATTCCCAGGCTTTCTTCAAGGTGAATCCAGGATCGAGTCTCTCTGGGATGCAAAGAACTGCGGCTGTTTCACTGCAATTTTCTTTCAGAACCACCTTTCACTTTCCTTCCTTCCTAAACACTGCCCGTCCCTGAGCGGGATAGGGGTGTAAGTGGGACACTCCGCGCAAAGCCTCCAGCTAGCCAGACTCTCCCCAACCTAACCTGCACTTCCAAGGCCGCGGTGCCGGCGGCTCTTCCTTCAGCCCCGGGCGCGGCCAACCCTCGCTTCCCCAGGGCAGGGCTCAGCTCAGGTCCATGCAACCAGCCAAATCAGGCCCGCACCGGGCCGACCCGACCCGGCCCGCCCGTCCACAGCAGCCTCTGGACCCCCGCCAGCGGGGCTGGGCGTGGGCCCCGGCGGCCACCGCCCCGCCAACACCGGCTCCGGAGGAGAGAGTGCGCCCCACCCGCTACGCCAGCCCCACACCTACCTGCAGGGGAGAGCGGGGCTCCTGGACAGCAGCCACGAGCCCGAGGACGGGCGCCCAGGCGGCTGGAGCCCGTCCCAGGGACCCCAAGTATCCCTGCTGGGGCAGGGCGGGGAGAGACGCCGGGGGGCTGCCGCGGGCCAGCGCGGCCCGTCGCGGGGGTCGCGGGGACCTGGCTCTCCCCTCAGCACCAGTCCACTGCCGCCGCCGCCATTTTGCCTTCCACTCGGTGTCGCCGCCGCCGCACTCCGCCGCAGGTTTCCCGGATGTAGGCATTTCCCGGCGTCGCTTGCGCGGGGGCCGAGGACTGGGGGCTTCAGTGCGCCCGGCCGCCAGCAGCCAGCGCGCCGCCTACGGCCTCCTGCCCTCCGCTCTCCGCCAGTCGTCTTCTCCTCAGCATTTTGGCGAGCGTCGCCCCGCGTCGGCCCCGCCTGGAGCTGCCCAGGTGACTCGCCCCGGCTCGGGGGATCAGTCGCTCCCTCTCCCAAGTCCACTCATTTCAGTGTCTCTTTTTAATTGACCTCTTTCTGTGCACGGATAGGGAATAAGACGCGCATCTCAAGGAGTTTAATTCTCAGAAGGAAACAGCAATGAGTCGCTCTGAAACCTCGCTGTGGGCACTAGGATCGAGATTTCTAAAGTCTTTGAAATGAACTGAGTTTTGCTTAGCACTCTTTCCCCGCGTAAGTCCGCAGTTAATTATTTGCTGAATCAGCCAGATTAATATATTCTTGAGCCAGGACAGGGTTAACAGAGTTTGGAGATTTTTAACCTGTTAACCGGATCGGCAGAGGGGGAATCATTATTGCCATAATTGGAATAACGGTGAATGCCAGAAGGGGTTTTGTTTCTTGCTAAGTTGAATTAGAAGTTTGGGATGGGATCATTGGGTTTATGGTGTTTGAAAGTACCAAATGCCCTTTGTAGCGAGGACCTTCGCCAAATTTGCCTCTAGAAAATACATAGTTAGTATCTTCAAACGTCTTTCTTTCTTGCCTTTTTTTCGATTTTATTTTTTAAGTAATCTCTACTCCCAGCTTGGGGCTGGAACTCACAACCAGAAGATTCAATAGTCACAGGCTCCACGGACTTAGCCAACCAGGAGCCCCTCAAACATCTCTTTTCATTCTTCTACTAGAAGAATACTAACTATAAAAATTTTCTTCGAATTAAAGACTTCTTTTCATGATGTTAAATTAGGTACTGGCCATTGTATCTTGAAGTTCAAGTGTGAAAACCTCTGTTAAAAGATTCCATTCCAAGAGCACTTGGTTGAAATTTTGTAAGCAGAAGCACAGAGATTGTAGAAGATACAGTGTATGGCGCCTGGGTGGCTCAGTCCTTAGGCACCTGCCTTAGGCTCAGGTCATGATAGGAGGGTCCTGAGATCAAGCCCCACATCAGGCTCCCTGCTCCGCAGGAAGCCTGCTTCTCCCTCTTCTGCTCCCCCTGCTTGTGTTCCCTCTCTCACTGTGTCTCTGTCAAATAAAAATGAAAATATTAAAAAAAAAATACAGTGTATGACCCAAGGTGAGGAGTCACATAATAGCCCTAGCTCTTACTTTCGTCAACTGCAGGACCAAGTAACATTTGGGGACCCTTTCAGCCTTAAAATTATATGAATCTAGGGGCGCCTGGGTGACTCAGTGGGTTAAAGCCTTTGCCTTCGGCTTAGGTCATGATCTCAGGGTCCTGGGATGGAGCCCTGCATCGGGCTCTCGGCTCAGCAGGGAGCCTGCTTCCTCCCCTCTCTCTGTCTGCCTCTCTGCCTGCTTGTGATCTCTGTCTCTCTCTCTCTGTCAAATAAATAAATAAGATCTAGAAAAAAAAAAGTCGCTTAACCAACTGTGCTGCCCAGGCACCCCTCAAAAAAAATTATATAAATTATATGAAGGCCGCTTGCCCTTTCCAGAAGGATTATGTGTCTGAAAAAGCATACTGCCCCCCAAATCTTGTCACCTCTGTCACCATCCAGGGAACTTCTTTACTTAAGCTCTTAGTTCTAAACCTAAAGTCAGGTATCTCCATAAACTACTGTTCTGGGGAAATTTCCTAGATAATTCAAGGAGTTCAGTGAATTGCTCTATTGGGGACTGGAGGTTTAACTCCAACGAAGCAGGGGAAGAGAAGAGCAGGAAAGAAGGAATGATCAGGAAAGATGGAGCAATCCGCAAGATGGAAAGCAGCTGAGGCTAGGGAGTGGGAGGAGGTGAAAAAGTAGGGAAATTCTTACTAAGGCTGCTGGATGTCTCTGAATGGCAATACCTACCACTGCATTTGAAGGACTTTGTATTGATGTGATGGAAAACTCTTGGTCCAGTTTCAACCTACTCAACTTTTCAATGCTTCATGGAAATGGGGACTTGGGATTTCATTTTGTTTTTATCAACAGATGTAGGGGCCAAATTTCATGCTTGGGTGACAGGAGGAACAGGGGCAGCAAATATGGAAGAAGTCTGAAGAGCAATGTGGCCCTGAGAACATAAGTTCCAGTAACTCAGTCTTAGGCAAAGGCTATCTAAAGACATACTTAAGGGTGAAGAATTGTGTTCTATCTCTTTTGGGGAAGATATTTTATATAAATTAGTTGGGAATCTGAGATTTGTCTCTTCATTTTTTTTAAACATTCATATCAATGTGGACTCATGGATATTTATTTTATAGTTTGAGTAATTTATTTTGTTGAACAAATTGTTCCAGCTTTCACTATTGGGAGCTCTTCCAGTTGAATTGGCTTCTGTCCCTTTGACATGCTGATCTCCATCATTAGGAGCTTTTAAAATTGTTTTTTAAAAGAACTCCCTTAAGGGGCACCTGGGTGGCTAAGGTGGTTGAGCATCTGACTCTTGGTCTCAGTTCAGGTCTTGATCTCAGGGTCAGGAGTTCAACCACTGCATTGGGCTCCATGCCGAGTTTGGAGCCTACTTACAAAAATAAATAAAAGAATTTCCTTACTTTCTGACAGTACAAGATGCTTCAAGCAATCTTACATATTCCCTTTTCCTCCAAGAAGTCCTTGTTCCTCTTTTCGGAGAAGGGTATTAGAAACCAAATCTGGTTTCAGTTTTGCTTGTTACTACAAGAGTATCATTATTTGTAGGAGAGCTATTGCTAAGAAATTTTAAAATTTAACTTCTTTCCATACTATGAAGGGGTAAAATCTGTGTTTTGGTGAGTTGCAGCTATTATTTTACAGTCTACTAGAATAGTGTAGTTTCTTATTACCATGGCCTGCACGAAAATTATTTGTTGACAGCTGATGCATTTCTGAGGACTCTGTTAGGCTAGTCTGTCAGCTACTGTCCCCCAGAGTCTAGTTTTGACAGTTTGGAACTGAACATTAGTTTATTTTTAATTTTTTTTTTTTACCTGATCAGCTATATTCTAGTCATCTACTTCTCCCTCCTTGTTCACCTAATACAGCAAAATGTTAGAATTGTTTTGATGCGAAGATGATGGTAGTCTGTTAGTTCTCTACATTGCCACTTAACGTTGTAGTTCAGAAGATACTGCTGAATGCTTGAATACTTGGTTGTCGGAGTTCAAACGTCTCCAGGTTTCTGATCTATAAGACTAGAGCACTGCTACTATTTCAAACCGTGTAACTAGTCTGAGCTGGGTACCATATTGATACCATAAGCTTAAATGAAGTCTTGATATAAACTACACTGGTGGACTTAGTATTTTTCTTAGACAAGATTCTAGAATGGATTATTAAAAGGATTATTTCTACAATACTATGAAATGGAAGTATTACAAAGGACAAGGAATTTTTCAATTATAAAATTTTTGATGGGGTAATTATAGCACACGTATCTCCCCATAGCAGCTTTGTAAACAAGATAAATAAATGGGGCAGAATGTCAATAAATTAGGTTGGTTTATCAAGATTCCAATAACTATAGTCAAATACCAGTGATTCACATCACTGATAATTAGGACTGGAAGAGTGGGCCTAAGCACTTCAGTACATTTATCCTATCTCCTAAACAGTGGGGTGAGAGTGTAGATCATGCTGGGAAATTCTGGAAAGAATCAGCTTTTTTTTTTTTTTAAGATTTTATTTATTTATTTGACAGAGAGAGAGAAATCACAAGTAGGCAGAGAGGCAGGCAGAGAGAGAAGAGGAAGCAGGCTCCCTGCTGAGCAGAGAGCCCAATGCGGTGCTCGATCCCAGGACCCGGAGATCATGGCCTGAGCCGAACGCAGAGGCTTTAACCCACTGAGCCACTCAGGCACCCCAAGGATCAGCTTCTGAAGAAGACACTCAAAGAAGATTGTTAGTTCTTTACAGAAATAAGATTTGTCTTTGTTGAACAGGGATTGAGCGATAGTAAGGATCAAAATCATCTGCATTAACTCAACACTAGGGGGAAGTATAGTATAGTATACTACAAGTGTGAAAAAAGGCAGAGGGTTTAATTTCAACTAGTCAGCAGTCTAATTGAGCAAATGTCAGAATAGTTAAAATAAACTGAGATAGCATTACAAAGGAATATTGTACCAAGAAGCAGGATGGTAAGTCACCTGTGAGGGAGGTAGACACCACCTGGGAAAGTGTTCATTTTGGAGGTCACACTTTAATGATGGTCTTTGGCAAAAGGGATTATTTTTTTTCCAAGGGAAAACAAGACTGTGAGGTTAGTTCAGCTCAGTTCGCACTGACTCAGTGTTTACCATAGATCAGATACTGTACTAAACATTGTTAATACAACACTAAGATATGGGTCCTGTCCATGCGGTCCAGTTGAGACAGGCTGCTTACTACAGCTGTAAGCACAGCACAGGCTCTGCACAATGGGGCTTTTGAAGCAGAGTATAATGTAGCCCAGATTGTCAAAGGGCAGGGAAGGCTTTCTGGAGAAAATGACACCTAAGAGGAGTTTGGAAAGTTTGGAATTTAACCAAGAAAGGCAAGCAGGGATGCCTGGGTGGCTCAGTCAGTTGAGCATCAGCCTTCGGCTCTAGGTCATGATCTCAGGGTCCTGGGATTGGGTCCTGCATTGGGCTCCTTGCTTGGTGGGGAGCCTGCCTCTCCCTCTCCCTGTCACTCCCCCTGCTTGTGCTCAATCTCTCTCTGACAAATAAATAAAATCTTAAAAAAAGAAAAAGGCAAGTAATGCTGCAAAGAAAACTTTGCCCATTAGAAACCATTGAAGGGATTAAAAGTTTACCCCCAAAAGCTATGATTATGTAGTTCTGAATATTTGGATATGTGATGATGGATTAAATTTTTTCGTGGCTCCCAAGGAAGACAAATGAAAGCAAATTTCAGTTCAGTGTATGTAAATTATTTAGTGAAACCTTATAGTAAAGCACCCCCATAATGCAAATTCAGTAAACTGAATGTTGATTGGCTATCTCGCATTAAGTTCACATGATCCTTTTATTAACCCACAATAACATGATTCTACTTTTTTTTACGGGATTGCTTTAGATTCTACTCATATGCTAAAACTCTGCAATAATGCTGTATCAAGAAGAGCTGTCCAAGTGGGGAGAAGCTGCATTGGGAAATGGGAAACTTGATCACAGTATAGTCTTAAGTACAAATTGGATGATAATTTGTTGGGAATGCTATGGCAGTGATGGCTAAATTTGGGTTAGATATGCTCTCCAAGGTACCTTTTACCTCTGTGATCCTGCAGCCCTCAAAAGAAACTATTTTTGATAGTTTCATGAATAAAGGCAGTGATAATAAACACATTTATAAATTAGGGTGTTACTTATCCTCCATAAAGCTTATGTTTCTTATTAAACCTGGCAGAATTCATCAATTGGTAAGAAACTTAACACTATCTAAATGTACTTTCTTTTATTCATGGTTACAAATACTCTGATAGCAAAGGTTCAAATTTGAAACCTTTTGCAGCCCAAGTTAGTATTCTAAGCCTACACATCTGGATCCTTCTCTCTACCAATCATTTGGTAGAGAGTATTTGGTAGAGACTATAACAACCTAGGTAATTGTATGTATTGCTGCTGGAACCTGAGAAGGGTGCTAACAATGTATATGAATCCTTTAAACTTTTCAGCAGCATATAATGTAGATAAAAGTGGAGATACAAGTTTGCCACTCACTGTCCATGAAAAATGTGCCCCTCCCCCCCAGGAGTGAGATCAACTCAGGGCCCACTCATAGCAAGGGTGTTAGCCTGCTGAATGGAATGGGAGTATTCCTGGAAAGTAAAGAAAGGGACACTGAAGCTTAGGCTGCAGCAAGACATTCATATAAAGGGAAGTAAGTCAAAGGAAAATTAATAGCTATGTTTTTATTATGGAAACCATGTGATTACTGCTGAGGAATGTATATTCATAAGTATAGCATGATATATTTCATTTTAATAAATTATACACACACTGATGGATAGAAAAGGAAATGAAAAGCCTATTGTTTGATATTATAAGTACTTAAAAATTTCTTTTGACTTTTTTT
>CM052802.1:14198334-14221944 GCA_028533885.1 Nasua narica | reverse complement strand
GAGGAGGTGATGAACCAGGAGAGACTGTGGACTCTGAGCAACAAACTGAGGGTTTTGGAGGGGAGGGGGTGGGGGGGTGGGTGAGCCTGGTGGTGGGTATTGAGAAGAGCACGTATTGCATGGAGCACTGGGTGTGGTACATGAACAATCAATCTTGTAACACTGAAAAATTAAAATAAACATATTTGGGGAGGAAAAAAACAAAACAAACAAACAAAAAAGAAATACCTTTCAAGGCAAAAAAAAAAAAAAAGATGTGATACACACACACACATATACACACAATGGAATATTATGCAGCCTTCAAAAAACCTGAAACCTTGCCATTTGCAATGACATGGATGGAACTAGAGGGTATTATGCTAATCAAAGTAAGTTAATGAGAGAAAGATAATTATCATATGACCTCTCTGATACGAGGAATTTGAGAGGCAGGGTGGGAGGTCATGGGGGTTAGGGAGGGAAAAAAAATGAAAAAAGATGGGATCAGGAGGGAGACAAAACCATAAGAGACTCCATCTCACGAAATGAACTGAGGGTTGCTGGGGGAGTAAGGAGGTAGGGCTAGGGTGGCTGGGTGATGGACATTGGGGAGGGTATGTGCTATGGGGAGTGCTGTGAAATGTGTAAGCCTGATGATTCACAGACATGTACCCCTAGGGCAAATAATACATTATATGTAAAAAAAAAAAAAGTCCTGCTTTTTCACAAAATTCTTAAATCGAGTTCCTTCCATTGATTGAAATACTACAAGTGAACTTTTAAATAAGTCACAGTTTAATTTCTATAGAAAAATGCACAGTAATATATACATTAAAATGGACACTCCTTTGATAGAAAAATATCACTTACAGAACATCTGTTTTCTAGTCGGCAGAGTTTTCATGTATTTCTCTATTTCCACCGAAGATTATTACCCTCCATTGCTGATATACCTACTATTCATGTTCCTCTATATCCAATTTTGTATCTCCCACTAGTGCTTAACCCAGAACCTCCAAACCCAGTGCTTCCTAGAGAGCTCATTCTGAACTTGTATCATTTGGCTAACTCATCTCAAATCTTTTTAGTTTTAGAGGCACCTGGCTGGCTCAGTTGGTAGAGTGTGCAACTCTTGATCTCAGGGTTATAAGTTCAAGCCCCATCTTGGGCATAGAAATTACTTAAAAATAAAGTCTTAAAGGATGCCTGGGTTGCTCAGTCAGTTAAGTGTCTGCTTTTTGCTCAGGTCATAATACCAGAGTCCTGGGATCAAGCCATGCATCAGGATCCCTGATGCATGGTGAGCCTACTTCTCCCTCTCCCCGCTCTGGTGCTTGCTCTCTCCTCTCATGCTCCCTCTGTCTCTCAGATAAATGAGTAGAATCGTAAAAAATAAAATAATTAATTAATTAAAATCTTAAAAAAAATCTCTTCATCTTTAGCCTCATTAACTCTCTTCTCCATGAAGTCCTTCTGGACTGGTATACACTGGTCCTTTACCTACTCCTAGACTGCTTAAGCTTGTACCACACGATTTAACATATACTTCTAGACTTTTGTTTTGTGACACTCCAAACTCCAGGCAATGGTCCTTAACTATTAAATAAGTGTTCTTCAGAACTAAAAAAAAAAAAATAATAACACAAAAAACTCATTCATGGGCTGAATCCAGAGAGGTTCTGATTCAGGGGTCTAGGGTGGTAGGTTGTTAAAACTATTGTCAGGCAAGTCTGTCTGAAGCATAGCTAAGAACTAACTAGAATAACTCTTCTAAAGCATAGAAAGGAGTGTATCATCCCCTCCCTTAAAAAGATTTTATTTATTTATTTGACACAGAGAGAGAGAGAGAGAGAGAGAGATCACAAGTAGGCAGAGAGGCAGGCAGAGAGAGGGGGAAGCAGGTTCCTTGCTGAGCAGAGCCCTATGCAGGGCTGGACCCAGGACCCTGAGATCATGACCTGAGCTGAAGGCAGAGGCTTTAAGCCACTGGGCCACGCAGGCCACCCCCACCCCGCCCCCCGCCCCAGAGTGTATCATCCCCTTGATTGAAAAGTTTCAGCAGCTCCTTAGTGACCCACGTGACAAAATGTAACCTTTGTAGCTATGCATCACTCTTCCCAACCTAGCCCCAATTCACTTCTTTTGCTTCATCTGTCACCTTTCCTATGTAAGTATCAATAACTATACTTTTTGTCATTCTCTAAGTGGACTTATCCTACCTCCACGTTATTCCCTTTGTTTGGTGTGCCATTGTTTAGTTTTACTTATGGTCTAGCACCTAGATTCAGTTCATTGCCACTTGCTCCTCAATTCTTTGAGAATCCCCACCAGCCAAAACAAAACACCTTATCAACATATTGTCTTGTAAAGGGATCCCACTTTTTGTATATTTACCTCCTTTAAACACTTAGCATTGGGTCTGCTTAGAACGTGGTAGGTGCTCAATTGTTATGAGATAAAAAAGAAGTATGATTTTTCTTACCTATGGTTCTCACCGCCTCCTTGTGATCAGCTCTGAAGAGATTTATCCGACCATCTTCTCCAACGGTGACAATTTCAGGGTTGCTGCACACAACACCTGTGCATGGTGCACTGCCACACGAAGGACTGCCAGGACCTGTGTGGTAGTGAGCGGTTGGCCACTGCTGGCTGACTGACAGAGTCTAGGTGTCAGAAATGAGATTATGATGAATCAAAGCAAAGCCTTAAAAACTAGCACTTTTCCCTGAATAGACAGTATCTCATACCCTTCTAAGAAAAAGAGTAACTCTCTCATTTTTCCTTTGTATTTCTGGGCACTAAAGCCTAGAAACTACTTCCATCAAAGTTCTGTATACATGGGGTGCCTGGGTGGCTCAGTCGGTTAAGTGTCTGCCTTCGGATCAGGGCATGGTCCCAGGGTCCTGAGATTGAGCCCGGCATCCTGCTCCTTGCTCCACAAGGAGCCTGCTTCTCCCTCTCTTTGCCCGACACTCCCCCTGCTGGTGTTCACACTCTGTTCCCTGTCAAATAAATAAAATCTTAAAAAAAAAAAAAGTTCTGTATATACTAGATTAGATTTATAAACTGCTATTCAATATCAAACTTATCTCAAAGAAATGGTTTAGGTACCAGACAGTTGTATGTTCAAAAACAACTCTAAATTCTTTTTTTAATTTTATTTATTTGTTAGAGAGAGTGTGCGGGAGCACAAGCAAGGTGAGCGGCAGGCAGAGGGAGAAGCAAGCTCCCTGCTGAGCAAGCAGCCCGTTACGGGACGTGATCCCAGTACCCTGGGAACATGACCTGAGCCAAAGGCAGACGTTTAACCGACTGAGTCACCCAGGCGTCCCTAAGAGCAACTCTAAATTCTTAAGGGAATTAGCCTACATCTAATAAATATATCTCTAGTGGTCTCTAACTGAAACCATTAGGAAAAATACTTAAGAAGATCTGTGTTTTATATTTATTAGGCATGCCTATTGGGAAGATGAACTTTACTAGCCTAAAAATCTAAATAAGCATTCTCTTCCAGCAATTTAAAAATGTTACTACAAATGGGGCTATTTTAAAGGCCTGCCTTACCATTACGAAGGGCACCACTTGGGGATTTAATACACAAGAAAGGCATTTATAAAATGTCTTTATAGTTCATCCTTTCTTCTAATTATAACCTAGGTTCTATCAACAGAAGGAAAGTAGCTGTCCCTGTTCTCTCTCATGATACCTGAGCTAGAAGGTGCTCTTTCTTCGAAAGATCAGGATAGTAACTTAGAAGAGAAAATTACAGGAAAATAACTGGCCAGAAAACCAAAACCATTGATAGCTCTGGACTAACAGAATTTAAGAGGTATCTACTTTCACATAAACCTGGTTCGAGAATTAATCTACTAAAAAATAGGTAATATGGTATTTCCCCCTTCCATATTTTGAAAGTATGAAACTTATTTGTGTTATTACTATATACAATCTGGGTTAGGCCTCCTTAAAAATAATTAGAATATAAATTCAGTTTTCAAGCAAAAATTCTTTACCTGATTATTCGGATGGTGAAGGAAAACTGTTACACATCCTGTTGATGAAGCAGCTACAATTCTTTCCTGGTCAAAAAACTAGAAAATTCTTGCTTGTTATAGTTTCAGAAATATCAATGGGGGAAAGCCCATTTGTTTGACTCGATTAGTAGTATAGCAATTTTAAAATGCTAAGAGCCTATAAATGCTAAACAAATAAAATGTGATGATGGATCTGAGAAGTCAAAACCACTACACAAATGAAAGGATTTTCATGAAGAATAAATAACAAAAATTTTCCCCTTAACTCCTTCACCTATAACTGGGTTTAAATTTGGACTACCACCATAGAGATTTAGAAAATAATCATTCTCAGGGTTAGGCTGCTTTTTCTAGAAGAAAATGCATGGACTCTGAAGTTCTACATACCAGGATTTGAAAACTTAATTCCATTTCCCCCACTTTACAGGCTTTGGAACACTGGCAAGTTCTCTAAGCCATGGTAAACCTTTAAAATGGAAGACCTAATGCCCACTTAGGGGATTGTTATAAGAATTCAAAAAGCTAAACCACGTAAAGTGCCTTAGGTTATTTGTCCCATAGTGACATAAAACGCCTGATTCACAAACACGTGATGAAAATCATATTAGACTTTTGTAAAACCTCCCAAATAGTGTTTGGTACACAGTAGATGGCCAACTAATTAAACAAACAAACAAATCAGGATTTTAAAAACTATGATTAAATTCACATCCCCTTCCTCAGTTCCGATTCTGGTATTAAGTGGCTACGTAATTAATACTAGCAAACCATAACCTACAGAGAGCTCAGTTTCCTGTAAACCCGGAGTAAGACTAGACAAACTTTAAGGTTCTTTGTACCTCTAAATATATTACTCTCAGTTTTTAAAAAGTTAGCTTTTGGATGTTACACAGACTTACCTGTAAATCCATTACATCACCATGGTGTCTGATATCACACAATAACTGATGGTCTCCTTCAAAACCTCCATCAGAGTCCAAGTTCCCAAACTCTCCAATAGACCACAGTGAAACATAATTTTCCTGTAAAGCAGAAAGTTTTCTGTTGAAATGAAATTTACATCAAACTCGAACAGTAAAATCTGTATTGCCTTCAAGCAACCCTGCTTTAAAAGCATCTCAGATCACTGGAAGGTGATAGTTTAAAACACGAGATTAGAGGCTCAGGCACATCACCGATGGCTCTGAGGTACCGGACAACAGAACCAAGTTCCCTGAGACGGGAACTTGGGGGACGGAGATGCCGTGAGGGGCCAGAAGGCAAGAGTTCGCGCGCTGACCGCCAGCGGCGCGGTTCCAGGAGAAAGGGAGGAAGCAGGAGCTTCCCGCCCAGGAGCGGTGGTACCTCATTGTCCCAAGAGCCCGCAGCGAACGTATCCGCGGTCTGCAAGCTTCCCGGAGGTACCGGTCGCCAGCGGGTTTTGCTGATTTTCTGAGACACAAATTTAGCGTAGATGTCCTCCATGGCAAAAGCAACGGCCGCAGGTACGGCGAGAACACAGCTCGCGCCTCTGAGCCCCGCCCCTTCCCGTGAAGTCCTGATTGGGCCGGACGTTACCAGGCGGACGGTGGCTGCAGAGAGCCAATTCTCGTCCTTCGGCAATGCAGGTACTATCAAGCCTCAAGCGGGAGGAACTTGGGCCGCCCTTCTTTACCGAAGCGGCTCTGAACAAAGTCCTCAAAGTCAATATAGGAGCACCGAAATGGTGCGTTTGTGCGCTGTAAGACAAACTTAAGAGCAAAACCAAAACAAAGTCAGTGCAAGAGAAACCACCTAGTAGCTTCACCCATTCAGTTTTGTATCTCAGCACCCATAGAAATTACTAAAAATCCTTAAATTCTTATAGAAGTACGTTCACTACTGTACAAACTTATTCTAAAGCCCTCCCTTTTTGTCTCTCAAACAAATACTTTGCTTTGAAGTTGTTAATACACACTGTCAGAGCCTGGAGTTGGAGTTCTAAAAACTCCAATTCTAGTTTTGACATCCACTGTCTAGCTGTGCAACCTTCCTCAATACATTTATGTATGTAATTAATGATTTTGATATGTAACGTCGACAGCCTAGGGATTAGTGCTCTAGGTTCCTGCTTCTGTGCTTCGAATTACCTACAATATCCTTTTATTCTTCTCTACTTCTTAGAATCCTGGTCATCCTTCAAGGACCAGTTCCTTCCCCTATCTTTTCTTGATTACTCCAGTCCATGATGATGTAAATAAGCATAGCTCTTGACATTTAGACCAAAATAGTACTTAGATTTTGCACTCTGTTGCCTGTTTTCTTTTAAAGTAGATCTCCCCAATTATCATGTAAATCCTAGTGCATACAAAAGGTATCTTTTTTTTTTTTTAACTCTCCTTTATACTACATTCGTAACTGTTTGTTGGTTGTTCCTTTAAAAGGTAGTCCTAGTTCACAGCCACAGCTTATGGAAGCACCACATGTAGATGGAATCATTCTAGGTCAGCTTTAGAGACTTATCCGGCCCTCCTTGAGAGTAGACTGGTTTTGTTCTTTTAACTAGAATATTAGGAAATTGCAGAGATGAGTTAGGAAACTAGTAGGGTCCCAAACTGACAATTTTATTTCTAACATTAAAGAACATGTTAGGACCTGCTTAGCCTAAGTGATTCCATTTTGCCCAAGCAGACATTTTGTTGTGAACACAAGCTGAACTTGGCTTAGAGGAACAAAGTCAGTGTAGAGGAACTTACTTAGAAAGGTAAGTCCAGGACACCAGTGGAATGTGGTCTGCTGGTTCCTGATAACAGTCCCCCAGAAGAACAGGGGTGAATCAGGCCAGGTGGAGACGTCCAATCAGTAAAGAACACATATGTAACCCCAGTGCTTCTGGAGTCAGGCCAGGTGGCGACATGCAATCAGTAAAGAACACATATGTAATCTCCCTTAACTCCACTGCTTCTGACCAATAAGGATAAGCTCACAGTTGGTTTACGGTTTTTTGCCCTATAAAAGGTTAGCCTGTAAAACTAGGGGTAGCTCTCGGCATAGAGAGGAACCTGACTGGCCAGTGTGATTCCTGATGCTCCGTGGGAAATAAAGCTTTGCTTGACCTTTGCTTTGTATCAATCTTGTTCCTTTGATCACGGACCCTAACAAACACTGAGGTGCTTCCCTAGGGCAGTAGGCAGTGCTTTGGTCTCATAAAGAACACTGTTTTGAATGTGGTTTCCTTTGGCACAGAATCCTAGAAAACAGGTAATGTACAAGTATATTTTGGAGTGGTTGTAGGCTGAGTGTTTCATTTGACACTGCTCATGCAGTAGCCTAGAGGTCTTGACATGGCTTTGTTCCTTTCTTAAAAGTTTATTGGACTAAAAGGTGACTGGATTCTGTCATTCTCAGTTCTGATTAGGAGGCAGCAAGTTGGATGTAACCGGCAACATTCCCCGTCAGCTTGCCGAATGAATTCACTGTCTTGCAGGGCTGATAGCGATAAAGCTGGTGTCCAGTCTAACAGTGGAATTTGTGGGGCTTAACTAGCTGAAAATGCACACTTGTGTGGCTAAAATAACATTTTCCATTAGATATTGTGGTAATTTTAGCTGATTCCCCTGCCCCTCGTTATAGGGTTCTTCCACTGAGTATGTGCTTTAGAGTTGAGAACAAACCAGGGTCGCAAAGTCTCTGCTAATCAAACACTTACGCACCTGTCACAAAGCCAGAGACTCGGTACTTGGGTGAAAGAGGGCCTTTGCCCTCTGGTTCCGCTAAGATTATTCAAGCCCCACCATACGGAGCTTACTCTAACCGACCTAAATATTAGACAACTGGGTTGGGTGTGGAGTACGGAGGAAGCCCACCGTCTAACAATCTGGACAGCTATAGGAGCAGACCCGAGGCTCGCAACAGCTGACTCAGCTGCGACTACGGAGCTACCGGTAGCCGCGTAACCAGATCGGGCAGACGCCGCGTCACGAATCTGTCCCGCCGTCGTGCCACCGCGCTCGGTAACCAAGGCCGCAGCCAGGCACGCGACCGACCGGGCCGGGGCCCACCGCGCCTGGTCGCTGGGCGAACTCAGCAAGTTGGCGGTGCGCAGCCCGAGGTCTCAGAGAAGGGGCACGCACCAGCGGCGGCGGCGGCGCTGACTCAGCCCGGGCTCCCAGCCCGTCCACAGCAGCCGCAGCAGCCACAAGCGCAGGCGGCGGGGCACGCGGCCACCCCTGCCGGCGGCCCCACCCCGCCGCACCCGAGGCCGCACAGCGTCACAGAGCGCATGCGTGCCGCGGGGGATGCCGGGAGCGCGCAGTGGCGGCACCGGCGGCGACAGCAGTCACAGCGGAGACTACGGCGGGGACGCGAGCGGGGCGGTGACCGTGTGGGAGGTGGTCTCACTCTTGGGGAAGCTGCTGGGCACCGTCGCCGCGCTGAAGGTGGTTCTGTACCTGCTCCGGGTGTGCTTAGCGATGGCCTGGAAATCCGGCGGCGCCAGCCACTCGGAGCTAATCCACAATCTCCGCAGTAAGTGCCACCCCCGCCCGATGTGGGGCAACTGGGCCAAGCGAGGCCTGGACTGGGTCCTCCTGGGCGGTCGGGAACACTCTGTCTACGCCCCCGCCCCGTGCCGGCTGGAAGGTACGGTGCAGTATTTCACCAGCGGTATCGAGCGGCGTGCGGTTGCTATTGCCTCCGCTGGGGACCTGTCACTCATTGGCGATGTAGGCTGGACGCGTAGAGAAAGAGCCACGGACCGCTCTTGATGGGGCAGGGGCAGGCGTCTCCCCACGGGCCTGGGGGAGGGGTTGCGACACAGGTGGTGGGGCTGTCACTCGAGTTCGCTGCCTGCTCCTTTGGGTCTGGCGGGCGAGGGGCGTGCCCTCGGGGTGGGGAGATGTTGGCCTGGCCTAGAGGCTGTGCTAGTTCGGAGAGGACCCCACCCTCGACCCCCGCGTGGTCTCGCCTTCCTCCTCCTTAATAATTGGCCTCCCTGTGAGCTTTCTCTCTTTCCTTTAAAGCCTCCCCCGCCCTCCGTTTTTTCCTCTGGAGGGAGATGCCGCCGTCTGATACAGGCGAGGGGAGGGAGGGAAAGATGAGAGTATTGTCATTGCGGATGCTGGGAGAAATTTCTGGGGCGGCTGTCCAGTGGAAATCTTCGTGGGGGGCGGAGGAAGAAACAATCAAAGGATGCTGTTTCTGAGAGACTTGTGTTTCAGAAGCTTTTAGAGGCCCTCGATCCAACAAATGATTGTGTGTGTGGAATGTTCTAACCTTTTTTCAAGGCAGTTTCTTTATATCATTCTCTTTAGTTATTGTATTCCGTCTTTTACGATAATTTTAGGGTGAGATGAGTGCTCGATTTTTTAAATCGAGGACCACAGTTTGTAATCCCTTCACTCTAGTCAGAATTCATATCACTCTGTTTGCCACCAACTTTGCAAATAATCGTATCCTGCCACGTGGTATTTTTAATTGTCATATGCTATGCTATTTAGCTTTTCATGTGTTTGTCATGTTTCCTAATTCGATTTATAACTTCCTTGAGGGTTAGGCCTTTTGTTTTTTTAATCTCTGGAATTCTCTCAACTTATATTCGTTCCTTTTTCATAAATGCAATTAAATGTACATTATGTGCTTGAATTTGTGCTAGGAATACCAAGATGAGTGAGAGAAATTAAATATCCTCATCTGGCACATGGTTATTACTTAATATTAGTCATTTGACTTTTTTTATTACAGTATTTAAAATTTTTGAAATTATGGCCTTTGCATTTAGTAATGAAGAATGTTTAGATTTCAAAATTCTGTCAAGCATTGCCAGTCTTCATTTTATGGAAGGATACTTGAATGGAAGTGGACATTTATATCCTGGGGCAGTATTTTTTTTTAAATATAGACGTTGTTCAAGACTTTTAATTTTTATTTTTAAAGATTTTATCTATTTATTTGACAGAGAGAGACACAGCGAGAGAGGGAACACAACCAGGGGTTGTAGGAGAGGGGAAAGCAGGCTTTCCGAAGAGCAGGGAGCCTGATGCAGGGCCTGGATCCCAGGACCCTGGGATCATGACCTTAGCTGAAGGTCGCCGCTTAACAACTGAGCCCCAGGGATCTCTGAGACAGTATTTTTAAGTGTGATTTAGGTTCCCATGGATTACACATAAGCTCAATATGTTATAAAAATTTTAATAACATTACTTAAAATCATCTAGTGCCTGCAGTTTTAGTGTACACATCCAAAACATTCTTTTTTTTAAATTTTTTAATTTTTTGAAAAGATTTTATTTATTTGACACAGAGAGAGATCACAAAAAGGCAGAAGCTGGCAGAGAGAGAGAGGGGAAGCAGGCTCCCCGCTGAGCGCAGAGAGCCTGATGCAGGGCTCCATCCCAGGACCCTGGGATCATGACCTGAGGCAAAGGCAGAGGCTTAACCCACTGAGCCACCCAGGCGCCCCCACATCCAAAACATTCTATGCACAAATTGTGACTAAGTAATTTTCCACTGGTAAGTTATCACAGTAGATGCTTGGCTATGGCAGCAATTTGTTATCAGGCTCTTAATGACTCTCCTTTTTGTGTCGAACTTGTAGTAAGTCAAAACTAGCTCTTTCCTCAGTGGTTTTATAATCATTTTATTGCAGTTATTATTCCTAGCTGAAATTTCTAAGGATGTTTTTCTATCAGAAAATTTAATAATAAGTAACATACATGGATGTTGATACTGCAGATAGTCTTATACTGTATGATTTATAGTAGGAAATTAGAATATTCAAATTGTTTAGCCTCTTGTAACACTTGTGCAATGTTAGTTTCAACTTCTTACTGAATTCTAGCTAATAGATTTCATTTTTACTTATTAGTTTATTATAAAAGTAATATTTTCTCATGCGAGAATTTCAATTGTCACAAAATTTGAAAATTTCTCCCTTTTCCTAATTACTCCACTGTTATGTGTTTTTCCCAACTTAACGGCTTTTAGTTGAATCTTAGAGAAAGATTAAAGTGTGATTATGTTGTTGAATCACTCTATTGTACACCTGAAACTAATATAGCACTATACTGTTAACTATACTAGAATTAAAATAAAGAACTTAAAAAAATGTGAAAAAAATGTGTTATGTTGATGTTGAAGTGAAAAAGGATCTGCAAATTGGAAGAGGAAGCAAATTACAGTTGTATATTTTTTAAAAGAAATGAAGTTCACGATTGTTTTAGTTTTAATATAATTTTATTGAAAATATCTGAGTTTTCCTTTTATAAGATGTCATAGTAGAAATTTGGTTATGTATGATTTCATAGTTGATATGTCATTTATGAAATATTGTAGAATGTAATGGTGTGTCTCAGTATTTCATAGCTTATGATGACAACCACTTTTTAAAAAAATATTTTATTGATTTATTTGCGGGGGAGGGACTGAGGTAGAAGGAGGAGCAGACTCCCTATTGAGCAAGGAACCTGACATGTGGGACTCAATCCCAGGACCCTGGGATCATGACCTGAGCCGAAGACAGATGCTTAACCAACTAAGCCACCCAGGTGCCCCAACAACCACTCTCAAGTAACTTAGAAAAGTGGTCTAAAACTTGAGAGCATGCTTTAGAACCTCCTGGATCACTCGGAGAGCTAGTTAAAACAGATTGCTTGGCTCAAGAATTTATATTTTTTTAAAATAAATTACTTTATTTATTCTTTTTAAGTAGGATCCACGCCCAGTGCGGGGTTTGAACTTACAACCCTGAGATCAGGAGTCACACGATCCACAGACTAAGCCAGCCAGGTGCTCCCAGGAATTTGTATTTTTAACAAGTTCCTAAGTAATGCTGCTGCTGGTCTGGGGATCACTTTGAGAGTCACTTATTACTTATGAGGTTAAATTCTGCCAGTGTTTCAGCTGGATCAGTTTTATGCTTTAGAATAAAGTTTTAGGAAAAAATGTCTGTAACAGCCCTGCCCAGTAGGGTCTGTGTATCTGGCCTGTTCAATATGGTAGCCACTAGCTACATGTGGCATTCAGCTTTTGAAATGTGGTTAACACAACTGAGGAACTGGATTTTTATTTAACTTAAATAGCCACATGTAGCTAATGGCTACCATCTTGGACAGTGCAGGTCTATAGAAATGAAGAATATAATTATTTTAAATTATGGGCTAATAATGTGCTCTTAAAACAAATTAACTTAAAACAACTATGATCCTGCTTAATCCAGAAAATGTGACTATTTAAGGAATGTTTATATTAGAATTTATTTTCTACTTTTATTGGAATAATATCAAGCCATAGTAAAAATTAGGAAGTGGTGGGGGCAGGAGTGGCTGAAGTTGAGAAAGGTGATCTCCTAGAGCAAGGGTGCCTAACCTGAGCACTTGTCTAAGGTTTACTAGACTTCAAATACTATAGGGACCACTTAAAACATTTGGGGGTTTTTTGTTTGTTTGTTTTGCCTATTTTTATTTGTTAGAAAAAATTCAATCCAATGCTTATTAAATAATATCAGTTCTTTTGGGGGCGCCTGGGTGGCTCAGTCATTAAGTGTCTGCCTTCCGCTCTGGTCGTGATCCTGGGGTCTGGGATCAAGCCCCGCGTGGGGCTCCCTGCTCAGTAGGAGGCCTGCTTCTCCCTCACCCACCCCCTCTGCTTGTGTTCCCTCTGTCTCCCTCTCTCTCTCTGTCAAATAAATAAGTAAAATCTTTAAAAATATATATCAGTTATTTTTACTTTACATCCTTGATTGTATCATTTTGCATATACTATGTTTACAGGAATTGTCAGTCAACTGATATTTAACTATCTTCTATATACCAAACTGAACAAAACAAATATTCTCTCTTGTAGATTACTTCTAATGGTAGCAGACAAGTACAATACCTAATATGTCCCATGATAAGTCACAAAGTAGAGCAGGAGAATTGAGAGTGTGGGGTCCTCGGTTTGCAGATATGGGAGAGAAGGCCTCACTAAACTGTCACTTGACCAAAGAGTTGGTGGATGGGAAGAAATTCTAGCTTTGCAGATAGAGCCAGGGAATAGGTATTCTAAGTAGAGAAAATTGCATGTACTAGATTTGGATTTGGGATGTGGGAAAAAGATTGGAGTCAAGGATATGAGAGCAAGGTTTTTAGCCTGGGCAGTTGGAATGATTTGCCATTTTCTGAGTTGGAAACAATAAGTGAGTGAGCGACAGGAACTTTTTGGGTGGTGGGGAGGAGGTGTGCAAGGAGGTGTGGGAGAGCACGAGTTTATTTTTGGGGATGTTGTATGTGAGACGCTTAGAAGACATTTCAGTGGAGACGTTGAGTAGGCATTTGAATAAGAATTATAATAATTGGTAGTTTTTGTATCCTTATTTCTGCAAGTAAATTGGAATTATTTTCTTGTGCTAGTTAGTTCTTTTTTTTTAATATTTTATTTATTTATTTATTTATTTATTTATTTATTTATTTATTTATTTATTTATTTGACAGAGAGAGATCAAAAGTAGGCAGAGAGGCAGGCAGAGAGAGAGAAGGGTAGCAGGCTCCCTGCTGAGCAGAGAGCCCGATGTGGAGCTCAATCCTAGTACCCTGAGATCATGACCTGAGCCAAAGGCAGAGGTCTTAACCCATTGAGCCACCCGAGCTCCCCTAGAGTGTCAGTTTTTAACTACTAGTAGCATAACTAGTGGAAAATATGATATTCCATTAGTTTTATCATGTGTGTTCATGGGCCAAATAAACCAGCTAAGAAAATCCTAAGGGGTTGTTTTCAGAAATGGGGACCTCATGTAGAGCCCAGTCCTCCTCATTTTGACTTCTTTCAAGTCAGTTTTATGGGTACATACTAATAGGTAAACTAACAGTACATTGAGTAGAAACTAATTTATATGATTGGAGGGGCTTTAATATCAGTGTGTCTACTTAAATTTAAACTTTTTTTAAAGACTTTATTTATTTATTAGAGAGAGAGAGAGAGCAAGCACTCGAGCAGGGGAAGGGGCAGGAAAGGGAGAAGCAGGCTCCCTGCTGAGCAAGGACCCTGCTGCAGGACTCAATCCCATGATCCTGGGATTGTGACCTGAGCTGAAGGCAGATGCTTAACCCACTGAGGCACCAGGTGCCCCATCTACTTAAATTTAAATCAGTTAAAGTTAAATGAAGTTTAAAATTCAGTTTCTCAGTCACACTAACCATATTTTAAGAGCTCAATAGCCATATGAGGCTAGACCTGTTAATGCAGACAGAACTTTTCCATCATCGTAAGTTCTACTGGACAGCACTAGTTTGAGGTGGATTGTATTACATTCTATTTCATGTGGTCTTAAGTCCATTGTGCCGTTCCACATATTTTTTTAATTTGTATTACATTTAGTTTTGGCCAACATGCTTTAAGAGGAGCAGTGAAAAAACAAAAGATTATCAGACAAGGGTCATCAAGATGACCAGAGAGAGTCAGCATTTTATATGGTGATTTGATGGGATTGAGGTGGCTTGATTAGCAATGAGAAAGCTTGAGAGAGCAATAGTGTTTAAATATTTCAGGAAATGTTATGACTTGATGGTCAAACCAGGACAAATGGAAGGCCGATCTTGGCTCATTGTAATTCACAAAGCTATCCTAACAATCAAAGAGTTGGCTTTGAAAAATAATGTCTTCTGTCACTGAATATGTTGAAGCAAAGAATGGTTGACCATTTTTCTGTAAGGGATATCATAGAAGAGATCTGTTCATCAGTTCTAACTGTACACTAAACTCCTAAGGACTGATTTCAATTGCATTATGGTTTCTGTAAAATCAGCTGCAGGGTGTGTGTGTGTGTGTGTGTGTGTGTGTGTGTGTGTGTGTGTTAGGAGAGAGCTACAGAAATGAACATTTGGTTACTTATATTTTAGAACTTTGTATAACATTTAGTTTGTCAAATGTGAGGAGTCCAGGGAACATCCTCCTTTAAGAAATAGTGTGAAAACAAATAGTTAACTTTATGTATCTATTAGAAGAGATAGCAGTCCAGGGAGAGATGTGTTTTTTCTTTCTAAATTATCTGACACAGAATGCTACATTAGTTTCAAGTGTACAACATAGTGATTCAACAACTCTAGTAAGAAAAATGTATTTTTTTTAAAGATTTCATTTATTTATTTGAGAGAGAGAGAGATCACAAGTAGGCCGGGGTGGGGGCGGGGGGAAGCAGGCTCCCCGCTGAGCAGAGAGCCCAATGTGGGGCTGGATCCCAGGACCCTGAGATCATGACCTGAGCCAAAGGCAGAAGCTTTAACCCATTAAGCCACCCAGACACCCCCAAAAATGTATTTTTAAATAATCTCTGGTACTTAGACGATACGCTTTATCATAACTTGCCATCATGTGAAATTCTTCTTTGATTACGGTATAAATTTAAAACTAATCTCTCTCAAACTTTCTATACTGAAAATGTCTCAAGCTCTGCTTACCTCTTATACCTAATCATTCTAGATAGGAAGTAAAAGGTGACCAGTTTGTTCATTTCTTACTGTTTTTCCTGGCATGTTGATAGTTGAGAAGGAATATAGAGCAGATGGTTAACAAATGTTCAGGTCAAATAAAGTAATATAATGTAATGTAATACTTCTTTTATTGAGATGTAACCTTGTAGCAAGATTAGAGAAACTTGTTTGAAGTCTGTGGCAGCTTACCTTTTCTGCCTTGTGTTCAGTGCTTCCTATCAACACAGGCTTCCTTCCTTTCCATTTCTGCCCGGGTTGCTTCCATTCTTCTGTTCTCCCGGATCAAAAATGTTGGAGTAGTCCTTGATTCTTTCAGACTGTTACCACATTAACTCAGCAGTTCTTATGGATGCCTTTCTCAGTCATCACTTCCACTGTTACTTTCACTGATACTCTCCCAGCCTGGGTTCTTAGTCCACACTTGGAATGATAGACCTCCAAGTGTTCGATGGGTTGTCACACTCTGTTTCCCTCCCCTCAGCTCCGTTCTACACATTATGCTGATTTTTCTGGTATACTGCTTTCTGCTGAGTTGCTTGTCTGCCTAGGCTTCCCGTTGCTTACTCTCTCAGGTGCAAATACCTGTTGCTCGGGTTTCAAGCCTCTTTAGGGTCTTATACCACCTATTCCCATGCTCCAACTCCCGTTCTGTTCTTCGGACTGATCTTGTCTTCCTCCTCATCTACTGTGTGCGTAGGGTACCTGGTCAGCTGCTATAATAGACCACAATAACAATGGCTGAAACAAAATCCAAGTTTCTATCTCCTGTAACAACCCAAGCATAAGCATTTTAGAGATAATATGGTGGTTCCAAAGCATTGAAGACCTGCGTTCCAATTCTCTTTTGCTTTCTAAAGTCTTTCCCTTATCAGAAAGGTTGAAGATAGTTTACCTCCATTGTTTCCATATTCCAGCCTGGGGAAAAGACTGGGGAAAGAGAAAAACCCCATTCCTTTCCAAGGGGATGATCTAGAAGTCGCATACATAATTTCTGTGTATGTTCTGTTGACAAGAACTTAATTGTAAGACTACGTATAACTACAGAGAGGCTAGGTAATGCAACCAGTTACAATCCCACCACTGTGGAAGAGAAGGAGTCCCCTTCAAACATCTTACATTTTGCTAATTGGAGGTGTGTGTGTGTATTGTGTGCATGTTTATATAAATACGTACTATCTATGATAACAAGGTTAGAATTAAGATTAATTTTTATTTTTTTAAAAAGATTTTTAAAAGTTATTTATTTGTTTATTTATTTATTTTCTAAGTAGGCTCCACACCCAGCATGGAGCCCAACGTGGGGCTTGAACTCACAATCCTGAGATCAAGACCTGAATGGGGATCGAGAGTCTGACGCCTTAACCAACTGAGCCACCCAGGTGCCCCAAGATTAATTTTTAGTCAAGTAATATATGTACAAAGATAAAATCTTTTATCTTCTAAAAGGGTATTTTTACCTTTTAAAGAGTATTTATTGAAAGGATATTTATTGAAAAATCACAATTGCTTGGCTCCATTCCTCCCTACCCCTAGACTCATTGCCTAGGGAATCACTTTTAACTGCATTTTTTTTAGTTTTTCTGGTGATTATCTTCATGTCTTTAAATTGTGTGGTTAAACTGTCATTTCTTGTTTTATCGACTTCAGACATTATCTGTTGACCTCCTGCCAAGATGGACAAGTGTTTAACTCTACAAACCGACCTCTCCCTCATATGGTTATATCATAATTTTTTGCTTCCTTTTTTGTGGTTACCTTTATAACTTTAAGTAATATACTTTAACCTCAGTTTCTTGTTTCATAATTTATAAACTAACACTATCTCTAGTAACCCTTCTACTTTGTAAGGAAGAATACTAAGGAGTTCTCCCTCTTATTTTCCAACTTATTAGTGGCTCTTTTACATTGTCAAAATTGATAATTTGTATTTTGTTCTGAGCGGTAAATAAGTTTTCTGTATTTTGTTGATTTTTAAGTGTCAGAAAGTGATAGTCATCAATTGTATGACTATGTCAACGTTTGGCTTGAGTTATGTAGTCTGATGTGAGTTTATTCCCTACTTTCTATTTCTAACATCACAGACCCCCCCTCCACTATTGTAGAGGAATAGTCAGATATTTTTCCTTGTTTTTACATTTGATCAGTTCCTTGAAATCATGTCACATTTTAGTTTTCTTCATATCTAAATCATGACTCTTAAAACATTTTTGTTTTTTTGCTGAAATTTATCTCCCTCTGTAGCCTTCCACCGTCACTCAAGTTGAAAAGAGAAACAGACACCTTAACATGGCTCTAATCTTTTCAAGTTTCTTATTATTTGACTTATGGCTTGGAGTCTATTGCATTCTTCTTTTTGACTCCTACTGACTTCTCCTTTGGATCAATTGCATATTTGGACCAACATTAGCCATTATTATAATTATTTAATGAAGGTCCTTGGTCCCTAGGGCGGAAGAGGGTTGCATATGGGTGGTTCTATAGCTGTTCACTATTTCAGAGAGCCTAATGATAATTACACACTTACTTGTAATTAGGCTATCCACAAAAAGTGAAACATTAAATTATTTTGCTGTTTGATAAAAACATTTCACGGTACTGGCAGTTGTATATGTCAAATTACCAAAAATGGCAAAATGGACTTAACTTATTAAATGTAGCTTAGTTTAGGCATCTTTCAAAATACAGAATTCAGGGCAAAAATAAAAAGAATCTTGTGGTGAAAATTTTGGAAACCACCCAGTAATGGTCTAATAAAGCTTGATTCTAAGCCTTGATGTGTTCAGCTTTTTAATAAATAGTGATATGAGTCACTATTTATTAAAACCATTTGGTTTTTAACTGAGTGGTGGCTCAGTGGTTAATCATCTGCCTTCAGCTCAGGTCATGATACTGGGGTCCTGGGATGGAGCCCTGTATATGGGGGCAGGGGTCCCTGCCCAGCAGAGAGCCTGCTTCTCCTTCTCCCTCTCTCCCCCCCATCCTGCCCCGCGTCCTCTCTCACTCTCTTGCTCGCTCCCTCAAATAAATAAAATCTTTAGGAAAAAAGAAAACATTTAGGGGGTGCTTGGGTGACTCAGGTAAGTGTCTGACTTTTGATTTCGACTCAGGTCATGATCTCAGGGTTGTGAGATGGAGCCCAACAATGCCGGGTCTGGAGCCTGCGTAAGATTCTCCCTCTTGTGCGCGTGTGCACACGTGCATATACGCACGTGTTTTCTCTCTCTCTCTCTCTCACTTAAAAAAAAATTACAATTTGAAAAATTTGGCAAATATAGGTCTGTAACCCAGCATGCTAATGATACAGAGCAAGGGTCAGCAAACTACACCTCAGAAGCCAATCTGGTCTACTGTCTATCTGTCTGTCTGTGTTTATTTAGATGTATTTTTAAAAATTTTTTTAAAGTTTTTATTTATTTACTTATTTGAGAGAGAGAGAGAGAGAATGGAAGAGAGAGCACGAGAGGGAGGAAAGTCAGAGGGAGAAGCTGACTCCCTGCTGAGCAGGGAGCCTGATCAGGACTCGATTCTAGGACTCCAGGATCATGACTGGTGCTGAAGATAGTCGCTCAACCAACTGAGCCACCCAGCCGCCCTATTTAGATGTATTTATTTATTTATTTATTTAAAGATTTTATTTATTTATTGATTGATTGATTAGGAAAGAGAGAGAGAGTGAGAGAGAGCATGAGAAGGGAGAAGGTCAGAGTGAGACGCGGACTCCCCATGGAGCTGGGAGCCCAACGTGGGACTCGATCCTGGGACTCCGGGATCAAGACCTGAGCCGAAGGCAGTTGCTTAACCAACTGCGCCACCCAGGCGCCCGATGTATTTATTTATTTTATGTAGAGAGAGTGTGCGTGCCTGAGCAGGCTGAGGGAGGGGCAGAGGGAGAGAGAGAGAATCCTGAAGCAGACTCCCAGCTGAGCATGGAGCCCAAAGCGGGGCCCGGTCCCAGGACACTGAGATCATGACATGAGTTGAAACCAAGAGTCACAGCTTAACCAACTGAGCCACTCAGGCACCCCAACTGTCTATTTTTAGATATAAAAGTTTTATTAATACAGCCTTTATTTGGTATTGTTTGTTGTTGTTCCCATACTACATTGACAATTGAGGTCTTGCAACAGAGACTTTGGTCTGCAAAGTGTGAAATATTTACTATTTGGACTTTTATATAAATTTGCTGATCTCTGATACAGAACATTCTTTTACCCGCGGTTTCCCGATGCCCCTTTGCAATTAATCTACTCCTTTTACTCCCCAGTCTCTAGCAATCACAGATCAGCCTTCTGCCACTATGGTTTTGACTTTTCTAGAATTTGATATAAATGGAATCATATAGAGTATAGTCTTCCTTGTCTGACTTATTTCACTGAGATTAGTACTTTTGAGATTTATCCAAGTTGTTGAGTGTATTGATAGTTTGCTTTTTTGTTGTTGTTTTTGTTTGTTTGTTATTGTGGGGTTTTTAATTTTTTTTTTTTTTTTTAAGTAAGCTCTATGCCCAGCGTGGGGCTTGAACTCATGACCCCAAGATCAAGAGTTGCATGCTATATGCACTAAGCTAGCCAGGTGCCTCAGTAGTTTACTTCTTTTAATTGTTGATTTGCATTTTTTGTTTTTTTAAAGATTTATTTATTTATTTGAGAGAGTGAGTAAGTAAGTATGTGGGGTGGAGGGCAAGCAGAGGAAGAGAGGGAATCTCAAGCAGACTCTCCAATGAGTGCAGCTTCTGACCTGGGGCTCCATCCCAAGACCCTGACATCATGACCTGAGCTGAAACCGAGTCAGATGCTTAACCAACTGAGATATGCAGGTGTCCCTCCACTTTTTTTTCTTGAATATCTCAAAAATGTTTCTTCATTCGTGCTTTGCTTTGAATTTTGCTCTTAGGAAATCTGATGGTTGCCTAACTTTTTTTTTTTTAAACCCATATTAGGTAATTCAATTTTTTTCCCTTGAGACTCTGAGGATTTTTTTTTTCCATGCCTTTAAACTCTGATAGTATTTTGTGGTTGTTGTTTGTTTTTGTTTTAGAGAGAGCATGCTCCCAAGCCAGGCTTGGGTACAGGGGCAGGGGAAGAGGGGCAGAAGAAGGAGAGAGAATCCACACCCAGCACTGTGGGGCTCCATTTCACTACCCTGAGATCATGACCTGAGTTGAAATCAAGGGTTGTATGCTTACCCAGCTGAGCCACCAGGTGCCTCTAAAGTCTGATAGTTTTATTAGTATATTAGTATATGTCATGGGGTTAATTGTTCCTGGTAATACTTTTACTTACTTTCTGCTGTTTTCTTAGAATATAGTTTTAAAATTATTGTTTCTGTTTAATCAGCTGAAATGTTTTTTAATCTTTTTTTTTAAAGATTTTATTTATTTGACAGAGAGAGAGATCACAAATAGACAGAGAGGCAGGTAGAGAGAGAGGAGGAAGCAGGCTGAGCAGAGAGCCCAATGTGGGGCTCAAACCCAGGACCCTGAGATCATGACCTGAGCTGAAGACAGAGACTTAACCCACTAAGCCACCCAGGCACCCCATGTTTTTTTAATTTTTAAGTTTTCAAATATTTTATTTATTTGAGAGAGAGAGAGAGAGAGAGCATGAGCAGAGGGAGGGGCAGGAGAAGAGGGAGGAACAGACTCCCCACTGAGTGCAGAGGCTGATGTAGGGCTTGATCCCAGGACCATGAGATCATGACCTGAGCCAAAGTCAGATACTTAACAGACTGAGCCACCCAAGTACCCCTTGTTTTTTGTTTTTGTTTTTAAAAATTTTTTATTTATTAATTTATTTTAGAGAGCAGAAGCGGAGGTGGGAGGGAAAGGGTGGGGGAAGAATCTCAAGCAGATTCCTTGCTGAGCTTAGAGCTCAAGGGAGGGCTTGATCTTATGACCCAGAGACCTTGACCTGAGTCAAAACCAAGAGTTGGGCTGAGCCCCCAAGTGTCCCTCAGCTGAAATGTTTTGATTTGCATTTTGTTTTGTTTTTACACTATCTTTGAATGTAGATGGGTTTTTTTCTTTTTCCTATTTGTGGACATTTTGTGGACACAGTTCCAGAGCAACTTTTTTTAGTATAGTGACTTGCAGTTTCTTTAATGGATGGTGATGTGTTAGGAGTAGTGCTGGGAAAAGGGGAGGAGTCGTCACATCTTGTTGCTCTTTTGTTTTTGCAGGATCCTTAATTTTCTTTTCCCTTTATTGCTGCATCAAAAGACACCATCCTTTCCCTGTTTTCTTTTGATTCTTCCCCAGGATCACAGCTTCTCGATTGCCACTTCTAGTCCCATTGAATTTTTTGTAAAGATTTTTTTATTTATTTATGAGAGAGAGAGAGAGAGATTGAGCGAGCAAGTGGAGGAGCAGAGGGAGAGGGACAAGCAGACTCTGCCAAGCACCAAGCCCAATGCAGGGCTCGATCCCAGGACCCCAAGATCATGACCTGAGCCGAAGGCAGAGGCTTTAACACACTGAGCCACCCAGGCTCCCCCTATAGTTCACCTATTTAAATTGTGAAATTATAATTATGTTATTTTGTTTATTTGTAATCCTATACAATAAGAATCCTAAGCATGTACCATTGTGTCTGGTATGTATTAGATAATAAGCATATTGAGTGAGTGAATAAGGGTTTTACTGAATAATAACTGTGCATGGTACCATGAGGTTATTTAAGTTTACCATAATATACTTAGTTTCGAAGAGTTTATAGTTCAGGAAGCGGGAATCTAGGAGGAGCAAGATGGCGGTGAAGTAGGAGGTTGAGATAGAGTCGGATCCCAGAAGTTCATCTAGATAGTTATTAAATCATTCTAAAATACAGCATACTCAATAGGAGAGAGAAGAGAGGTAGAAGAGCAATTCTAAGAGCAGAAAATTGACCACTTTCCAAAAGGTAGGACATTTGGAAAAGTAATTCCAAAGCGATGGGAAGAGAGACCGCGGGGGTCGGGGCCGGCTCCCTGTAGCCACAGAGCCGCGGAGCACAAAATCAGAACTTTTAGAGTCTTCTTCGCTGAGGGACATCCCTCCAGAGGCTAAGCGGGAGGTTTAGCCCTCACGGGAACAGAGTGGTTTCAGGACCCGTGAGATCACAAAGAGACCGGGGGTGTCTGAGTGTGGCAGAGCTCCCAGATATCAGGGCGGAGAAGCCGGTGGCAGAGAAAGAGCCACGCAGTGTGTTTTCAACTGGGGCTTACCCTGGACTGTGGCCGCGGCCCTTTGAGTGGGGACCACATAAGGCATTCTGGAGAGACCCCCTCCTTCCTCCTCCGGGGAGGAGTGGCGCAGGAGCGTGCAGCAGGAATCTGCTGGGTTTCGAGTCTCCAGACAGGGCCATGCACCAGAGATAGAAATGTGCTGCTACCGGCTGAGCTTGGAGCTTGTGCAGACCCAGGAGACGGGAGTGATTGACTGCTTTCCTCTGAGGCCGCGCTGAGGAGCAGGGACTCCAGGGCTCAGCTCCTACGCCAGAGACTGGGAGCCGCCATTTGCATTACCGACCTCCAGGGCGGTACGGAAAGCATTAAGGGAACAAAGACTCCTGAGATCAAACTGAGCGAATTTCTTGGCCCCTCCCTCAAGGGCGGGGCAATTCCACCTCAGGCAAAGACATCTGAGAACCAAGTTGAAAAGGCCCCTCCCCAGAAGATCAGTGAGAATATGAGCCAAGCCCCAGTTCATCAATCAGTGAGAACTGTGGAACTCCAGAGTACTTTTCTCTCTCACTCATCTATTCTTAACTCGATAAAATGACAAGGTGTAAAAACTCACCACAAAAAAAAGAACAAGAGACAGTACCTACGGCTAGAGACCTAGTTAATACAGACATCAGTAATATGTCGGAAATAGAGTTCAAAATGACAGTTATCAAGGTGCTAGCTGGGCTCGAAAAAAGCATGGAAGAGATTAAAGAATCCCTTTCGGGAGAAATAAAATCCCTTTCGGGAGAAATAAAAGAAATAAAATCTAACCAAGATTAAATCAAAAAAGCTATTAATGAGGTTCAAACAAAAATGGAGGCTCTTAATGCTAGAATAAATGAGACAGAAGAAAGAATTAGCCACATAGAAGACCAAATGACAAAGAATAAAGAAGCTGAGAAAAAAGAAACAAACAACTATTGGACCATGAGGGAAGAATTCAAGAGATAAGTGATACCATAAGATGC
>CM052802.1:14165009-14197834 GCA_028533885.1 Nasua narica | reverse complement strand
AAAAAAAAAAAAAGAATTACATGGAAGCACCAAAAATAATTTAAAAGTAAAAACAAACAAACAAAAACTTATAGTTCATTGGGGGAACCAGATATAATCACTGACCTTGCTTTCCTTCTTGAAAAGTTTCTTTTCACTTGGGCTTTGTAACAGTTTATCTACTTGATTTTTATCTACCCTGTGGCTGCTTTTTGTCATAATCTTTGAAGGTTCCACTTCCTTTGCACATCTGTTCAATGTTCGCTTTTGTTTTTCTTTTTCATGTATTCTTCCCTGGCTATTTGAGTTCACTTCCATTGCTTCAGTTACCATCTATATTACTAGAAGTCTATATCACTGTCCTAGATCTCTTTCCTGGGCCCCCAATCTATGTGTTCAGTGGACTGCTGCATATCTCCACTTGTATGGTTTATAGCCACTAACCGAATAAGTAAGTTATCCTTTACTCCTTAACTCTACTCCTTCTCCAGGATTTTGCAAATCGGTGTATGATATCAGCGTCTCAACCATTACCCACTATCCTTCCTCCAAAGCTGTTAGTTAGGTATATATTACCTATTAAATGTAACTCAAATCTTTCTACTTTTCCTCATCCTTAGTGTCATCACTGAAGACCAGGTTGTGTTTACCTGGGTCATTGCAACAACTTCCAATCTTGCTCTCTTCCAGTCCAGTCTCTCCAGTGCAACCAGAGTAAATTCTAAAGTACATCCAGTCATCTCACTCCTAGCTTAAAATATTTGTCTCATTCATTTCAGAAAATGGAATCATCAAAACCGATAAAGTATTTGAAGTTATGCTGGCCACAGACCGTTGCCACTATGCGAAATGTAATCCTTATATGGATTCTCCACAATCAATAGGTAAGGTCTGGACTTCTAAAAATGTCACGTTTTTGCTCATTTACTGTATAATTTTTGTTAAGTAAAAATGGACTGGGACACAGATAATTTATTATTACCTTGCTAGTTTGAATTTTATGCCTCAGTTAAGTGTCATAATTCCAAACAGACATTTTCAATAAAATGATGTTATGTATTAAGTATCTTTTCTATTCTTTCAAACTGTATATAATATATATATTTAAAGAATATTTTAAACATTTTTCTTAAAACATACTTTCAATGAAAATTTAAGTTTAAGCTGAGTGCTGAGCTTTATTTAGGGCCTTAATGTTGACTAAAGTTGTTTTTCACATTAATATCAATTTTTTTAATGAATATTAAAGGAAATAAATATAATTAAGTGGTTACTGACTTCTCTGCTTCACTTGCCCTGAATTTTTTGGTTTGTGCTTGGTTTTAGAATGTTCGGTATTTAACTCCTTCTCCTGAAGCAGGTTTTGCTGAACTGCTGAGCCTTGGCAGTGGGCGCCTTTGAGGCTTAGAAGGGCCTCAGGATTCTATGAGCCAGCTGCCATGCTTTCTTCTTTTGAAGTAAAGAAGATCCTGGGGAGCTTCTGAACCCCGAAGGCACCTGCTACCACCGCTCAGTGAAAATTGTTTCAGATGCAGAAGCAGGTAAATAAGTTTTGAGAAAGCAGCACTGGAAGAAAAAACTTCAAAGCTAAAAACTAAAAAAAGATTGTGATTTACCATCACGCAATAGTATAGTCAACCAAGGTAGTAGTTTCTTAGTCTCTTAAGCTACTTCTATTGCCAGATGCTTAATAAGTTGCCAGAAATAGGAAGCAATTTAATTTTCAGAGATTTTGCATACCTATTATATATGGAAGTTTATTTTCTTTTTACAAACCTAGAGGGAAAACAAGTCATAAACTTACCAACTCAACTTCTTGACAATTATATGTTAGCTAACTATGTGACAGAAGAAATTTTTGGAAATAGTGGGAGTGTTTTCCTAGATGAGCATATTAGCCTTTGGCATGATTGTATTTTCTCATTTTAACTGCTGCTTGACAGTACTCTGAAATGTAAAATAAAAGTTTTATTTTCTTGAGATCATAAAAACAAAAAATATTATTATGAAAAAGAATTTGTGGATGTTAGGGGAAAGAAGTTATGTGGAGTATCTGGTATGTTTTTGCAGCTGAATGTGTCAGTAGTTCTCTTCTTCTTTTACAGGTTTCCAAGCAACAATCAGTGCTCCACACATGGTAAGTTTACTTTGGTCATTTGGATATAAAACGATCACATTTTTCCTCTAAGATCGTTTTCTTCAGTAAAAAGGTGTTTGTTTGTTTTTTTTAAAAGATTTTATTTATTTATTTGACAAAGAGAGAGATCACAAGTAGGCAGAGAGGCAGGCAGAGAGAGAGGGAAGCAGTCTCCCTGCTGAGCAGAGAGCCCGATGTGGGGCTTGATCCCAGGACTTTGAGATCATGACCTGAACTGAAGGCAGAGGCTTTAACCTGCTGAGCCATCCAGGCGCCCCAGTAAAAAGGTTTTAAAAAAAGTTGAACTTGTAATTAGATCAATTTTATCATCTGTGAGTTATGTAGATTGGTAATGAACCTCTTATTCTTAATACATGATCTATAGAGAGAAGTCTTCTTGGTGGATATTATCATTAAAGTTTTTAGTCATTAGTATCTGATAATGTAAAAATTGGATATAAAAGGTTATTTAGTGATGAGCAAATTAAGCAAGAGAATATATTTTTTTAAGATTTTATTTATTTACTGGAGGGAGAGAGAGCATAAGCAGGGGGAGTGGCAGACAGAGAAGTAGGCTTCTTGCTGAGTAAGGAGCCTGATGGGGGGCTCAATCCAAGGACCCCGGGATGGTGACCCTGAGCCGAAGGCAGCCACTTAACCGACTGAGCCACCCAGGTGCCCCGAGGAAGAGAATATTTTAAATAGTATAATGGATATATTGTAGAAATCTCAAGTTGAATATTCTTTTATTTCATATCTTATTTAGAAAATTCATTAGAGATTGGTCAAGTATAGCAGCTATGAAGCTTTCTAACTTTGAGAAGGACCTATTTTAAGTTATCTGGCACTTTTAATCTGTTGGGAATTTTCTTGGGTTTTAAATGTCATTTATTTGAATGAGTACTCTGTTGGTTTTAGGGTTGAACAATAGCTTTTCTTTTTTTCTTTTTTTTTAAGATTTTATTTATTTATTTGACAGAGAGATCACAAGTAGGCAAAGAGGCAGGCGGGGGGTGGGGGGCAGGGAAGCAGGCTCCCTGCTGAGCAGAGAGCCCTATATAGGGCTTGATCCCAGGACCCTGAGATCATGATCTGAGCCAAAGGCAGAGGCTCAACCCACTGAGCCACCCAGGCGCCCCAACAATAGCTTTTCTGGTTCTCTGAAAGTATTTGGGATTAGAGAAGCTCTTATTTAAATGTAAAGCCTTCTTTATATTAAAATAAATTTACATATATTTATGATGAACTGATAATTATACTAGGTGAAAATGTAGGGAAATTATTATTTATAAACATTAAATAGAAATGACTTGGGGCGCCTGGATGGCTCAGTTGTTAAGTGTCTGCCTTCAGTTCGATTCGTGATCCCAGGGTCCTGGACTGAACCCCACAATGGGCTCCCTGCTCAGCAGGAAGCCTGCTTCTCCCTCTCCCACTGTCCCCCTGCTTGTGTTCTCTCTCTTGCTGTCTCTCTCTCTCTGTCAAACAAATAAATAAAATCTTTAAAAAAAAAAAAAAAGGAGGGACCCCTGGGTGGCTCAGTTGGTTGAGCAGCTGCCTTGGGCTCAGGTCATGATCCCGGTGTCCTGGGATCGAGTCCCACATCGGGCTCCTTGCTCGACAGGGAGCCTGCTCCTCTCTCTGCCTCTGCCTGCCTCTCTGCCTGCTTGTGTTCTCTCTCGGTTAAATGAATAAATAAAATCTTTAAAAAAAAAAAGGAAATGACTTTATTTTTAAATTTATTTTCAAAAGATTTATTTATTTAGAGAGAGAGAACACGAACTGGGGGAGGGGCTGAAGGAAAGGAAGCAGACTCCCTGCTGAGTGTGGAGTCTGATGTGGGGCTTGATCTCATGACTCTGAGATCATGACCTGAGCTGAAATCAAGAGTCAGATGCCTTACCAACTGAGCCACCCAAGTGCCCCTAGAAATGACTTTCTAAAACATGATAAAAGAGGAGCCATTAGAAAACATGATATATTTTGCAACATAAAAATTTAGGATTTCTGCAGAGAAAAAGATGTTACAAGCAAAATTAAAAGAAGAAACTGAGGGAAATATTTATAATATATACAACAATCTAGGGCAAATTTCCATATACAAATGTGGGTGTGTATCATGTAAATTAAGAAATGAAAGACTAAAAAAAAAAAAAAAAAAGAAGTGAAAGACTAGTGAACCCAAAAGAATATAGTCAAAGTACAAGAATGATATTCATAGAAAAAGAAATACAGATGACATTAGCACTTAAACAAATGAAAAAATGTCATTTTCATTTATATTTGTATACTTAGTAAATTACACATTAGCATTGTAGTGAAGTACCATTTTTCACCTATCAGATTGTCAGAGGTCAAAAAGTTTAATACTTTATATTGGAAAGGGGGAAACAGTCACATCCTTTTTTTTTTTTAAACATTTTATTTATTCATGAGAGACAGAGAGAGAGAGAGAGGCAGAGGCAAAGGGAGATGCAGGCTCCCCACGGAGCAGGGAGCCCAATGCGGGACTCGATCCCAGGACCCTGGGATCATGACCTGAGCCGAAGGCAGACACTTAACTGACAAGCCACCCAGGTGCCCCAGTTACATATTTTTTTGTTGAGAGTAAATTGATAGTGTTGGAAGGCAATTTGGCAAATTTATAAAATGTGAAATAAATATACCTTACACTCTTCAGTTTTATTTCAAGATATTCATCCTGTGGTACATTTTTATAGATACAAAGTGACTAAAGATGTTCATTGTCACATTAGTTATAATAGCAAAAAAAATTAACAGTGATCACTGATAGTCCACTAATAATGGATGGTTAATAATTATAGTACATCCATACAGTGAGATATACTGTGAAGCTGTTAAATGAGGAATCTCTATAAGTACCAATGTGGCAAGATGTTCAGGAAACATTAAGTATAAAAGTAGAGTACAGAAGAATATTTATAGTATTCTGTAATATATAAAAATCAAATCTGCACATATACATACACATGTATGTCTTCCTCTAGGCATGAAAACTAAAAATGATTTCTTCTAAGGTCAGAACTAGATGATTAGAGGGATGGGATTGAAAGTGAGATCTCCTTTTCACTCAGTATCCTCTACATGTTATCAGTTTCTTTCTGTTTTCCTCTCTCTCTCTCTTTTTTTTTTTAAGTTTATTTATTTTAAGTAATCTCTACACCCACTGTGGGGCTTGAACTCCCAACTCCAAGATCAAGAGTTGCATGCTTCTCTGAGTGAGCCAGCCAGATGCCCCCTTCTTTGTGTTTTATAACCATGGAATAGGAATAGTTTTGTTTTTTAAAAATATTTACTTACGTCATTTATTTATTTTTAAAGATTATATTTATTTGAGAGATATGCACGTGCAAGCGAGCCCAAGTAGGGGGAGAGGCAGAGGGAGAGGGAGAGGCAGACACCCCATTGAGCAGGGAGGGAGGCAGATGTGGGGCTTGATCCCAGGACCCAGGGATTATAACCTGAGCCAAAGACACTTTACCAACTGGGAGCCACTCAGGCAGCGAAAAAAGATGCATTTTTAATCATTTATATATCCTTACCATTGTGTCTTAATAAGGAAAATGTGTGTATTTATGTGTATATATATAGTCACACAGTACATCTATGCTTGCTGAACCCAGATGTGAGTAGAATAAAACAGTATTAATTGTATTATGCGAACAAGCATTTGTGATTTTGTATCATTTATTGCATAGATCTGAGAAGTGTTAAAAACAGAAAGTGAGGAGCAAAGAGAAATGACATCTCTGTTCAATGAACTTTAAAATCACAGACTTGCTTAGAAGTATCTAGAATCTTGGAATATTTTCCAGAGTCTTTATTGAAAATGTGTTGTATGCATTGGGCAAGAGATTAAAAGCAACCTGTTAAAATGGCATCCTGGTAGCTGTGAGCACTTAGTATGCAGATATTGAATCCTCAATTATCATTTCTCACTAAATGGGACTAGAGCTCCTTGGAGAAGTGACTGAATATTGAAAAGTGAGGAAGTACTCAAAGGTTGATGGGGTGATGTTGGAAGGACATATGAACAGTTTTGAAGAGATTCCCAAAGGTCAAGTTGTAGACAATTTGAAAATTGAAAAATGATAGATAATGAAAATAATGGATTATAACACTGTGAATTAAGAAACAAAAATCCGGGGCACCTGGGTGACTCATTGGGTTAAAGCCTCTGCCTTCGGCTCAGGTCATGATCCTGGGGTTCTGGGATCGAGCCCGGCATCGGGCTCACTGCTCAGCAGGGAGCCTGCTTCCACCCCCTCTGCCTGCCTCTCTGCCTACTTGTGATCTCTTTCTCTCTGTCAAATAAATAAATAAAATAGTAAAAAAAAAATCACTATTTTGTAATCATCAATATAATAATTGAATTGGGCAGAGATCACCAATTAAAACAAATTAGAGGAAGGTTATTGGGGAACAAAAGAATTCAAGTAGTCTCAAATTATTACTCTACATATTACTAATAACAAAGAGAAAATTAAGCCTTTAAAATAGAGTGATCTAGTCGTTACCACATTTACTGAGTAGTTGAGCTTGGCAAGTCCAGAGTTGAGGTGACCCAATATTATGTCCTTCCTGATGTGAGGCAATAGGAGGTGCCTAGCAAGCTTCACGTGCTGTTCTTGCTAAGTCTTGGATCTGAGTCTAACCCTGAGGAAATTCACACATCTAGAACGTGGGGTTTTAAAAGAGATGGCCACTGGACAGGACTCCTTAAAGGAGTCAGTTGTTCTGAAGAATAGAGAAGTGGTAGGTAGAGGAGAATTGAGGGGAGAATATTTTATATTGACAAATGCAGTGCATGAACCTTGAATGGATTGGGGAAAAAACAGCGGTAAAGGACATTTTGGGGACAGTTGAAATTTGAGTATGGTGCGTATGTTAGATGATACTAAATTGATTATTTTCTTGAGTGTGTTAATGGTGAGGTGGTTGCAAAGGGAGATGTCCTAGTTTTTTTAGCAGATTCATGCTGAAGTATTTTGGGGTAAAGTATTGCGATATCTACAGCCTAATTTCAGATGGTTTGGTAAAACAGTTGGCACAATATATAAAGTCGGTGACTGGATATAAGGAAAAAGAGTGTATTCAATGTATTTGTGGGTTTAAAATTTTTCATAATTATGAAAAAGAACTTTTTAAAAATTTATTTTTATTTTTTAATTTTTATTTTTTAAAGATTTTATTTATTTACTTGACAGAGAGAGAGATCACAAGTAGGCAGAGAGGCAGGCAGAGAGAGAGGAGGAAGCAGGCTCCCTGCTGAGCAGCGAGCCCGATGCCGCCGCCGATGCCGGGCTCGATCCCAGGACCCTGAGATCATGACCTGAGCCGAAGGCAGAGGCTTCCCACTGAGCCACCTAGGTGCCCAAAAAAGAACTTTTAAAAAAACTTAGTTTGAGGATTTAGAGATAAACATGGCTTATCCAGAAAAATATTAGCTAGGCTGATAAAAGCATAAAAAAAGCTAGTAATTGTGATTGAAGGCCTTGACATTTTAAATCTGAATGGGACTTTAATAATAACTCAGCATACTTCCCTTTTTAAAAAACAAATCTTATATGCAAACATCATACTGAAAAAAAATTCCTGAGTTTTTTTTTTGGAATTAAGATGGTACAGTATTGCCTGTGGGTTGAGTATTGGCACTTCAAAAAGTTCCTTCTTGTCCTTTGATTTCTGGATCAGGAAAGCCAGATATTGCAGGGGTTATTTTATTTCTTTGATTACTTCCCTATTCTTCTAGGCCCATATTTGTTATCTTATTAGTAGAAATTATTAAACCTTATAACTGATTATCGTAAGAGTCTGATGAAAGCTACTGTTGATATTTAATCCAGAGCTTTTTTTCATAGGATGAGTGTTTTTCACCCTTTAGTCAAGAACCTCTTTTATGAAGCAGTCTATGTGAAAAACTGATAATGTTCGTTCTCTAATACTCTTTCCCCAAAACACACCATCCTTTGGGGTCCATTTGTGTGTTATCCCTAATGGGCTTTTGTGGAACCTTAATGACTTTCCAGAACACAGTTTGAAAACCCTTTGATTGTGTGTGATTTTATCTGTTAAAGGCCTTTTTTACATTAGTTGTGGAATAGTAGCCTTAACTTTTTCTTTTTTAACTTTTTAATGTGGAAAGTTTCCAACACCACATATACAAATAGAATAATACAGTGGACTCTCATGTAGCCATCATCAGCTTTAATAATTATCCATAATTTGTTAATTATGCTTATGTATAAGCATATGTATTATGTATAATTTGCTTGTTTTATCTTTGTCTCCCTCTTGCTGAACTATTTAAAAATAAATCTCAAACATATTATTCACCCTAAATATTTAAGTATAAATCTGATTACTTTAAAAACATAACTACAATACTGTATCATACCTAACAATGTTCCTTAGTATATTCTTATCTTCCGCATAGTTCATGCTCAAACTGTACCAAGTGTTTCAAAAAAATTGTTTTATGGTTGATTTGCTTAAATTAGGATCCAAACAGGGTCCAGACTTTGCATATTTTTAGTCTTTTTCAGTCTTTTTAGTACCTTTTAATTTTAAAAGACCCCTTCCTTTTTTTAAATACCACTTATTTATTGACAAAAACTTATCTATTTGGGGGTGCCTTGTGTGGCATAGTCCATTGAGTGTCCAACTCTTGGTTTCAGCTCAGGTCCTGATCTCAGGGCTTTGAGATCAAGTCCTGTGTCGGGCTCCACATTCAAGGTAGAGTCTGCTTCAGTTTCTATTTCCCTCTCCAATCCTCCCCTCAGCTCTTTCCCTCCCCCTGCCTCAAATAAATACTTTTTTTTTAAAGATTTTATTTATTTATTTATTAGGAAAGATTGAGAGTGAGAGAGAGCATGAGAAGGGAGAAGGTCAGAGTGAGAAGCAGACTCCCCATGGAGCTGGGAGCCCGATGTGGGACTCGATCCTGGGACTCCAGGATCATGACCTGAGCCAAAGGCAGCCGCTTAACCAATTAAGCCCCCAGGCGCCCTCAAATAAATAAATTCTTAAAAACAAAACAAAACAAACCTGTCTATTTGTCCTGTATTTCCCATATTCTAAATTTGGTTAATTGTTTCCTAGTGGTATTTTAACTTATTCCCCCCAACCCCGACACACACACACACACCTTCCCCTCACCCCCTTTTTCCTTGTCAAGAACACTGCCTAATGTTTTTTTTCTGTTCCATCACATTGGGGGGGACGTGATACCTGATCATCCACTTTTAGTGATTAGAATAAATAGTCTTTTCAGTAAACTTTGTTTTTAAGATTTTATTTATCCATCGGAAAAAGAGAGAGAGAGCAGGGGAAGGAACAGGGGGAGAGGGACAAGCAGACTCTGTGCTGCGTGTGGAGCCTGACGTGGGCCTCAGTCCCAGGACCCTGAGATCATGATCTGATCTGAAACCAAGAGTTCGACACTTAGCGATTGCACCATCCAGGTGCCCCTCAATAATGTTTTAAATTATTATACACACTCAGTAAGGTACACAAATCTTAAGTATATAGCTTAGTGAAGGTTCACGTATGTATATGTGTAACCACCACCTAGATGAAGATCAGAACGTTTCCTACATCCTAGCAGGCTCTCTGATGCCAGTTCCTTAGGCTCTACCCTCAGTGGAAACAGTATTCTGGCTTTGGTCACCGAAATTTTTTTTCTAAACAGGGAGTTTGCAGTCTGTCCTCCATTTTGAACATTACCTGTTTCTAATGCTTAAAATTTTTCTTTTTTTCTTTTTAAATATTTTATTTATTCTAGAGAAGGAATGGTGGGTGGGGGGTACAAACAGACTCCATGCTGAACATGGAGCCCCATGCTGGGCTCGATCCCATGACCCTGAGATTATGATCTGAGCCAAAACCTAGAGTCAGACATTTAACAGACTGAGCCACCCAGGTGCCCCTCTGATGAATTTTTTTTTAAGATTTTATTTATTTGAGAGAGAATGAGAGAGAGAGCGAGCATGAGAGGGGGGAGAGTCAGAGGGAGAAACAATCTCCCTGCTGAGCAGGGAGCCTGATTCGGGACTCGATCCTGGGACTCCAAGATCGTGACCTGAGCCAAAGGCAGGTGCTAGACCAGCTGAGCCACCCAGGCGTCCCCCTTTGATGATTTTTAATAATGAACATAGCAAGCATTTAAGGACAGCTTTTTTTTTTTTTAAGATTTTATTTATTTATTTATTTGACAGAGAGAGAGAGAGAGAGAGAGAGCGATCACAGGCAGAGAGGCAGGCAGAGAGAGAGGGGGAAGCAGGCTCCCCAATGAGCAGAGAGCCCGATGCAGGCCTTGATCCCAGGACCCTGAGATCATGACCTGAGCTGAAGGCAGAGGCTTTATTTAACCCACTGAGCCACCCAGGCACCCCTAAGGACAGCTTTTGAGATAACATTTATTAGTTCTAACCGCATATCTTGGAGAAGCACTGAAATGTAAGTTTATAAAGAGGAGGGAGTAGAAAAGGCTTTATTTCTTGGTTTGGTCCAAAGTGTATCCAATATGATTTTATTTGATTAATAATTCATATATACTGTAAACATAAAAATATATATCCTTTGACCCCCCCCCCTCAATTCTACTTCTAGGAATTTATCCTATAGATGCACTTACAAGATTTTTTTTTCAAGATTTTACTTGTTTTTTGTGAGAGAGAGAGCATTAGTGGGGGAAGGGGCAGACAGAATATCCAAGCAGACTGCCGCTGAGCGCGGAACTGGATGTGGGGCTAGATCTCATGACCCATGAGATCAGGACCTGAGCCGAAACCAAGAGTCAGGTGCTTAACCGACTGAGCTACCCAAGTGTGCCCCACTTTATTAGATTTTAATAAAGATCATTATATTATCCTACACAGGCAACTTTTAAGATTATTTCATCTCTCTTGTTACTGGAGATTGGAGCTAAGTTAAATATCCTTCATTAGGGATTTTTTGGGGGGAGATTTTTGTTATTATACATACAAGAATATACTTCTCAGCCACAAAAAGGAATGAACAGGCTATTTAAGTATTGATAAGAAAGGGGCGCCTGGGTGGCTCAGCCTGTTAAGCAGCTGCCTTTGGCTCAGGTTGTGATCCCAGGGTCCTGGGATTGAGCCCTGCATTGGGTTCTCTGTTCAGCAGAGAGCCTGCTTCCCCCTCTCCCTCTGCCTGCCACTCCCCCTGTTTGTGCTTTCTCTCTCTCTGTCAAATAAGTAAATAAAATCTTAAAAAGAAACCTTGAAAAAAAAAAGTATTGATAAGAAAGTTGCTTCTTATATAATACAATAAATATAATATTAAAATCGAATATAATAAATAAAAAACAGATACATATTTGCTTATATATGCACAGAATGGGTACGTTTGACAGGAATCACAAGAAACTGACAACATAGATTGCCTTTAGGGAGTTGGAGATGGGGAAGATTATGGACAGGGGTAGGGTAGAGACTTCACTGTAAATCCTTTTGTAGCTTTTGACTTTGAATTAATTAAAATTTAAAAATTCACACACTGAAGATCTAAAATTACTAAAACATTCTGTTTTTTTAAAGATTTTACTTACTTAAGAGAGAGAGTGCGAGTGAGAGAGCAGAAGCAGAAGGAGCAGTAGAGGGAGAAGCAGGCTTCCTGATGAGCAGGGAGCCTGATGTGGGGCTTAATGCAGGGCTGGATCCCAAGACCCTAGGATCATGACCTGAGCTGAAGACAATCGCTTAACCCACTGAGCCATCCAGGTGCCCCTACTAAAACATTTTATATAAATGTAAGAATTTAATCAGTGAAAGTTTTCTTACATAATTCTGTAAATGTAAGTATATAATATGTTGTGTTTTCATTATCTTGGTAGATGACAATAGTAGAAAAATTGGTATGAAGTTGGAAACTTTATATGCCATGGTGTATATACTTTATAGAGTCTTGAAAAAACAAGAGTATTTGTTTTCTTTTGGCAGCATGCATATGCACTAGAACTTCTATTTGATCAATTGCATGAAGGAGCTAAAGCTCTCGATGTAGGATCTGGAAGTGGAATCCTTACTGCATGTTTTGCACGTATGGTAAGAGCTTTATTTTTCATTCCATTCCAGCAGAAGGATATTATATATTTGGCTGTATGTACATTTTTTTACTAGCAGCTCTGGAGGTTTTTTTTTTTTTTTATTATTCTACCAATATAGCAATTGGAATATGTATCACTTAGGTTTTTTTGTTGTTGCAAATAACAGAAGATTTGGTCCACATTGGCAGAGTAAAAGGGAATTTATTTGGTTTATATAATGGAAAAGTCCAAAGTGTATCTGGCTTTTTGTGTGGCTGGATTCAAAAGAAGATCAGACGTTGTTATTGACAGTGGGTTTCTCTGGTTCTTGGTTTGGCTTTGCTTTCCTCCAAATGTTGGCTTCAGTCAGGCTCTTCCCTTGTGATCACAAGATGGCAACCAGTAGCTTCCAGACTGCATTCTTCCAGATTCTCAGCTGGCAGAAAACGATGTCGAGATTCTGATTGCCAAACACTCCTACAGGGTTATTAGAAATGAGAGTAGAGTTTCTTTTCTATTAAGAAAAGTACTCTTAGAAAAATACCTTATTTATTATACTTCAAGTTTTATCACCAGAGACTTATCTTGGTTAGTGACTATCCTGAGTCTATCTGGAGTAAAGGTTTATCTGTGCTCAGGCAATCAAATCAATTTGATTATTACAAAAAATCTTGTCCCTGAGGGCTAGATAGGAAGGTTCTGGTCTAGTTAGGTTGGGGTTTATGGATGATGCATCTTTTAGAATCCATTTAACTTGCTGTAAATATGTAACTGGCAGACCCCTTGCATGTAAGCTCCAGGGAGGTGGGAATTTTATTTGATTTTTTCCCCCACTGATGTATCCTAAGCATCCAGAACAGTGCTTGCTACATGATAAGGACTCAGGTATTTCTTTTCAATTGTCTTACTTGTTTTGTAAAAGTTAAACTCTCCCTAATGGAATGTCAGGGGTTGTGTTTTTGTTTTGTTTTGTTTTGTTTTTAAGATTTTGCTTATTTGAGAGAGAGTGTGCACTGGAAAAGGAGAACCCAAGAGAGAGCGTGAGCTGGGGGAGGGGCAGAGAAGGGGAGAGCTGAGCAGGGAGCCCAACACAAGACTCGATCCCAGGGATCCTGACCTGAGCAGAAGGCAGACGCTTAACCAACTGAGCCACCCAGGCACCCCAGGATTTTTTTCAAGCTTAGACATAGTATTTACTTAATGACATGTTCTTGATATTTGACGTGTTTATGGTTTTAGAGAAAAATTCACCTTTTAAAAATCATTAGATTTCTGAGTTATCTTTTTAAAAGTGGTGTTAATGTCCTTCACATATTTACCATGTGCTAGACAGTGTTCTAAGTGCTTTTCATGTATTCTTTTATATAAGTCCCACATCGTTTAAGAGGTACGTACCCTTTTCCTCGTCATTTTACAGCTGAGGAACCTGATTCATAGAATAACTGGCCAAGGTTGTACAGTTGTAAGTGATGAAGGTTAGATGTGAACCTAGGTTGTCTGACTTCAGAGTCTTTATTTTGTTAAATTTACTTTATAATTAATATTTATACTTGGGGCCTTTTTATATTTTTATGTATTTTATATTTTCCACATATAGCAATAGAATTGGGTATAGAAATCCCTATAGAATTTTTATGTAACATTTTAATGTTTAAAGTCATACTTTTAGATGGAATTTAAAAATGATGGTATCAACTACCATTTAATATTAAATGCAGTTTAAGTATTTAATATTAATTTATTATGCATTTATTGTTAAGCATTTAATATTGAATATTAATAGTAAACATTTATTATTAATTATTAGTTAAGCAGTTAAGTTTTATTTCAGGGTTTAGGGTTTAAAAATTAGAAATTAAATCACTTCTTGGCCTTTTGGCTAAAATCAAGTGTAAAAATTAGAAATTGAAGAAAGGATTTTTTTTAGTATTGCAAGTTTTTGTAATTCCAGCTTCTTAATTACTGAAACGTAATTGTCCATTTGAGGGTTGTAGCTGAAAAACTTGTATTTGGTAAATACAGTAAACTGAGTAACAATCTGATTGGAGGCTTGAGCTGTCTGTCTTCATTTCGCATTGCAGAATGTGACTTTAGGTGAGGGGAGACTTTAATGACACTTCACAAAGACAAATTTAGGCCAGCGAGCTATTGAATTATTCCCTCATTTCCAGGTTGGCTCTAGTGGAAAAGTCATAGGAATTGACCACATTAAAGAGCTAGTAGATGACTCAATAAATAATGTCAGAAAGGACGATCCAATGCTTTTGTCTTCAGGGAGAGTGCAACTGGTTGGTGAGTATCAGAAAACTTTAAAAATTTCCTCTCTGGAAGATTTTTGTTTTCAGAAGATCCCATGCAAGCTAAATAATACTCAAGCTAGTTTTTGCTTTTTTTTTTAAACATTCACTTTTAATACTAGGTAAGGAAAACAGTTACTGTAAAATGTTAGGCTGGTTGTACCTTGACCATGGTGGTGAAATGACTGTTAACTATTTCAGGAAATGGTCATGTTGCGAATTCTGTCTTCATTGCTTTTGAAGAAGTATTAGCAAAGTAGCAAGTGTCCATTATGAAAAATTTAAAGTGCAGTGATGTGTAAGATAAAAAAGAAATACCTCCTTTTCCATCTTAAGTTTTCTAGACATATAAATAGATGTATGAATAGATATACAGGTTTTTGTAATTGGCTCATACATTCTGTCCTGTAGTTTGCTTTTTTCAGCCGTATATAGTGAACATATTTCCATGTGAGCACACTGTACGGTTATGAGAAGTAACAAGCATTAAAACATGCATAAAACATAAACGTGAAGCTTAACAAAAATCCCTGCTTCACCATCACACTGAGCTAGAAAGGGAGCGGCTTCTGTAGCTGGGACGTCCCCTGCTTGCTTCCCTCTGCGGAACTCTCCCTTCAGTGGAGGCGCTCATCGGCATCATTACTCTTATGCATTTACTACTTAGTAAGCGTAATCATAAATCATAATCATAAATGATGCTCAATTTAATTTTGAGCTTTAGATAAACAGAATCCTGCGGTATATATTCTATGATGAATGACTTCTTTCATTCAATATTATGTTTGTAAGATTCACCCATCTTTTTTGTATACTTAATTTTTATTGGTTGCTGTATAACATTCTACTGTAAGGGCATTACCAAAATGTGTTTGCTTCTACTGTGGGTGGATATTTTGGGTTGTTTCCAATTTGGGGGATGTTCACAATACTGCTGTGAACATACGTGTACACAGGTCCAAATCCAAATGCATATATACACTCACCATGCAAGCATTCATTTAGGTAGAGCATTATTACAGGTTCATAGGGTAACCATAGATATTGCAAAACTTTTTAGAAGTGATTGAACCAATTTACATTCCCATCAGCAATGTATCATTGTTTTTAGTGTTGCTCTATGTTTTATCAACACTTGGTATTGTTAGATTTTTCTTTTTACCCACTTAGTGAGTGTATAGCAGTAAGTCTTTGTGATTTTAATTTTGCATTTTCCTCCTAACTGGTGAGGTTGAACCCCGTTTCATATGTTTGACCATTTGGATGTCTTCCTTTGTGAAATGTCTTGTTCAGATGTTGTTTATATTTTTCTTTTTTTTTAAGATTTTATTTATTTGACAGAGAGAGAGAGATCACAAGTAGGCAGAGAAGCAGGCAGAGCAAGATGGCGAAGCAGGCTCCCTGCTGAGCAGAGAGCCCGATGCGGGGGCTCCATCCCAGGACCCTGAGATCACGACCTGAGCCGAAGGCAGAGGGTTTAACCCACTGAGCCACCCAGGCGCCCCTATTTTTCTTTGATATGTAGGACTTCTATAGATTAGCCCTATGTTTATTTGTATATATTATAAATCTTTTCTTTCACTCTGTGGCATGCCTTTTCACTCATATTGGTGCTTTCTTAATAGAAATACTTAATTTTATTTTTTTTAAGATTTTTAAATTTTTTTATTTGAGAGAGTGTGTACATGAGTGGGGGGAGGGGCAGAGAGAGAAGCAGACTCTCCACTGAGCAGGAAGCCCAAAGCAAGGCTCCATTCCAGGACCTGGGATCATGATCTGAGCCAAAGGCAGATGCTTAACCAGCTGAGCCACCTAGGGGCCCCAGTAGAAATACTTAATTTTAATGTATCAGACTTAACAGCTTTTTCCAGTGGTTTCTGTGTCCTTTTTTAAAAAAATTAGTTTATTTTAGAGAGAGAGAGTGAGAACAAGTGGGAGGGGCAGAGGGAGAGGGAGACGGACTCTGAGGCAGGCTTCTGTTGAGTGCAGAGCGTGATGCAGGGCCCCATCTCAGGACCCTAAGATCACGACGTGACCCAAAACCAAGAGCTGTATGCTTAACCAAGTATGCCACCTAGGCTCCCCTTCTGTGCCTTCTTTAAGACTACTCTAAAATTGGGATGCCAGGGTGACTCAGTCAGTGAAGCATCTGCCTTCGGCTCCGGTCATGATTCCGGGGTCCTGGGATCATGCTCCACATCGGGCTCCCTGCTCAGCGGGGAGCCTGCTTCTTCCTCTGCCTGCCACTATCCCTGCTTGTGTTCTCTCTCTCTGTGACAAATAAATGAATAAAAATTGTAAAAAAAAAAACCAAAAAAAACCCTATAAAATCCTGAAGCTATGTCCCTGTGTTATTTCTCAGAAGCATTATTTTAGCTTTTCACATTTAGATCTTTGATCTATCTGACATTGATTCTTGGTATGTAAGAGATAGAGATTCAAGTGTATATTTTTTCTGCATGAACATCCAGTTGTCCCCGCATCATTTATTAAAAGTTTCTCATTGCTTCGCTTTAAACTTCCTGTAATTCTTCACACTGGGTAGTTCTATCTGAACAGATTTTTAAGGCGTAATATTTTTTCTTTCAGTGGGGGATGGAAGAATGGGGTATGCCGAAGAAGCCCCTTATGATGCTATTCACGTAGGAGCTGCAGCCCCCGTTGTGCCACAGGCAGTGAGTTGGGTTTTTTCCTGTGTTTCTGTGCTTGAGTCAACTACGGCTGTAAAAGATTTACAGCAAAATGACTTCTAGATGATCAAAACATAATTAGACTTTTATGTCATGCATTTTAATTACACTTAGTAGGCAGGTTTTTTTTCATATGCAAAGAGTTGTATAAATGACTTGGAAAATGACTGAATCATAGTTGGTGGTTGTCTTATTTGAAACTGCATTTGATCCATGTAAGAACCAGTATGCCAGTAGATTTAGGAAAATCCATCTGGAGTTCCTGATCTGATAATCATGTGGTGTTTTATTAAATCCCAGAATGTGCAAGATTACTAAGTGCATGGGTGAAACCAGGAGGTATTTGTCATACATTTTACCCTCACAAAGCTTCTATTCTGGAAGAAATGCGTTGTATGTATAACAGGAAATCAATGCTATGATAGCATATCATTAGCATATAATATATATTGAAGGGAAAACAAAACCCATACTACCATAAGAGTTCAAGGGAGGGAGAGAGAACTTGATGTGCAACAGGTAAGGAGACCACCTACGTGGACTAAGGAGACCGCATGCACTGGAATTAGAACTGAAATCTGAAAGAATAGTAGGGTTTGCGTAGTTGCAGTGAGAGGGAAGGATATTCCAGTGTTGTATGCTACATAATCAAGACAATATTTAAGTACAAAATTGTTTTTTTGTTTTTATTTATTTATTTATTTAATTTTAGAAAGAAACCATGACAAGCAGGGAGGAGGGGGATGAGGGAGAAACTCAAGTAGACTCTGAGCTGAGCACAAAGCCCGACTTGAGGCTCAATCCCAGGACCCTGAGCTCATGACCTGAGCCAAAATCAAGAGTCGAATGTTTAACTGACTAAGCCACCCAGGCGCCCCCAATCTTGGTTTTCTATTTCGGTGAGACTGATGAGCTTCTGTCTTGAGTTTTCCACCATTCTGGACTGGATGACTAGGGGCTGAGAGTGACACTTCTGCCCAGTCTCAACCACTCCCCGGTCTGGCAGGGTTCTTTTTTGTATGTTTAGATCAGTTAATGAGAGGCTGAAAGTTAGAGAACTTGTTCTGGTCATTGACTTGAATGACTTTGAGAAAATTATTTATTTTTCTCTGGTCCCGTTACCTTTTGTTGTTGTTTGTTTGTTTCTTTTTTTAAACAAAACCAGTGGTTTTAACACATTTGAATTGAAGGGTTGATATGCTGCAGAGGGAATGCCTAACTAGCTCAGTAAAACATGCAAATCTTGATCTTGGAGTCATGAGTTTGAGCCCCATGTGTGAAGTAGAGTTTGCTTAAAATTAAAAACATACATGCTGTAGAAAAATGTACAAGTCATAAATGAATAGCTCAATGAATGTTCACATATCACACATGACCCATAGGTTTTTAACTTTTTTTTAAATGCAGCCTAGTAGAAACAATTAAAATGTGAACTAGAACTGTATTTAAATGAAGGGGCTTGGGTGCAGAGGTTATCTTCCCCCACTAAGTCCCTGAGATGATCTTGAAGGGCATTTCTGGCTTTAGCTCAATACAAATTTAAAGATTTATTTATTTGAGAGAGAGAGAGAGCATGTGTGCAGGGGGTGGGCCAGAGGGAGAGGGAGAGAAGCAGACTCTCTGACCTGCTAAGCTCAGGAGCCCAACACAGGGCTTGATCTCACAACCCTGAGCTCATGACCTGAGCCAAAATCAAGAGTCAGATGCGTAACTGACTGAGCCAACCAGGCATCCCTAGCTCCATATGAATTTAAATGTTTGTAGTAGCACCTGGAAGTTTTGTAGGGGTCTTTAACATCTGAGTGAAGAGAGACATGCTAAAAATAAATAGAGACATGCTGAAGGGAGGGCCTTTCCAGTTTTAGGATAACAGAAAAGATGTTTGTGCCTCCTTTTGTGTATCACCCCCAAGCAACTAGGAAAGCAGGAAACAGAAACAGAAACTCCATATTTCATTATCTCGGAGCTTATACCTGCACTCCTGAACCCTGCGGTGTATGCCTATGGTAGTGGGTGGGGCAGTAACTGACTTGAGGGCAGAGGAAGTTGGACCAAAGAGGCCGCAGAGGGGGTTATTGCCGAAGCAGTTTCTCGGCACAACTTGGAAAGGGCTTAGAAATCTGAGGCATAAAAAAAAAGAAATCTGAGGCATGATGATCTTGGAAGTCAGAGACGAAGTGTGGGTCTGACAAGAGGGGCTGCTGCTTGAAATTTTGTGTGAGAACAGTTAGTGCTAAGCACTAAGCCCCACGTAGGGGATTCCAAGAACCAGAGGACATGATTCTATAGTTTGAGTACCCAGTATGACGAATTTTTTCTAAAAAGAGAGGAAAAAAACCCCCATAATATCACCATAAAATTCTAGAGTATTAGAGATAAAGAGAAGATTCTGAAAGTTTCCTGAACAACAAATCATAATGTGTTAAGGACTGGTAATCAGAAAGGCATCAAACTGCAGAATAGCAGCATTAGAATCAAGTTAGAGGAACACACTCTCACAATTCTTGACTGAAAATGATTTCCAGCCTTGAATTCTGTACCCACACATATTGTCAAATACATAAAATGTAGTTTTAGATTTGCAAATCTCAGTCTGTCTCTTTTAAAATACTCCATGCACTGTTTCAGAATACTTCTAGAGGAATTGCTTTAATGTCAAAAAATGAGGGAGGATAGGGACGCCTGGGTGACTCAGTCGTTAGGCATCTGCCTTCAGCTCAGGTCAGGATCCCAGGATCCTGGGATTGGGTCCTGCATCAGGCTCCCTGCTCAGGGGTAGGAATCCTGCTTCTCCCTCTCCCACTCCCCCTGCTTGTGTTCCCTCTCTCACTGTGTCTCTCTCAGTCCAATAAATAAATAAAATCTTAGAAGAAAAAAAAAATGAGGGAGGAGAGGGATGGTAGAAAAAAACAGAAAGAGGAAGCCCTAGGATCTAGGCAAGTAGAACAGCTGATGCAGGAGAGAGATGATGAGAGTCCCAGTGTTAAAAGGGAGCTCTCCTGACAAGAGCTGTGCAGTGGGCCTGGGGATTAACCAGTCCAGATTCAGAGCAGGAGGAGGAAGGCACTTGAATCTACCAAACAACAACAGAACACTAATTAGGGGTGCCTGGGTGGCTCAGTTGATGAAGCATCTGCCTTCGACTCAGATCATCATCTCAGGGTCCTTGGGATCCAGCCCTGCATCGGGCTCCCTTGTTCTCTCTCTCTCTCTCTCTCTCTCAAATAAATAAATAAATGAACGAATAAATAAAATCTTAGCAGGGAAAAAAGGTGAAAAAAGAACACTAATTAGGTTTGATTGTGAAAAAAAATTTTTTTATTTTATTTATTTGAGATATCGACAGTGAGAGAGAGCATGAGAGGGGAGAAGGTCAGAGGGAGAAGCAGACTCCCTGTGGAGACGGGAGCCCAATGTGGGACTCGATCCCAGGACCCTGGGATCATGACCTGAGCCAAGGGCAGTTGCTTAACCAACTGAGCCACCCAGGCGCCTTTGATTGTGAAAATCTTGAGAAGTTGTTGGAGGGTACAAATATTTAGAAAACAGTTACAAAGAAAATTGAGTGAAAAAAGTGTCAATTTGTTGTTGTTGTTTTTTAAAGTTTATTCATTTTTTTTTTTTTCATAATCACTACACCTAATGTGGGGCTTGAACTCACAGCCCCAAGATCAAGAGTTGTGCTCTTCTAACTGAGCCCGCCAGGCGCTTCAAAACAGCTTCAGTTGCTAAGTGCAGGATAAACAGCTGTTGTATAAGAGAGGAAACAAGCACTGGATACCTCTTGGCTCAGCTGCAAATTATGTTTCCAGTCATAACTGAAAACGATTTAAAAACATTATATTGGTTGGATCGAGGAAAGGGGGAAAGGAGCAGAATAAGAGAGCTCAGCTCATGTAGCGTATAATTTGAAATAAGAACATAAAAACTTCAATATGGTGATGTCATTAACAACACTATATTGTGTTTGACAGTTGCTAAGTGAGTAGGTCTTGAAAGTTATCTTTTTCACAAAGAAAAAATTGTAACTGTGTGTGGTGATGGATGTTAATTAAACTTATTGTGGTAATCGTTTTGCAGTATATACATATTATCAAACTATTATGTAATATACTTAAAACGAATACGATGTTATATGTCAATTATATTTTAATGAAAAACATAAAAGACATGCTTTGGAAATAATCACTACAAAAAAGTAAATACTAGATGACACAGCTAAAAGCATTTAAAATATTTAAAATGATTGGATTTAGGGAGCCAGATTGGAGTAGGAGCAAGTCTGCTTCATTTTATCATAAACCTTGGCATTTAGAGAAACAACTCAAGGAATACTTGGAAGAATTACTTGAGTAAAAATTAAAATGGGAAAAATAAGATAGGCTTGCTGACAACTGAAATTTTAATTGAGGACCTGCTTTTCTGGAATAATCATATCCAAAGTAAAGTTTTTATTTATTTATTTGACAGAGACAGCAAGAGAGGGAACACAACCAGGGGGAGTGGGAGAGAGAGAAGCAGGCTTCCTGCTGAGCAGGGAGCCCAATGCGGGGCTCCATCCCAGGACCCTGGGATCCTGGCCTGAGCCGAAGGCAGATGGTTAACGACTGAGCCACCCAGGCGCCCCAAAGTAGTTTCTCCCTTGCAGTGTTTGATTAGTAGTCGTTAGTAAGGCCACATTCAGATGTTAACATATGACCTGAAAGTTTTCTGACTGGAAGGGTTTTCACTGAGTAGTCTTGGTTTTTCACTGACAAGGTGTCTTCAGTTTAATGCTGCACGAACTCCAGCCCTACCTTCGTCATGGTGCCAGTAATCCTAAATTCAGTCATAAAACCGAGGTTCCCTTATTTTTTGGTTCAGTGATGCCCTAAATTCTGCAGTGACAGGATAGGGACTCCTTGCAGATTTTGTGCACTCCCCTGCTCCCTTCTCTGCTCCAGACCACAAAGATTCAAAACAGGCGTATGGCACTGAAACGGTCTGCTCTGCCTTTGGTCTTCCCAAGAGGCTAGCTGCACATTACGTGTTTTAGCTCATTCTGAGCCCTACAGTTGTACCACGTACTGTGTTAGGCGCCGGGCTCACAAAGATGAATTACATCACAGTCCCTCTCGTTAGAGAACTTGTAGTGTAGTAGAGGAGGTCGATAGGTAAATGGGTAAGGAGTGGTTTGAGTAATAAGTTTAACTATCAAAGTATGGATATACTAAATAAAGTGCATTCCTGCTTTCTGCCCACAGACACTGGAAGTTATTTGTAGTGATATAAAATGACTCTTAATATAAAATCTGTAATTTGGTGTGCGTGTCTTTTTCTTTTTCTTTTCAGCTGATAGACCAGTTAAAGCCTGGTGGGAGATTGATATTGCCAGTTGGTCCCGCAGGTGGAAACCAGATGTTGGAGCAGTACGACAAGCTACAGGATGGCAGTGTCAAGATGAAGCCCCTGATGGGAGTGATATACGTGCCTTTAACAGATAAAGAGAAGCAGTGGTCCAGGTGGAAGTGATTTTATCTTCTGCTCTTTCTTCTTCCACACATGCAAGGTGAAGGGTGTGGATTCTAAGACATTAGTCCACAAGAGCTGCTTTTTTTGGTTTTCACCTTTATGCTACTCCATTTTAACATCAGAAATTCACTACATTAAAAATCTAGAAAAATTTTGCATGAGTCTGCCCTTCTTTTGGTTTAACTCATATCTTTGGGAAAGGGGGGTGAGACTTGGTTGGCACAAAGGTGGGCTTTTTTTTTCCTTTTTTTTTTTTTAAAGAGGCATTTAGCCACAGTTCAGAACTTTCTAAGGATATTTTATTATCAGCCATTCTGTTTCTGTATTCACAAATCATTTTTGTAGCTGCTCTATGGTCATGGAAACAAAGGCTTTGGTCTGAAGAGAAGGGGCCATCCTCTCCTGCCCCGTTCACACCCCCTTGTGCCATTGTTACAAAGAAAAAGAAGGGAAAAGATACTCTTGTCCCAGTTTTCAAAGGTGTCAGAATCCCAGAGAGGACATTCTTCCTCTCAGCTTGCTTTCTCTCTTTCAATCAGGTTCATTGACATTCTGTCTAACAACCTGTGCCTGTTTTACATTCAGCTCCTGTTTCAGAGCCACTATGAGGAATAAACTCCTCGCCAGTCTATAGAACTGGCCAGCCCACTCTGAAGCCACTCTAAGTTGCTGGGGAGGGGAGCGGATCTGTGAGCTCAAAGCGAGTGCAGTGCCCAGGTCTCACACACCCACCCAAAGGGCCCACGGCACGCAGCATCATCCTCAGCACTGCATGGCTCATTGTAATGCCTAGTGTTTGATGTCTCAGTATAATCTGAGTATTTTGTCTGAAGCCAGGGTTTCTCTTCTTCCTCTCTCCTTCTTCTCCCTTCCCCTCCCTGCGTCCCTCAGTGGGAAGGAGTGAGAACAATAAGTAAGAATGACACTAGCTAAGACTATTTAAAATTCACTGTCAAAATAAGAAAGACTTTATGAGTTTCCTTGTTTTAGAATCTTTTTTTATTTGACAGAGGTACCTAAGATATTTTTTAATAAGTAAAATGGTAATTATAAGTTTAATAGACCTCTTAATTTTGTTTCTTTGGAAAGAGGAAAGATACTTTTGAATGAATATTTAATTGCAGAAATGGTAATGAATCTAACTCATTTTTCTTTTGATTCTGATTGGCTATTTCTGGGATATCTTAATGGGAATTGCTTTATTCTTCACTTAATGTGGATTTAGCTATTTTCTTTGAATTCTGAACACAGCCACTTCTTTTTTTTTTTTTTTTAAGATTTTATTTATTTATTTATTAGGAAAGAGAGAGAGTGAGAGAGAGCAGGTCAGAGTGAGAAGCGGACTCCCCATGGAGCTGGGAGCCCGATGTGGGACTCCATCCCGGGACTCCGGGATCACGACCTGAGCCGAAGGCAGTCGCTCAACCAACTGCGCCACCCAGGGGCCCGAACACAGCCACTTCTTAAAAAAAAAATTAAAAAGCTATGAGTGCTGTCAGTTAAAATCATATAGTTATTAACAACTAATTACAGCCTTTCTTGATTTTGCTTCTACTATGGTTATGTTTTTATAGAATATAATTGTATAGTTGCTGTTGTGAAAAAGGGGCAAACATACACTGAGCTAACCGAAATTTGATATCAAGTGAGAGCTTGGATTTTCACTAAAAAGCTTAAAAGTTTTCTTTTTATAGACCATAAATATTAGTATTGAACATTTCCCTGTAGTTTGATGATGAAGGAATTACAAAGGTATTTTGTTTTTATAACCGGAGGTAGATTTAGCATGAAGCAAATGAAACTTAAGCGTCAGGGCTAAGGCGCCTTTCTGGCCTTACACCTAATATTATATGCAGTCTTGTTTTTAGTCCTTTTTTTCCCTTCATGGAGAGGTTTCCCCCACTCCCAGGTCAAACAAGCTCTAGGTTTCTACAACACCTGTATCCACCCCTTATAAGAGTAAACTATTTGTATTAAATTTATAAATTTAATTTATTAATTTATTAAATTAATAAATTTGTATTAAATAATTTTTAAATTTATGGACAAGTCACTTACCAAATATATTTAGTCATTTACCAAATATTTAAACACATACGCTTGTTTTTCTTTTTGGTTTTCAACTTTTTAAAAGATTGAGCAATTTTACATTATGTCACTCTATTATCACTAGAAACTTTTCTCTAGTTGTACCAGGAGGAATTCCAAATTCTGTTGTAAATTTCCTATTTGTTCAGACACATTTTCCTACATCCAAAGACGTAGTGGGTCTTTTTTGTTTGGTTTTGTTTTAACTAAGCTCTTTGCACAATGTGGGGCTTGCATTCATGACCCTGAGATCAAGAGTCCTATACTCGACCAGCTGAGCTATCTAGGTGTCCCCGGAGATAATCAGTTATTTAATTGTAAATCTTTAAGTTAAAGAATGTAGGTTTAAAGAATGTAAAGGTGAAACAAAATCTGAAAACAAAATTGGAAAGAACAACTGCTACATTAAATTTTTTTGTACTAAAAGAAATTACTAGAAAATAGGGTATTTGAAAGGGGAAAGCAACAACAGTTACTTAAAATCTAAAGAGACTATTAAAGGCTACTTCTTTTTTGTATTCTTAGACTCTCAATCAGGGTCCAGAACAGAAAGTCTGCTCAGCTTGGATTTTTAAAGTGATTTTAGTGAAAAGATCATTCAAAGAAATGTGGGAAGGGTTATCGGAATCTGGAAGACATTGATATACCCAAAGACCAGGGACCTACCATGACAGGAAATAAGGGGAGGAAACAATTTTACTGGAACCCACTGAGAGCAGGGACTATACTAGGGCCATGGACACATAGCTGAGAATTTGAAACTGACCATTCTCGTGGAACTTACAGTCACTCGGGAGATCCCCCAAAAATCTACAGAAGACAAACAGGCAATTAGAGTGTAGGGAACAATTGTGTTGAAGTCAGACAGTGAAGCAATCAGAATTATATTTCAGAAAGATGACTGGCCGTGGTGTAGAGAATAGATTGGCAGGGGACAGAATGACAGAAACAATGTGGTTGTAGCAAGTTAAGGCTGAAATTGTGGTGGCCTGAATTAAGGCAGTGGTAGTAAGGATAGAATGTGGTTGAAAAGAGTCACTTAACCATTTTCTGAGTGCCCAGCCCACATCTGGGAACTATCATCTCAAAAGCTCCTAGTCCGTTTCATTGCCAGGTTAGGTGATCTCTGTTCTTTCAGATTTTCTTCAGGATTAATTTAACAGCTCATCCCCACGCTTGCTTCTGGACCTTCTCTTGCTTCTCACCAGCCTTCCATCCTTTTCCTGAGGAATCCAGAGCTAGTGGCAGTGCTCCGTGAGGGTGAGATCCAATCTTTGCTGAGGAGGGGTGGTAGAAACTATCTGGGGGGAAAAAGAGCCCCAGTGGGCATGCCAAATTCTCATGCCAAGTAAAGCCCAAAGCCTGAATGTAGAATTACGTTTCCTTATACTTGGAAAAATGTCACTTATAATTTTGGTGGAGTAATAAAAGGGGAGACGGTATCAGATGTATGAGCCATAGACCTAGAACCTGTGGTGCTCTGCTCAGGACTATGGATGTGTAGTAGTTGTATTAGTTGCTTCTAAACTCTTCATACTTTTTAAATTTGTATTTTATTTTACGTAAGTCTATGTAGAAACCAATATTTTGTTAATCATCTGGTAAGTTTTATTTTTGTTTTTAATGGTCACAAGAGTCGATGGAATAAGTCTGTCTCTGGTTTGTGAAACTGAGGAATGTTTCAGGATTCTCATTCTGTAAGCGCTTTGCTTATCAATGTCATCTCAAAGTGCCATGCACACATGAAAATCATGTTAGGAATTGGTTGGGCATTTCTAAGATTGGCAGTATAGGTCCTTGGGTATCCAGTTTATCCTGTGGTCATATTATTCTAGATTGTCCCTTCTTAATTTCTTTACATACATTACAGCATTATGACGTATTTTGCATCTTAAAGGCAGGAACATATTTTGTTGCTTTTGGAATTCTTTTTATGTCTTTCGTAATGCTTTGTATAATTTGTTTTATTATCTCAGAAAACCCATTAAGTAGAACCCATTCATGGATTTTGATTGTTGTTTCTTGGTGATACATCTTTTCATTTGTTCTTGATAAAGAATATATAATACTAATTAATGTTAGTAGATTAGAGTTACTGATCTAATAAATAAGTTACATATAATTATACAAAAATTTAGTTCTTTCATATAATAAAATAACATGTATATAGTTATTAACCTAATGAATATGTTTAGCACATATATAATAGACTTTCTAGAAATTTAGGACATAATGCTTTTTATTGTAAGTGATCTACATATTAGTCAGATAAAGATAGTTAGTAGAATATGGAACATTAAGTGGAAAAATAAATAACTTGAAAGTTATATAGATTTTAGAGTATTAGGATGTGACATTATACATGCACTGATAGCAAATTTTTGGTTTTCTTTGGCACCCTAAATGTTAAAATTCAGATTTATAGACTTAATTTCTTCTACTTTTTTTTTTAGTGCTATGCATTTCCTTTTGTTTTTAATAATACTGTTTCTGACTACCAAAATAATACATACGTAATGTAAAACTTTTTAGAAGTACAAAGGATGAAATAAAAATCACCCACAGTCCCAGAACCTAGAGATAATCACTATTAACATTTCTTTTTTAAAGGTAATTTTTTTTTAAGATTTTATTCATTTATTTGACAGAGAGAGAGAGATCACAAGTAGGCAGAGAGGCAGGCAGAGAGAGAGAGGGGGAAGCTGGTTCCCCTCTGAGCAGAGAGCCCGATGCGGGGCTCCATCCCAGGACCCTGAGATCATGACCCGAGCCAAAGGCAGAGGCTTTAACCCACTGTGCCACCCAGCGCCCCACCACTATTAACATTTTGATATTTTTTTTTGCTCTTTTGTCCATAGTTCTATGTACATCTTTTTGTAATCTTGAGATCATATAGTACCATTAGCTTTAATCTCCTTTTTCCATTTTATTAAATGTCATGGATTTAATGTCCCACATTAAATCCCACAATGTTAGCTTTTTTACAATATGATTTTCCTCCAGTTTTATTAAAATATAATTGACAGAATTATATTACTTTTACATGTACAACATAGTGATCTGATATATGTATGTACTACAAGGTGATTACCACATTAAGTTTTGTCTTATGGTTTGAGGTCTTACATTCAAGTCTTTCATCCATTTTGAGTTGATTTTTTGTGTGTGGTGTTAGGTGGTCATCCAGTTTCATTCTTTTGCATGGGACGGTCTAGTTTTCCCAGCACCATTTACTGAAGACACTATCTTTTCCCCACTGTATGTTCTTGGCTCTGTAATTAGTTGACCATATATGTGTGGGTTTATTTTTGGGCCCTCTATTCTGTTTCATTGACCCATGTGTCTCTTTATGGTACTACCATACTATTTTGATTATTACAGCTTTATAATATAGTTTGAAATCAGGAAACGTGATACCTCCAGCTCTTCTTTCTAAAGATTGCTATGGCTATTTGGGGCCTTTTATGGTTCTATACAAATTTTAGGGTTGTTCTGTTTCTGTGAAAAATGCTGTTGGGATTTTGATGTGGATTACATTGAATCAGTAGATTGCTTTGGGTAGTATGGATATTTTAACAGTATTCATTCTTCGAATCCACGAGCATTGTGTCTTCTTCAATGTCTTTCATTAATGTCATACTTTTCAGTGTACAGATCTTTCACCTTGTTTAAATTTGTTTTAGGTATTGTATTCTTTTTTGATGCAATTATAAATGGGATTGTTTTCTTAATTTCTCTAATAGTTCATTTTTAGTGTATAGAAACACAACTGATTTCTGTAAACTGATTTTGTTTTCTGCAACTTTATTGAATTAGTTTATTAGTTTTGACATTTTTTGGTGGTTTTAGGGTTTTCTATATATGATATGTTTTCTGCAAAAAAGAGATAGTTTTATTTCTTTCTTTCTGATTTTGATGCCTTTTATTTCTTTTTCTTGCCTAATTGCTCTGGCTAGGATTTCCAGTGCTATGTTGAATAAAAGTGGCGAGAGTGGGCATCCTTGTCTTGTTCCTGATCTTAGAGGAAAAGCTTTCAGCTTTTCACCACTGAGTATGATGTTAGCTGTGGGCTTGTCATATGTGGCCTTTATTATGTTGAGGTACGTTTCCTCTATACCCAGTTTATTGAGAGTTTTTATCCTTTCCCTTTTTAAAAAAATTTTTTTATTGAAGAGGATATTTGGAAATGTTTGTACTGTGTTATTGGGCAATAAGGATATTATAATCTCCTTAATGCCCTGCAACAGGCAAGTCAAATATGGTATATTGTTTTACAAAAACAATAGTATCTTCAATTCACATTTTAAAAAGCACAAGTGAATTTATGAATAGAGCACTTGCAAATGGAACTCTTTGTAGATTAAATATTTTAATGCTTGCATGAATTTAAGTACAATCTATTCTGTGAGAATTCTAGTGCTAAAATTATTTAGAAGAATATATTAAGAGGAACCAGAACTGGTAATTTGTCATTTAATAGATAATCCAGTACTCCATGACAGTGGCAGCTTATGGGAGACACAATCTTTAAAATAATTTTTTGCATAATTTACAAAATTTGGTTTTTAAAAAAGAAGCATATTATCTTATAGTCCCTTAATTCACCATGTACCTGGGAAATCTTAGCTCTTTATTTACCTTCCCTTCAAATTTATTTTAACTTTTAAGGAACCTTTTAATTTTTATTACAGACAAATTGTAAGAATAGTACGAAGACTTCCTGAATCTCTTCATCCAGAGTTACCAGTTGTTAAAATTTTTCCACATCTGCTTTCTCACTCCCTCTTTCTCTTTATATACACACAGGTCATATTTTTTTCTTGAAATCACTTGAGATTTAGTTGCAAACATCATACTTCTTCACCCCTAAAATTCTTGAGTGTTGAACAATATTTTTGTCACTCAGATTATCCTCAAGTATGAAGCTTTTTGCTCTTTTGGTAGCTTTATTTTTTCACTTTTAACAGCTTTATTGAGGTATAATTTCTATGCCATACACTTGAGGCTGCATTCTTCCTTCCTTCGCTCACTGGCACTGGCTGGGACAGTGTTGCACCCGCTGAGCGAGCGGTTCCCTTTGGAGCTGAGAAACTGCCTTCTGACATCAGCTGACAGACGCCATCTACACAGGACGCTTTTCCTCCCAGAGTCTGGGTTGAGAATGACCCACTCCGTGTCTGCCAGCAGATAGTCTAAGCCAAAGACCACGTTTTTGTCCAATTTTGTCAAGTAACTCTAAAAAATGATTCCAATTCTAAAACCCATTGCCATTTTACGATAAGTAGTGTTAGCAAGATCCTAGGTCTAAAAGTTAAAATTTCTTTGGCTTTTCGGTCTTGAAGGAAGACAGGTACCTTGAGAGCGAAAACCAAGGACTCCAGGGCCTCCAGGTCTCATATTTCATTCTGGAGTAGCATGCGAGATGTTTGGACGGCTGACTTCCATTTTTGCTTTGACTTGGGGCTGTTTGCTTTTTTTGTTGTTGCTTGGGGATGAGTGTATTTTTACTTATTTACTAATTGTGTCTAAATTTTTAGCCAAAATTTGTAGTATGTAATGCCTACTTATATATATCTCTTTTTACCTGCAGGGATGAACTGTAAAAGCGCCATCAGCTTGACCAGGATATAACATTACAGTGGATGGCTCATCTCAGTCCTCAGAGCTTTTTGAAAACCAACAGCATCACAGCTTGTTTTGGACTTCGTTACACTATTATTTTCAGCATGAAAATGTGTGGTTTTGTAGGGTTTCTAGTTCTTCAAAGAGGCATGGAAGCCGAGTCGGTGAAAGAACGATGCAAAGTATAAATTTGTGTATTATTACTTTAACACGCCCACATTTTACTTTAAAATATTAAAAGATGGGGTTCCACAAAATGGAAGACTTAGTTTGTGAATTAATTTCGAGGAGTGGTTTTTCTTAGGCACTTAATTCTGTTTCAATATTAATTTATCAAAATGCTCTTGTGCATATCAGATAACACCACCGTTCACAAGTTAAGATTCCTGGTTTTTGGATGTCTGTTAGCTGCCACTAAGAAAATAGAGATGAGCTTCCTTTTTAAAGCTTTTGATGTGGTGTCATAGAGTAGCATGTTGTAGATACAATCAGCTGCTTTGTTACCTTAAAACTAAGCCTTTGTAAATATTAAAACTTGAGAAGATGGCAGGTGATGTCCTTTACCACCCTTAGCTGTTTCAGATTGGACATAACTGACATAGTTCTTCCTTTCCCTCTTTACAGTTTTAGGAGACTTGTAGCTCAGTATCGTTTTTTCTGTTTCTAACTTGCTGCTGATAATGTATATGAATTTACCATGCCGTGTAAGCGGGGGCTCGGTCACTGAACAGTTTATGCAGTGCTGCTTTGCCAAATAAAGTTAAAAGTAAAAGAGGCGTTGGTGGTGTTTGACTACAGAAGGGAGAGCCACACGTCCACAGATACGGAATGCCGAGTGAGGTCACAGAGAGAGAATCGTGTCTGATGCCGTTTTATGAAATCGGAGGAGCCTGGATCCGTAACAGGGATCCAGCCGTGCGTCGTACACTGACCACGCGGGAACGACCTCCTTCCTCTCTGCCCCACACAGGCCTTGCCCGCATGTCGAAGAGCAGCAAGTGCTGAGTGAGTGAGTGAATGAACGGACTTCGTGTCAGGGAAAACAGGGTCAAGAACACAGGTACCAAAACCCATTTCTCATCTACAAATAGATTTATTAACATAGTGACTGGAAAATGAGTTTCTAAGAGGGCAGTAGCACTTTGGGATCTTGTTTAAATATTGTGGTCTTAAACCTTTTATAAAAGGATCTTAGTTTTTCCAGGAGTTCTAGGACTTGAGGAGAATATAAACTAGATCTAGCAGAACTAGTCCTGCCAGCAAAGCAACCCCCCTCCTGGGTGCAAATGTGTAGGATTCTACCAAGTCGATCCTTAGAGTGTGAGGCACCTCTCCCCAACCTCTTAAAGTCTGAAGCTTTGTTTAAAAATGGTTTTTCAAGAAATCACGCATACATCTTCTCACTGGTGTCTCCTCTTGGGCGAGATGTCAGACAGAAGACACCAGCACTTGTTGGCGGCTAAAACCTGGGAGTCTCACTGCCCTGCCGGCTTCAGTCCACTGCTGTTGGTGCTGCTTTCGGACCCAGGCCGTGGACCCTTGGGGGCAGGACTCAGTGTACTTGAGGTAGTTTCACAGGTTAAGTTTTCTTTAGGGCTTAAAATTAAATTGATTCTTAAACTTACCCACTGGTCTGTATCTTTCATAGCCATTGCCAACGTCTTATTATTTGTAAATCCTTTATGTTGGGTCTTGGGGCGAGAAAAAATGCTTACCGGGAAGGAGTTTACAATCCAGCCGAGGGGACGATTTATAAATACAGCAGGGCCACATGCCACCTGATGGGTACAGGCAAATGCCAGGCCACGCATTATTGTTGGGTTCTACGCTTCTGTGAATTAAAATTTTTAAATGTTGAATAAACAGGAATGGATCTTAAGGGAGCATTGATAAGCGGCCGAGATAGCAATAATGGATTTGAACTAGCTCAAAGAGCATTCTTTTTAAGAGAGCTGAATTTATAGATGTGCTGGTCGGTGATAATAAATATCTCCTTAATCTTTGGTATTTACAATCTCTTAAAATATTTTAGCATTCTGTTTTTTCTTAATAGAAATTCCTTCATGCACTATAAAGAGGATACTGAAAATATTTTTTAAAATTCCAGACTTAAGAGAGCCTATGGAAACAAGGGGTTTTTTCCTTTTTGGTAAATCCATACCTAAATTTGGTATGGATTTGATTTTATTAAAGGGCAAATCTAGCTCCCAGTTAAGAATTAAAATTAGGAATTCTAGTTTCTTTTCTTTTTCTTTTTTAATATTGGATTTATTTATTTGACAGAAAGAGACAGCGAGAGAGGGAACACAAGCAAGGGGAGTGGGCAAGGGAGCGCAGGCTTCCCGCTGACCAGGGGGCTCTATGCGGGGCTCAATCCCAGAACTCTGGGATCATGACCTGAGCTGAAGGCAGACGCTTAATCAACTGAGCCA
>CM052802.1:14152156-14164909 GCA_028533885.1 Nasua narica | reverse complement strand
AAAAAATAGTAACTAAAAATTAAAAAAAAAATCCCATTGCCCTAATCTTTTTTTTTTTTAAAGATTTTATTTATTTATTTGATACAGAGAAAGAGATCACAAGCAGGCAGAGAGGCAGGCAGAGAGAGAGGAGGAAGCAGGCTCCCTGCTGAGCAGAGAGCCCCATGCGGGGCTCAATCCCAGGACTCCGAGACCATGACCTGAGCGAAGGCAGCAGCTCAACCCACTGCGCCACCCAGGCGCCCCCATTGCCCTAATCTTTGAAAACCACTATTGCTTCAAAAAAGTCAATTATGCTTTTTTTTTTTTTTTTTTAAGATTTTATTTACTTGGTAGAGAGACAGTGAGAGAGGGAACACAAGCAGTGGGGAGTGGGAGAGGGAGAAGCAGGCCTCCCACTGAGCAGGGATCGGAATGGGGGCTCAGGGCTTAATCCGAGGGCCCTGGGATCATAACTTGAGGTGAAGGCAGATGCTTAACAACTGAGCCACCTAGGTGCCCTTCGATTACACTTTTTAAGTCGACTATATTGTATCTATCCTAAAGCATCTTAAAAATTCCATGTATTTTATTTATTTTTTATATTTTATTTATTTATTTGACAGAGAGAGAGATCACAAGTAGGCAGAGAGGCAGGCAGAGAGAGAGGGGGAAGCAGGCTCCCTGCTGAGCAGAGAGCCCGATGCGGGGCTCGATCCCAGGACCCCGAGATCATGACCCAAGCCAAAGGCAGAGGCCTTAACCTACTGAGCCATCCAGGTGCCCCCAAATTTCCATGTATTTTAAAATAGGATAACATTTTTTAGTAATAAGCTAATGCTCATGAATTTTTTGAAACCATTCTTAGCATCAGATTGTCAGCGAAGAAATAGAGCTCCTCCCTCATCAGAGAGGGAGGTGTTCCTGGTTTTCAACTAAATGTTAACACATCTTCCAGTAGTTTGGTATGGCATGAAAAGAACTCATATGACAATGGTACTTGAATACTAATGTTGTAAATGAAATAGCAAATGGGTAATTTTTTTAAATGTTCTAAATGGGGTTCAAAAGGCCAATAACTTAGGTAAGAGCTAAAATTCTTACAGGGTATAAATCATCACTTCCTCCTACAACTTAGTTCTTTAGAGAACTACACTAGTAGACAGAAGTGTCTTAGCAGATTTCAGCTTCACGTCTCTAGATTTCTCCTCCCATTTTTCAGGAAGATGACTGTGTTTTGTCCCCATTGTGTTTAAAAGGGTGGCCCAAGGGACGCCTGGGTGGCTCAGTTGGTTAAGCAACTGCCTTTGGCTCAGGTCATGATCCCAGCGTCTTGGGATCGAGTCCCGTATCGGGATCCTTGCTCCGCAGGGAGCCTGCTCCTCTCTCTGCCTCTGCCTGCCTCTCTGCCTGGTTGTGTTCTCTCTCTGTTAAATGAATAAATAAAATCTTAAAAAAAAAAAAAAAAGGGTGGCCCAAATAGATGAATAGTAAGAAAATCCTGTGAGAAGAAAACCGGCTGGCCACGTGGCCTGCAGAAATTCGTGTCTGTGTACTGTAATATCGTAAAACTGAAACAGTCCAAGAGTCTCCTTATCTTTAATCTGTCTACCAGCGCTGTAATAGTAGGTGTTACTTCCCCTCCTCAGACTTCACCTTTGTAACTGACTCTGTGGTCTGAGCCAGGACACTAGGAAGCGCTCCCTTGCTTGGTGGAAGAGAAAACGTCCGACTTTTAGTTCCCACAGATGCTATCCAGAGCTGGAGAATCCCTCCTTTCCTCTCTCTGTCTTTCCCCTTGTTCCTTTCCTGACATGAGGTCCGAGGGCTGCTGGAGCAGAAGAACTCATTCTTACTCAGTTGGAGTGTCCTAATAGGATGGGCATCACTAGAGGAATGCTTTTTTCGTCCAAAGGGGAGGTGATTCCAACACTGAAGACATTTTAAATATGAGTGGGCAACAACCCAGGGGCCTGGGACAGCTGAGGACATTTATATTTGAATTCCCATGCCCCAAACACATCACTGTGTGCACCGCCCCCACCCCCCTCCAAAGGATCACATCACAGGGAGTGAGATTTTTTTTTTTTTTTTTTTACCAGCCCCGTTTATTTAGGTTTTTGGTGATAATCCTGTTAGGATTTAGCTTAGGAATTACATTATAGATGAAAACCTGCAGAATTCCCATGTTAACATAACTCTGTCAGTTATAACTAATTTATAAAAAGGGATAGAAATACCTGCCCTCCTTTAGGATCTTGGTTCCTTCATGCGATTAGCTCGGAGGGAATAGATTTGGATCAAGTAGGCCAGAGGGTACAAGCGGGCGTGTTAAGGAGAGTCTATTGCCCTTCAACAGTAAACAACAGTGAAGGCACGATCCCAGATTGCACAGTTCGTGGTTCTTATTTCTTTGTTCTGCTATACACACATCTCTAGATTACACAGAGATTTTTCTAAATCTCTATTTTCATCTGTGAAACTTTAAATATGAGAACATAGCTTTTTGATTTATTTGGGATTTGGGGTCTATGAAATGATGATGAATGAAAATACTTTTTTTTTTTTAAGTCTATATACTCAATACAATTTTCCCTAAGCTTTTCAGTAAAAGTTAAAATAATTTTGTAATGTGTTTTGAGGGATGCCTCGCTGGCTCAGCCAGAAAAACACACAACTCTTGGTCTTGGGGTTGTGACTTTGACCCCCAGGTTGGGTGTTGAGAATACTTAATAAAATTTAAAAAAAATGAGAAAAAATTATGTTTTGAGAAGTTTCCTAAGTTTTGAAATGACTGTATAAAAAGATCTTCACACTGAATGGTATTATATGTTGACCTCGTTCCAATTTACAGCGTGGTAAGTCACGTACAAGACTCAGAGCTGAGGTGAAGGGAGAATTAAAATGAGTAGGAAGGAAGACACACCGAGAGAGACCTACATGAAGCAAAAGAAGGCTCAGTTCTAACCAGTTCATCTCTGGACACACTGAGTTTCAGTGTGTCTAAACCTTATTTTCATCCTTGGTGATTTTATATTAACCAAAAAAACCCAAAAAACTGTTTGCTGCTCAAATAGCCATGAAATATGCACTTTATTGAGGATTCTGGAATTGAGCAAGACCAAAGAGCTGAGAAAAACGGGGCCAGTGCCCAAGAAAAAGTCAGCCACACAATTGCTTAAAAAGCCAAGGAGATGAGAACATTTGTAAACAACAAACTGCAAGCTAGGCTTTTCCCTTTTCCTATATGGTGCGGGCAGTTTTTCATTAGAAATTCCCATTCAGTTTTAATGCCAACAGTTGCAGGAAACCTGGAGTCCAGAAAAGAAAAGAAGTAACTGAAGTCACTCTGATAGGAGCAAAGTGGTGCAATCCCCAAACATGAACTTGGGGACAGCATAACTTAACAGAGACCCCAAATGACAATCTCAGGCTGGGAAGCTTCTGTTACGTGTCATCATCGCTGTGATGTGGGCAGAACGTGAGAGGACACGGATGGCGCCTGGGCTCCTGGGCACACCACGCTATGGTCCGTGTCTGTACATGACGTCCAGGGAAATCATCAGCAAGGTCTGCCTCGAACCCCCAAACTGGAGAATAGAAATCTGCATCTCTGCATATGGGTTGCGGGAAAACATAGTGAAAAACAACATGAAACAGCCATCAGTGGCTGAGGAGGGTTTCTGAGTGTGAAAGTGAATAGTGGAGCCAAATCACAGATGATGGAAAGTCAGTCAGAGAAAGAGGAGAGACCTTCTGCCATCTTCCTGTGGAAAAGAACAAGTCTGCTCCTCAAGCGACGCGAGGTGATCAAATGCTTGGGGAGGGATGGAGATTAGCTGTCGTCTACTTGTACTGAGAATTAGAGCAAAGAGGCTCTGTGGTTTCTTTTCTTTTTTTTTTTAAGGTTTTATTTATTTGAGAGAGAGAGCACGAGATGGGGGAGGGCCAGAGGGAGAAGCAGACTCCCCACTGAGCAGGGAGCCCCATGTGGGACTCGATCCTGGGACTCCGGGATCATAACCTGAGCTGAAGGGCAGTCACTCAGCCAACTGAGCCACCCAGGGGCCCAGCTGTACATTTTCCGAAAGATGGCTTACATGGGCCTTTTCTCTCTCAGGAAAAGACATGTGAGACGCAGGAACATGTTTGAGCAGTAAGTTGTGGACAATCTTCCCTTCAAAATTATTTTAAAATTATCCTAGATGCAGAACTCCTGCAGTCAGATACAGGGAAGGTGACTTTAAAAAGTCCCATTAAATTCATATGACAATATAACTATTTTGTAGACCTTGATTCTCCTCCTTTAATTCTTAATTTCCCCCTTTCCAAGATAAGGTTGATATGATTAACAGCTCAGTAAATAATAGCAACTTATGATGATTAGATTAAAAGGTTATTTAGAAAGGCATAAGAATAAAATACAATTTATTAAAGGGATATCGTACACAGGGATGTGGACATCTTTACTCAAGTATTCCAACACCATAGCAATGCTAAACTGCGTTTACTTTCTTCACGTATAAAAAGATGTGCCGAAAGATGCATGCCTTACCAGTTTCTGTTCTATTGGATATGGCCATAGGTGACACCCTTCTCTAGAAAAGCAAACTGCAAAGCGTCACACAGAGAGTAGATATCCTAAGGTCACTCACACGGTCATTTGTCCAGCCTGCCCTTCAGGAGAACATTAAATCTTTGCTCATTTCTAAACGTTCAGTAAAATGCTTGGACCTCTTGGGAAATAGAAGTAATCAATTTCTTTGTTTTTTTTTTTTTTTTTTTTAGAACTAACTTCCCTTTTATTAATGTATTCTGTTATATTTCTGACCTAAATTAAGTCCTTTGCAAAAGGGACAACTTACCTCAAGTTCAGTCTGAAAATAAAGTGTTCTACAGTGTTTTAAAGTATTTCAGAAGATTTGCCCCTTCTGGTACAAAGCCGTGTTCTATAACCAGTACCATCGGGTGAGTGTAGACAGGCCCCACACGAGAGAGCCCTCTCAGGAGGGGGATTTCTAGGACGTGTCTAATCCCGGCATGAAGTGATGATGGGGATAATTTGCCTTTCGAATCCGACAGATTGAAAAGGGAGAAGATGCTAAGCTAGATGCCCGTTTTCTGGAAGGAACAGTTCGTGGAGGCTGCTTTCTGCTCCCGGAATACATGAGCCTGGCGCGAACAGATTGTACGACTTATGGCGCCAAACAGACGGTGGAGAAAACTGGCCTATTCCGCTGGATGCAAGGACCTGCGGATCCTTCCACATGGGACATTTTTACAAAACCCGCACCAAAAATCCACTCAGTGTTCTGCTTTTCAATTTGAATGCGTTTTTCTCTGCCCTCGGCACAGATTCCCATTGCAAACCGGTGACGGTATAAATAAAGCGGCTGTGTTCTAGGCCATTAGGCCGGGTAGAGTGGATTCGAGAAAGTACTAATGGTCCTCCCGGCACTGTGCCCTCGGCTGAGTTTGTGTTAAAAGGTTTGACCTGCCACTCCTGCTGCCACCATGACTTCCCGTCTCGCTCCAGGACCGCGGCACAGCTAGTTGTGACCCCAAGTCAGGGCGTTTCTCCCAAAAGCAAGCCTGAGGGGACAGCCCCGTAAGGGACCGAGGTCAGAGGCCCAGGGATAAACGCACCCCGGCCCGCCCTGACACCTCCCCGCCTGTCCGCGGGGGTTAGGACGCAGACTGCCGGCCGGGAGCACCTCACTGAACGTCTGACCTCACGGGAGAGCCCTTCGCAGAAACAGGCCTTGAAGGGGCGAAGCGGAAGGAGGGCCCTGGGACAGAAGGCCTCCGACCGAGAGAAAGCGGTGCGCGGAGTGGCCCGGGGCCCTCGGGGGACTCGCTGGCTTCTAAACGGTAAAGGACCAGCGCTGCCGTCGGAGGGCCGCCCTCGAGAGCCCGGCTTCTCCACCCAGGCTGGCGGCCAGCTGCTCTGCTCGGGGGCAGCGCACCCACGTCGGGATCGGCCTCGTGAGGCTTCGCTCCTACGGGGTCCTCTCTAAATTTCCAAACATCCCACATACTCCCCAAAGAAACTCTCCCTACAACAAATAAAAACACAGGTTTGGGGTTAGTTTGCAGAATTTTCTGGGGTTTCAGTATTTTTCTCAGCCCGGTCCAAACCGAAGGGGTTATAAATATCCAGAACCAGTCTACGGATAAATTATGAGGAAAAGAGCCTCGCTCTTTCGGGGACACTTACTACAGATACATCCCATTAATGAGGTAGTCCGATTCCTCAGACGTGATGGGCCGAGCTTTCTTGAGTCTCTGCTTCACCAGGCGCAGCCGGCAGGCCACCAGCAGCAGCAGCAGGGCGGTGACGGCCAGGCCCAGCGCCAGCGGCAGCACCGCGCCTGGGGGGGGGGGGGCACAGGGCAGGTCAGCGATCGTCTACTGCACGGCCAGCCCTTGGGGAGCACCGCCCCAACGCCCCAACGGCCCCCCAGGCGGGCACCTGTGCGCCCTCCGCCCTACGGATGAGCTAAGGTGACCAGGTGAAGTCTCGGGTCCGAGGGCACTGGGCTTGGCGACGGCAGGCGCAGCGCCCCAACCCTGACTTCTTTCAAGCCCATCGTGTACCCAGTTCCTACAACACGTGGGGGGCGTCAGTGGGCCCCGGGGTTGCAGCCGTGCCCCCCCACCCCCGCTGTAACAGAAGCCGAACTGTCCGGCCAGCTGGGAAGACGGGGCGCCCACCGGAGCGGTTTTCATCGCGGGCACAGATGACATCTGGGGACCCATCCGTGAGCATTCTCTCGGAATAAGTATGGACTCACACCTCGTTTCTGGTACCGGTTAGGGCTTGAAGAAATTTCTTTTCTTTTCTAAATCCAGGGAACCTGGGGCACCTGGGTGGCTCAGTGGGTTGAAACCTCTGCCTTTGGCTCTGGTCATGATCTCAGGGTCCTGGGATCGAGCCCCGCATTGGGCGCTCTGCTCAGCAGGGAGCCTGCTTCCCTCTCTCTCTCTGCCTGCCTCTCTGCCTACTTGTGATCTCTCTCTCTCCCTCTCCCTCTCCCCCCCCTCCTCCTCTCTGTCAAATAAATAAATAAAAATCTTAAAAAAAAAAAAAAAAAGCCCAGGGAACCACCCTCAGCCCGTAAGAACCACTGCTGAGGGCCAACTTCCAACCATGCTGGCGTTATTCTGGCCAAGGGTACTTGAAGGAAAAATCTCCCTGGTCCTCCTCACAGGGTCTCTCTGGGGGGTGCGTCCGAGGCGCCAGGACGAGCAGCGGCCTGTCAAGGCCAGGGGGAGTCTGGGCGGGACGGGGCGCCCCGGGTCGGGCTTCCTCATCAAGCTCAGCAGGCTCTGTTCTAGGTCTGACCTCCTCTGGAGCCAGACCAGGCTCCGGGATGATATGGCGGAGCTGCTTTTAGCCCTCGGGGCTCCTGCCAACTCGTGGAATTAGAGGGATAAAAATGCCCAGCGCACAAGCTGATTCCATAACCTCTCCTCTCGTTCCCTCCCCCACTCGGCCAGCGGTGCTCCCGCCGCGGAGCTGGGTGCCGGTGACCCACGGCAGGCCCACGTCAGAGTCCCGGCGCCATCCTGAGTGCCTTTTTTTTTTTTTTAAGAATGATATATTTTTTAAAAGACTTATTTATTTGAGACAGAGAGAGAGAGTCCTGAGCAGCCTCCACACTCAGTGCGGAGCTGACACAGGGCTCGATCCCACGACCCTGAAATCATGACCTGAGCCGAAACCCAGAGTTCAAGGCCTCACCGACTGAGCCCCCAGGCGCCTGCACTCTTCTAAGCGCTCTGTGGTATAAATCACTTCATTCTCACGACCACGGTATGAGTTGGTACTATTATTATACCCATTTTGCAAAGGAAGGAACTAGGACATCAAGAATGAAGTGAGTCGGGGCGCCTGGGTGGCGCAGTTGGTTGAGCAACGGCCTTCGGCTCGGGTCATGATCCCGGAGTCCAGGGATCGAGTCCCACATCGGGCTCCCAGCTCCATGGGGAGTCCGCTTCTCACTCTGACCTGCTCTCTCTCACTCTCTCTCTTTCCTAATAAATAAATAAATAAATAAAATCTTTAAAAAAAAAAAAAAAAGAATGAAGCGAGTTGTCCGAGCTTGTAAGGTCGGCGGTGGAGTGAGGACCGGGCCCCAGGTCGCGCAGCTCCAGACCCAACGCTGGACCCAACGCCCACCCCAGCACCGCACAGAACTTCTCCAAAAGGGAAATGAGGTCATGATTTTTAATGACTTCAGCTCCGGGCAGGCAACCATTTAAATGAAAAAACACCATTAAGTACTATAGTTACTGTGATAGAATTAGATAGGAAATGCAGATGTAAAAGGAGCGGGCTGTGTATCTGGTTCATAGGATTTTCGCTCCAGCGGTTTAGATGGATGATGGCGCTCCTTTGGGATGGGTTGAGGATTAAGTGTATTTTCTTACATTTTTGGATTGAGATGCCTATACATGTTCCAGGTAGAATTTTCTTTAGGTTTCCGAAATTTTGATTTAAAGATTTATTTATTTTATTTATTTGAGAGAGAGAGGGCGGGAGAGAGAGCACACACGCCCACGGTAATGGGGGAGGGGGCGGGACAGAGGGACAGCAGGAGAGAGAGAATCTCAAGGAGGCTCCCTGCTGTGTACCGAGCCCATATCACAGCCCTGGGATCATGACCTGGGCTGACATCAGGAGCCAGATGCTTAACTGACTGAGCCCCCTAGGCGCCCCATAGGGCAAGCCAGGAGTGAGGCCCTAGGAAATACCAACGGTTAAGAGGGCAGATGAAAGACAACCTCAGAGAACAGAAAGAGACGGGCCAGAGAAGTGGCAGGGCAGCCAAGGGAGAGGAGTCCTGGAAGCACAGGGAAGAGACTATTTCAAGGAAGCACTTGCCTGAACCAAATGCTAAGAGGTCAAGTGGGGTGAAGCCCGGAGAAGCCAATGGACTTAGCAATCAGAAATTCTTTTCAGGGAGACTGAAGATAGGCATGCTGTTTATTTTTATGTGTTGGGAGAGATCTGAAAGTGACTGCAGTTGTTGAGAGAACGAGCCCGTAGAGAAACAGATGAAAACCACAGGAGAGTTAATCAATGAGGGAGAAACGTACCTGAGAAGATTTGGGGCTTGTATCAAGGTCAGGGGAGACTGACTTTGGAAAGAGGGGACACTTTTTCCTTTAGTACCGAAGGAAAGGAAGCGGGTCGGTGCAAAGGACAAGCATTCCTGTTTGGGAAGGCATCGCTGAGGACGATCGCTCTGCTTGTTCAGGGGTGGGAAAAGGACTAGAGGCTGCCCCCCTAAACGTGCGTGATTTGCATAAGGGTGAGCACCAGTGCTTAGGCTGCGGGGAAGAGGGCTGTTCTCGAAGATCCCAGTCCCAGGTCTGGGGGAGCAGAGGCAGCTCGGGTAACAACAGAGGAGACATAGAATCTCGGGTAATTTTCTATTTGCCAAGTCAGAGATGAGGTGGCTAAACTGTCAAATTGATTCCTGTTTAATGATTTGAATGCAAGGAACATGAAATCTCCCATAAAGAACTTGCTAGAATACTGTAAATTATTCTAGACTTCTCAATGCCCATTTGGCATGGTTTCTTCACTGTCTTTAGTTTGGGGATTTGGAGATTTAAAATTTTCTAACCCCTTATGAAACACATCATGATATAATTGTCTCAGGAACCAGCTAAGGAGATGAGTCAGGTATTCTGCTCGTTGGAGTGGGAGTGGGAGTGGGCATGACATTCGCAATACATGATTCATAACTGGAGCAGGCAATGGGCGGTTAGCACAGAGGCTCTCCGCATACATCCAGGCACAGGGGCCGGGCAGGCCTGCTTCCCCTTCACGTGTGCATGGGGGACAGGCCCCTTCTTTCAAATATCTGGGGACTGGGTAAGTCCAGCAGCCCGAGCAGCATCTAGGTGCTTAGGGTCTGGATTCTTCTGACCTCTGTTGGTCAATGGTTATGCTTTACTGTTGTCCAGATTTTACAAGGAATGCCCTGGGGTAAAAAGAAAGCCTTCTCCAGGTTCAGATCTATAATTTAAGAAATTATAGATCATCTTTCTTTCTCCTAAATCTTCTACTAATTAGTTTGTGGGACTTAGGACTAAAACCTACCTTTCTATAGAACTGGATCGAAAGTGTTTTCTTTCTAGTTAAAACCACCCAAATCAGGGAATTGTGGTATTCTTCTTGTACTCACTACAGAGTCCCTGGACCTCCAACACTCTGTCTTCATTCCTGTTGTCTTCGGTCTTTATCGCTGGAGGGAACCAGGTGCTCTAAGACCTTTCCTCCGTATCAGAACCAAGTCAAGCAGAAGAGCCCCCACTTATCTGGCTCGTTGTATGAGCTGCGCAGTGTCCCATGCTTGCTCCCCAATGACTGTGAAGCACGGGCAGTTGGTATCTCCATGTTCCTAATGAGGAGGTTGGGATCCAGAGAGAGAAAATTGCCCTCCCCCATCATGGAGTTTAGTGGTGAAGCAAGGGCTTGAACCTTGGCATCAGATTCTAGAGCCTCTATTCTCGACCTCTGTGCACGAGTATTACTCTTCCCACAGAAATGCTATGCCTGGGAAGGAATGTAGTGATAATCTAGTCTGATCAACCTATAAAAGAGGAGCCAGGGTCCAAAGACGTGAGGTTACGAGTTGAAGAGCCCCACCCCGCTGCGCTATAGAGGAGGTGGGACTCCGAGGGTTCCTCTGACCCACAGATCTTGTCGTGGACCCCGGCAGCCTCATCTGATAACTATGACTAGAGGATCTGTGATTCCGCAGATATTTATACTCTGCAGTGAATTTCCGAGTCACACATTTACCTGTTTCTGGGGCCGGGTGTTCCCCTCCTCCTCCTCCTCGATCGCTCTTGGACTCAAAAATATAATTTTCCTCTTTTCGGTTCTTCCCCGAGGAACCACGATCTACAGGAGAGAAATAGAACATATACTGAAGGTACAGCAGAAACTTCAGGAAACAGACATGAAAATACAGCCTTTTTTATTTATTTTCTTTTAGGATGGATTTAAAGGACTTACAGAATTTATTTCTCTAGTAAACCTAGGTCTGTGTTGGATACTAATGCACTAGGTGGCTCACGTGGCCGGTTTAGTGACGCGGAGAACGGGGCTGGAACAACACCGCTGGCAGAGAGAGGGGGAGAGGCACCCGGCACCGGAAGTCCTCTGGGCGCCCTGACCCTGGAGGAGGAGGGAGAGGCATTGGCTCGAAAAGTCAAGGGTAATGTCTGGACTTCATAGCATGGAAAGCAGAAGCAGTCCACAGAGGTTTTTCTTTAAAAGATGAACAGCCAGCAGGTACCTGGGTGGCTCGGCCAGTTAGGTGTCGGCTTTGGGCTCAGGTCATGATCTCAGGGTCCCAGGATCGAGTCCCGTGTCAGGCTCCCTGCTCTATGGGGAGCCTGCTTCCCCTTCTGAACCTCTGCTTCTCTCGGGGCTTTCTCTCAAATACATAAATAAATAAGATCTTTTAAAAAAAAATGAGCAAGGGGGGGCAAGATGGCGGAGAAGTAAGAGATCCTGCAGCAACCGGTCCCCAAAAGTGAGCTGGAAATCTACCAGAACACGCTGAACACCCATGAAATCACCCTGAGGAGAAAGATTTCTTACCCACGGATCTCTCCGAGAGCAGAAGACAGCAGTGGAGAGGTAAAAGCAAAGTGGGAACACTCGAGCTGATATCGGAGGATAAATAAAAGGGGGAGGGAGCCACCAGAAGCTAACCAAGGACAGTAATACCCCAAAGGAAAGTGCCCGGTGGCGGGGGACCAGCATTAATGTAGAGTCCCTTAAAAACACTTAAAAAGAGCAAAAAGTTCGGAGGAGTAACTAGTGGAAGGGGGTGGTCGCGGGCACCGGCGCTTGGACCCACTCTCCCAGGAAGGAGCGCCCCAAAGTGAGATGGGTGGGGGAATCCAGTCCGCGATTCCTGAACCTGCAGCTTTCCGCTCTCTGCAACAACCTGTGGCTGGCGTGCACCTGCAAGCACCTTTAGAGAGTCTGCGGTGTCCACGAGCCGCAGCTTTTCCTGTGTGCGCCCGCCACCGCGACATTCGCGGCCCTCTGCAGAGCCTGAGCGATCCCCGCCGGCCATGGAGAAAATGCAGGCAAGCGGCCTAACCTCCAGGGTGCCCCTCGCGGAGTCACAGAAAGGCAGCTGGGGTCGCGACTTTCCCGGCCCGCCGGAGACCTCCTGGGTCCGCGCTTGGGAGCCGCAGAAAGGCGGCTGGGGTCGCGCGCCACCTCGGACAGGCTGCCCTGTGAGCAGAAATTTCGTGGAGGGGAGTGTGTGTTCTGAACCACACAGAGGGGAGCAGAGACTCGGGCTTCCTGCAACTCAGAGGTCTGAGTGCTTCTGGGCAGATTCATTGCTTGGACTCCCTGAAAAGGTGAAAAAGCTACAAAAGGCCAAAAACCTTCAGGGAGCGAGAGACTGAGAAACCGGTTTCCACAGAGCTCAGCCCCTTGACTGGGGGGCAGGGGGACTCAACTCAAGCAAGACTGACTGGAAAACAACGCGGCAGGCCCCTCCCCCAGAAGACCAGTCAAAAAACAAAAGGACTACAACCACAGGGTCCCCATAAAACTTGAAACCCCCAACGCCAGGGGAAAGCAATATATTAAGCTCCTGGTAATACCTTCAAACCTGTATATTTCATAGATACAAGTTTGTTTTTGTTTTCTCTTTCTTATTCTCTCTCTTTTTTTATTTTATTTTAGTATTCACTTGCTTTCACATTTCTTTTTTCTTTTATCTT
>CM052802.1:14124360-14151656 GCA_028533885.1 Nasua narica | reverse complement strand
CAGGAGAGACTGTGGACTCTGAGCAACAAAATGAGGGTTTTGGAGGGGAGGGGGTCGGGAGGTGGGTGAGCCTGGTGGTGGGTATTGAGAAGGGCACGTATTGCATGGAGCACTGGGTGTGGTGCATGAACAATCAATCTTGTAACACTGAAAAATTAAAATAACCATATTTGGGGAGAAAAAAAATGAGCAGTGAGCACACCTAGGGCACTCAGACATGCTCTTTGGCTTTCTGACCTCACCCCTACTTAGCAGTGGTTCATCGCCTCATGTGTTCTGGTTTGGTCAGAGAGGTTGGGCTCCTGCCCAGGTTCTTTCAAGTAGTACGTGGGTCACAGGGCTGGGGTTTATTTATTTTTACTTACTTATTTTTTGAGAGAGAGAGAGTGTGTGTGTGTGTGTGTGTGTGTGTGTGTGTGTGTGTGTGCATGTGTGCCAGGAAGTGCTGGGAGGTGCAGAGGGAGGAGAGAGAGAATCTTAACCAGCTGAGCCACCCAGGGGCCCCAGGGCTGGGATTTAAACCGAGGTGTGTCTAACTGCTTGCTTGTCAGCGGAAACCAGCCCTTGTGATGTTCTTGTTATTAACACAGTTAACAATGTGTTGTTAATTGCTCACTCTATTCAGTTATATGATATTACTGAGAGCGGATAGTGAGAAAGGTCAACTCTTAGGACTTTTAGTGCAGGTCTGATGAGCTGCGATCGAACCACCGTATCATCTCCTATCTGTGTGCTTATTACATTGATGACATAATGAGGAATGAGCTAGTGGGGTCACCTTCCTGTTGTGATCTCAGGGGAGACCGTGGGACAATATAATTCTCAGTGACAATATATTAGAAATGATGAGCTGACATGGGGAATTTTACTGAGAAACAGAACCAAATTTTAAAGCTTTTGTACTCACAGGTTATCAACAGGTATGTTTGTAACTCCTGCAGCAGAAATCAGGCGACTTCAATAGAGTATTCACAAAATTCTTTGTAATTTGTACTAAGGGATATGCCTGGATTTACTAAGGATCACAAAAATTAAACGGATGCTGGAAAGTTGTGACGTTATCGAAGGCACCTACTAGAGCCTGAAAGCCATGACTTACACGGATCATAGCAGTCACGGGCTAACGGTGTTAAAGAGAAGGGACCACAAATACATTTCATGTCTTTAAGGCATCCCTGACACTCCTTTTCACCGAGCCTCACAAGCCATCCGTCCCCGTACAGCGCGGACATTGGCCAGGATACCCTGCGAAGAAATATCCCCAACTTTTGCGGCCGCTCCTCTCTGTCCTCATGGCCATGGCCTTAGGTCTCTGTCACTTTCTGTCACTTTTAACTCAAGCACTGCCAGAGCCTCGGCAGGCCCCGGGGGTAGGGGGGTGGGGGGGTGGGTGGGTGGTGGTGGTGGTGGTGTGTGTGTCTGCAAAGGCTCCTCCTCCAGGAGGCCGGCCCGGGTTTGCTCGCAGCCCAGGCTGCAGCAGGCTCCCTGCCTTCTGCTGTCCTTCTCCAGGTTACGCTAAAGGACCCGTCCAGGTCTCCTGCATACAGCCAGTAATGTGCGCTGTCCTCCATAAACTCCCGCCCCCAAGAGAACGGGAGACACGAGGAAGGCAGACGCAACTCCTTATAGGCCAGTGAGTCAGATTTACCTTCCACGCTGATGGCTATGATTGGCCACTTGACGGTGGTGGTGGAAGGGCCACTCCCATCCAGAACCGTGAGGGGAGCAAAAGGAAGAGGAGCGGCCAGGGAGAGACTATCTCATGGGCAAAGGGATGGCTGCCTGCAGCTGTGGGGACCTGTGTCCCAGTAGGATGGGGACAGGGACTAACTGAATTTAAGCCACTGGGGCTGGTGGAGCACTGAGGCCATTGAGAAGCTGGGCTGTCCTCCGCATGGCAAACTGATTTCAACCTCTTTGGATTTTGCGGACCAATTAAAATTCAAAGTGGGCCAATTTAGGGTTGTCAATTTTTTGTTTTGCCAAATAAAGACATTGAAAGAAATGGTCATTTACGAAGGCCATTACCTTCACTTCGTTATAAATCAAGGGAATGTGTAAACCTACAGAACATAGAGTTTAATACATAAAAAGGACTGATCTTTAAATTGAATACATACAGCCTTATAAAAAACGAACTGCTTTGTCCTTATTGCTCTCATTTTTGCCATGAATGAATGAAAGGTTTATTATGGGTGGGTACTGATCCTTCCTCTGCTGCCTTTGGGACTAAATTTGGTCATCCACCTTCTTGGTCATCCACCTGTCCGGAAGCCTCAGAGGGCTTCCGAGGTCCTCCATATTGCCCTCGACTCCCAACAAGCATCCCTCCCTTTGGGTAGCTGGGATCGCCTGCTTCAGTAACTGTCATTCCCAAACCCATTTGCTCATGCAATTAACTAGAACCCTTGTTTTCCATGTATGCAAACTCTTTCTGGCCATTGTTTGGGAGCACAGTGGAACGTCCATGCCTGTCACAGGCAGGGCCACCTGTCCGCGAGGCACAACGGGCACAGAGCCTGCAAAAATGTTTCAATTTGATTTCTCTTAAAATCACAAAAACAATGCATATGGTATAACACACATATAATAGTGAATCTAGCCTGGTGTCACAATCTCTATACCAACACAGTCGTAAATTGTAACATTTTGTTTATTACAAAGTCACAATGCAGATCCACAAGTACCCGACCCTGACTTCTCCAGCACCCACAGATCTCTTCCGAGCTTCTCATGCCCTAATAGAAAGTACTGTACAAGCAGGTCTCCAGGGAACTGTAGCCGTTTCTTGTCTCTGCAGCTAAGAGAAAAGGTCTGAACTCAGTGAGGCTTGCTGCCCAAGTCATCATCCCGCTGGGGCTGGTATCACACGCGGAGTTAAATTACACACTAGTCCCATGACCTAGTCTAAGTCCTTCATCTCTCTGTGTCTCCCTGTCTTCATCCATAAAATGTGGCTAATGATTTCTGCACATCACCAGTTGCCATAAAGACCAAAGAAGTGCACAGTGATGGGCACTCGGAAGTCCTCTCTCCAGTAATAAATCTGGCAGTGGGAAAATCACATGGCTGAGAACTCATGTCCCACTTTTTAAAAATAATGAGCCAGGAATGAAAACACCAAAATTTACCAACCTCTAATTCTTTTCAGAGGATTAACTCAGTTGTCTTTTACCCAGTGGAAAAATATAAAATAACTACATTCACAAGCCCCCCCCCCATCTCTTTCCAATGTTGATGAGAGATGGCTAGTCCTCATTCTGAGGAGGAACTCGGTCCTGGGGCCACCGCTGCACTGTTTTTATTTTTTATTTGAATTAACTGTCTTACAGGCTCGTCGCTCTCTTACCCTCATGAGGTTCCTAGTGAGCGCCGCTGCCCTCGAATGCTCCGGCAAAAATTCATCAGGCATGAACGGCTACTGAGAGACCTAGATTATATTTACATACAAAGTCTCATACCATCCTTGCAGCAACACTGTGAGAAGATACTATTGTCCTCTCACAGGCAAGGAAATGCAGTTGAGAGCAGTTAATTCCCTGGATCCTAGTAACTCGCGGGGCTGGAATTAGAACCCAGGACTGGTCCAGAGTTGGAGCGTTTCTACTCAGCCACACTGCTCTCAGAGCCACAGGTCCAAGAACGGAGTGGAGACCATATTTATTTACTCCTATCTAAGCAAATCAAAATCCCTAGGCAAAACCTGCAAATGTAAATATTTCCTTAGGAAGTCTGAGACCACGCTCTATTAAGGATGCAACAGAGAAAGAGGTTAATTGTACTTAGAAAGGGGATCTTGCCCTGGAGATGGGTTCACGTGGAAAACTAGACAAATTCATTCTGCATCTTCAGCTGCCAACTGTGAAGAGTATTTTCTTAGCTGCCCCCCTCCTTGGGGAGAGGAAGCCAGTGCTGCAGGAGGCAGGAGGGATCGGGCGTTAGGGAGAGGGCAGCGCGCAGGAGGCTTAAGAAGACACAATTGCCACAGACTAGAATTTTCAGGGGATTTGCCCTCCTCAAGTTGGTATTTGAGATGTGAATTTCTGTTTTCTACATTTCAGGGAGGAATTCACTGCCATTTTCAGACTGATTCACTTTTCCTAGACGCCACCGTATGGAACATCAGAGAGAATGCTTCACCTCCACGTGTCCGACGGTGGGCTCTAACCAGAGTGGCAAGTCAGAACAAACAAGACTAAGGTGGCATTTGCTTCTGCAGATAACTTATTTCTAATAACCCTTTTAGAGAAGTTAATGTCTTAGGAAATGGTTTTTCCCCTTTTCTGAGTGACCGATTGTGTTACCCGTACGCACACAGCCTCGCATTCACAGAAGGTGTTGGAAGCTGTCCAACTTGCGAGTTGTTTTGATTTCATTTTCAGTCACCATAGAACATGCAGGCATGTTCTGGAAGGGAGGTGGAAAGACCAGCTGGAAAAGTGGCTACAATATGGGCTTGCCTTCCAGAATGCTCTGTGGCTTCCTGTGACCACCTGCCAATGAACACAGACAACATAACTGCTCTTTGTCACTATTCACCAGCAAGCAGGGCTTTGCACAGCTGCAAAGTCGGGAAGAGGGAGCTCCCTTCAGGAAGTGTTCTGGATTGTTCTAGGATAAGATCTGTCCATTTCAGAAAAGAGCTGATTTTGTTGGAGCCTAACAGGCTATTCAGTTATGCTGCTTATCAGGCTTCAACAGATCCAAACTACCTAACCAGAAATGTTGTTTTATAGTTTCAAGATGTTTTGGCAATAAGAAAAGAGACAGTCCAGCCTAATGAAAAGATGACCTACTCACGAAAAATACAGGGTCCCTGAAAAAGCCCTTTTGAATACGGTTTATAAGGATATCCTTTCTGGATAAGACACCTCCCACAATAAAGCAAAGGTCAGGGCCGCCGGGGTGGTTCAGTTATTCATCTGCCTTCCGCTGGGGTCATGGTCCCAGGGTCCTGGGATCAAGCCCGGGGTTGGGTTCCCTGCTTGGCAGGAAGCCTGCTTCTCCCACTCCCACTCCCCCTGCTTGTGTTCCCTCTCGCGGTGTTTCTGTCAAATAAATAAAAAATCTTAAAAAAAAAAAAAAATAAAGCAAAGGTCACAGTTGCTCCCTGCAGCTACGGCCAGAGAGAAAGGCAAGGCTTCAGCACGTTTGGGGGGGCGGGGTGAGAAAGTGCAGGCCGAGCCCCCCGCAGCCGTGCAGAAACTGTGCCTTCTCCCAAGTCTGTGTTTCTGTCCAAGTCTGTGTTTTGGTCCCGATCCTTAGGGAATCTGGTTGACCTGGTGCGCTGGACATGAATTCTCAAGTTTCAAAAAAACTGGACTCATTGTGAACGTGGATCCACTTTTCTATCACTCCGCAGGGCTGGGAGGCAGGTTTCTTTCCTCTGGCTGGGTCAGAGAGAAGAGGACAGCCTTGCTCCTGAGCGACCTGGCTCCCAGGGGACAGGCTCCGCACACGCAGGCGCGTCTAACAATCCAGCCATTGAGCCCCTGCGGCTGAACACAGGCGGCGCCCCAGACCCACTGCAGCACCCCCGGCCCAGTGCGAGCCCCCCCACCCCGGCCCAGTGCGGGGCGGGCCCCCCACCCTGTGCAAACCGGCCCAGTGCGGGCCGACCCTGCCCAGCTCCGACCCGGCGGGGAGGGAGGGGAGGGCACGGAGCGGGCGGTCCTGGCCTAACCCAGTATTGGTACACATCCTTGGTTTTATCCTTGGTAACATGCTTAGGAGAAATTCCTTTTTTAAAAAGATTTTATTTATTTATTTGACAGAGAGAGATCACAAGTAGGCAGAGAGGCAGGCAGAGAGAGAGGGGGAAGCAGGTTCCCCGCCGAGCAGAGAGCCAGATGCGGACTCGATGCCAGGACCCTGAGATCATGACCTGAGCCAAAGGCAGAGGCTTAAGGACTGAGCCACCCAGGCGCCCCAGGAATTCCTAATTGTGAGATAATTGAATCAGGCCACATGCAGATTTAATGCTTCAGAATCGGCCCTCTAGAAGATTATACTAAATTAAAAAAAAAAAAAAAGTTTACTTATTTTAGGGGGAGCGCTCGTGGAGGGGAGGGGCATAGGGGGAGAGAGAGAGAATCTTAAGCAGATTCCCCACTGAGAGGGGGGCCCTGGGCAGGGCTTGATTTCAGGGCCCTGAGATCACGACCAGAGCAGAAACCAAAACCAAGAGTTGGTTGCTTTAGGGAAGTTGCCACACAGGCACCCACGGCTGTACCAGTTCTAATCCCACCCAAAGTGCATGAGTCTTGTTTCTCTGCACTTTGTACAGTAATTATATTTTTCCACCTTGCTAATGAGACCCATGAAAAACTGCATTTCATCACTTTCTGTACTTCATTATGGGTATTAATCCTGGTATATCTTTAATATATCTTCAATGAGTTAAGTTTCTTTTATCCTCACAGCATGTCTGTGGGGGAAGGAAGTGGCCGAAAATTTAACTTGTCCATATGAATTGAACTAGCTGATGATCCTTGAAAAACCCAGGCACAGGTTGACAATAGTGTGCATTTTTAAATGTATTTATGTTATGCTGGGTAGAGGATAACTTACCTCGCATGAAATCGGAGGCTGGGGATGCTAGCGTGGGGGTCTTAGGGATGGGGAGGGAGGACATAGTTGCTGTCTCAACAACCTGCATATTCCTTTCAAACATTTTCAAAGTTCTGTGCTTCTCTTCCCACTTTCTCCACACTGGACATCCAAATACTGTGTTTTCTTTCTTCACCCGTCCCCACTCACCTTCCCCCTAGCACCCATCAGTTTGTTCTCTGTATTTATGAATCAGTTTTTGTGTGTGTGTTTGTTTCTCACAAAGGTTTTTGTTTTTCATGGGTATGTAATAACACATGAATATACTCCTGAGAAAAATAAAAGTTTTGTAAACATGACATGTTCCTAATTTTGTTAAAGGGAATTAAGGTCCAAAAAACTACTAGAACTGGGGCGCCTGGGTGGCTCAGTGGGTTAAAGCCTCTGCCTTCGGCTCAGGTCATGATCTCAGGGTCCTGGGATCGGGCCCCGCATCGGGCTCTTTGCTCGGCGGGGAGCCTGCTTCCCCCTCTCTCTGTGCCTGCCTCTCTGCCTACTTGTGATCTCTCTGTCAAATAAATAAATAAAATCTAAAAAAAAAAAACAAAAAAACCCGACTAGAACTGATAAATGAATTCAGTAAATTTGTGGGATACAAAATTAATATACAGAAATCTGTCCCATTTCTATACATTAATAATGAAATAGCAGAAAGAAAAATTAAGAGAAAAATTCCATTTGCAATTGCACCAAAAGGAATAAAATATCTAGGAATAAACTTAATCCAGGAGGTGAAAGACTTGAACTCTGAAAACTGTAAAATGTTGATGAAAGAAACTGAAACTGATGCAAACAAATGGAAAGACATTCCATGCTCATGGCTTGGAAGAACCAATATTGTGAAAATGTCTATACTACCTAAAGTAATCCACAGATTTAATGCAATCCCTATCAAAGTACCAATAACATTTTTCACAAAACTAGAACAAATAATCTTAAAATTTATATAAAACCTCAGAAAACCCCAATGTTGTAGAGATTGCCAAAGCAATCCTGAGAAAGAAGAACGAAACTGGAGGAATTATAATCCTCAACTTCAAGACATATTATGAAGCTTTAGCAATCAAACCAGTATGGTACTGGCACAAAAACAGACACATAGATCAATGGAACAGGATAGAAAATAAAAAAATAAGGCCACAACTATATGGTCAAAGGAAGCAAGAATATACAATGAAGAAAAGACAGTTTTTTCCAATAAATAAATAAATAAATAAATAAATAAATAAATAAATGTTGGAAAAACCGGACAGCCACATGCAAAAGAATGAAACTGGACACTTTCTAACACCCTACACAAAAATAAACTCAAAATGGATTAAGGACCTAAATGTGAGACCTGAAACTATAAAACTTCTAGAAGAAAACATAGGCAGTGATTTCGTTAATGTCTTTAAATTTCTTTAATGTAGAAACATTTTTCTAGATATGTCTCCTCAGGCAAGGGAAACAAAAACAAAATTAAAGTATTGGGACTACGTAAAAGTAAAAAGCTTTTGCACATCAAATGAAACCATCAATAAAATGACAAGGCAACCTACTGAATGGGAGAAGGTATTTGCAAATGATATATCCAGTAATTGGTTAACATCCAAAATCTATAAAGAACTTAATAAAGCTAACACCAAAAAAACCCCACAAAAAAACCCAAAAAACAGATAATCTGATTAAAATGGGCAGAAGATCTAAATAGACATTTTTCCAAAAAAGATATATAAATAGCCAACAGACACATGAAAAGATGCCCAACACCACTAACCATCAGGGAAAAGTAAATCAAGACCACAGTAAGCTATCACCTCACACCTGTCACACGGCTAAGCACAGACAACAAGTAACACAGGTATTGATGAGGACATGGGAAAAAAAAGAATCTTCGTATACCGTTGGTGGGAATGTGAACTGGTAAAATTACTGTGGAAAACAACATGGAGTTTCCTCAAAAAATTAAAAACAGAATTATAATATGGTCTAGTAATTCCACTACGGGGGTATTTACCCAAAGAAAACAGAACATTAATTCAAAAGATACATAAGCCCCTTTGTTTACAGCAGCATTATTTACAATAGTCAAGATATGGAAGCAGGCCAGGCCCCTCCATAGCTGAATGGGTAAAGAAGAGGGGGTATATACACACAGTGGAATATTACTCAGCCATAAAAAGAGTGAAATCTTGCCATTTGCAACAAGGTGGATGGACCTAAAGAGTGTTAGACTAGGTGAAATAAGTCAGACAGAGAAAAACAAATACCACAGGATTTCACTCATTGAAATTAAGAAACAAAACAAAAAACAAAAGAAAAACAAAAGAAACAAAAACAAAAAACCAGATTTTTTTTTTTAAAGATTTTATTTATTTATTTGAGAGACAGAGAAAGTGAAAGAGAGCATGAGAGGAGAGAAGGTTAGAGGAAGAAGCAGACTCCCCATGGAGCTGGGAGCCCGATGTGGGACTCGATCCCAGAACTCAAGGATCATGACCTGAGCCGAAGGCAGTTGCTCAACCAACTGAGCCACGCAGGCGCCCCCCAAAAACCAGATTTTTAAACACAGAGAACAGACTGGTGGTTGGTTGCCAGAGGGGAAGGGTCTGGGGGGATGGGTGAAATAGGTAAAGGGGGTTAAGAGCACATTTATCATGAGGAGCACTGAGTAATGTAGAGCATTGTTGAATCACTCTATTGTGCACCTGAAACTAGAATGCTGTGTATTAATTATACCAAAAAAAGTGAATAAATGTGTGTATGGGGCACCTGGGAGACTCAGTCAGTTAAGTGGCTGCTTTCGGCTCAGGTCGTGATCCTGGGGTCCTGGGATCGAGCCCAGCATCAGCCTGGGTGGGAGAGCCTGCATCTCCCTCTCCCTCTGCCTGCTGCTCCGCTGCCTATGCTCGCTCCCTCTCTCTCTCTGTCAAATGAATACATAAAATCTTTAAAAAAATGTGTGTATTTATGTGTATAAAGTGACCAGAAAAAAAGTAACAAAATATTAAGTATGAGTTTTGCTAAATGGTTTTAATTTTTTCTTTATATTTTTTGTACTTTTCAAATTTTCTACAGTAAATATGTATGACTTTAATAGTTGTGAAAAACAATATATTATAAATATATCATTATACTTTAATATATATATATAATATAACATAATAACGGGACATTTAGTCTCTCTGCATCTGTGAAACTCCATTCCTTACATCTTCATAGCCAAAGTCAGAGGCTTATTATCAAAAAGGACAAAGCAGAGATTGCAAACACATTTCCAACTGTGCGCCAGCTCTCATCAGGTCGTGGTGTAGCCCTGAGCACTGTCAAGAAATTCTGAGGCTGAGTCCTCACTGCCAGGGAGACAGCTCTGGGATCAGGGAGCAGTCCCTGGCCTGGATAAGGGCACTAGCATCAGACTGTGGATCATTGCCGAAGCTCGCTCTGGGCTACACGGGGGCCTGGAGGTCGTCTGCTTGAAATCCCTTGCTAACTGGTGAGGAAACAGGTCCGGAGTATGAAGGAGCTTGCTCCAGGTTCTAAAGGCAGATCCAAGACTAGACCCAAATTAAGGACACGAGGGCTTTGGTCTCTGCTCCGCCTTCAGCGAATCCACCCGCGTCCACGTGAGCCTCTCTACCACAGAGACGCGGTGGTCTTCAACCCTTCCCTCCTGCCCAGAACACGGGTCTCCCCTGACTCTGACCTCCTGGGGGTGGGGGTGCGGGTGGGGGCTGTCTTTTCCTTTCATACCTTGCATTCGGGAAAAGACTACAGCAAGGCTTGGCTGGACTGACCGATTTGCCCAGCAGGGGGCAGTACCAACAAGGAAGAGACCCAACGCCGGGGCTGGAAAGCGCCTACATCTAAGCCCAAAGCGGAAAGTTTTCTGTAGATGCGCTTAAAATCTAAACAACAGATAAACAAGAGATTGGAAAGAAATATCCCCAAATATTAAAAGTTGTTTTCAGTAAAGGGTGGTGTTTTAAATCATTTTCCTTTTTTATTATTTGCATCTTCTGCAATGAAAAAAAATTTTCATCAAGAAGTTCCTAAAACAGTGACGGATTATTTCTGTATAATGTGGGCTGAAATGGGAGTCCTGAGAAGACATTTATGAAAGTGTACAGAAATGTGATATTCTATATTTCTATGTCAGCAACAAATACAAATGTGCAAAAATAAAAAAAAATAGAATGCTAGCCCTTCAGCAGTGCGAATATATTTAAAATTCTTATTAGCCTTATAGAAAGTACAAAAAATGACAGATTTAGTTAAATTGGGGATAAAACACTGAATTACTGGCACATGCAATTATTTCCATATGACATATTTTCTTCACATTTTTCACTTGCTTAGTGCGAAGAGGATTTACATGGATACATAGGGGTTATGCTGCTTCATCTCAAAATAACCTAAAATTTGACACTTAGTGCATTTGTTTCCTTAACCCAGGTGTTGAAGTTTCCTAATTCTAGCCAGAGAATGAGGCTGCCTGTGGAGCCCCCGCGCAGGTCCTTACCTGGCATCGCAGGATTGGTTTGGCTCTCTGCTCCCCAAAACATGGAACGATTCCTCTTTTCTGTGTTTGATAGTGCTGGTGGCTGGTTTTGGACAGTGACTTTCAGGGACTTTTCCAAGAAGGTGCTTCCTGCTGCATCTTTGCTTGGTCCTGTGGTTCTAGGCTGGGCAGTTGCGGTGTGGGTCGCCATCTTCCGGTCAAGGCTCACTGGAACATGGAAGAGCTACTGTTGGTTGTTGGGTTTCTGTTCTACGCTGTAATTAAAACCACTGAATTTGGTGGGGGCACCTGGGTGGCTCAGTCGGTTAAGTGGGCGACTCTTGGTTTTAGCTGAGGTCATGATCTCAAGGTCATAGAAGAGAGCCCCATGTGGGGCTCTGAGCTCAGTGGGGAGTCTACTTACCTCCTTCTCCCTCTGCCCCTCCCCCTTCTCCCCTCTCTCTCTCTCTCAAATAAATAAATAAATCTTAACAAAAACCCCTAAATTTGCAGTAGATTTAAAGTCATGGATATTTGGGAAAAATAACCATCGAAGGCATGTCAGAGGCCCATAAAAAACGTCTCTCTCTCAAATTGGGTAAACTGTTTTCTCTTCTTCCAATAATTGATTTTTTAAATGTCACCCATAAATCGACAAAAACAAAGCTTAAACCCCAGGTTTTGAGATTCTACAACCTTCTTCAAACCAGCACGTTCATTACACTTTCTGAAGTTTTCTTCTTTCTTGAGGTGTCCTTTTGTGTAGGTAGATGACATTATAAGATGGGTTTAGAGTCCTGACTTGGGCATACCCCAGTACATCGTAAAATTTCAAAAAAATTTATCAAAACAAAATCTTAACTCTAGTTTTTTAAAAAACCATGATCTTTTTTTTTTTTTTAAAAGACTCTATGTATTTATTTGACAGAGAGAGACGCAGCGAGAGAGGGAACACAAGCAGGGGGAATGGGAGAGGGAGAAGCGGGCCTCCTGTCAAGCAGGGAGCCCGATGAGGGTCTCGATCCCAGGACCCTGGGATCATGACCTGAGCTGAAGGCAGACACTTAATGACTGAGCCACCCAGACACCCCTAAAAAACATATCCTACACAGCTTTTTTAGGATGGGGAAAAATCTTTTGGAAAACTGAAAGCAATTTTTGAAAAATGTAAGCACTATAAAGAGTTTGATATTTAGAACTCAGATTAAGACTTCTAATAAATGCACACTTAATTTAAGGCCTAGCTTATTCACATGAAGTTAAACCTGAAACTGGGTAGAAAAAGAGCAACCGTGAGTTTGCTTTTTATTATGAGAATACAGACATCCCTTCTCCCCCGTTGCCTGAGAAGGCCATGCAGCTGACTCACGGTTTTGGCAGAAAGCCTCATCAGACCCATCCGGGCACTGCTCCACTCCATCACAAGCCAGCGGGATGTCAATGCAACAGCCATCGTCACAAAAGAAGTGGTAGCGAGAGCAAACCTTCAAGCATCCTGTTGACACAGTCTCATGTCAATGGAAGGTGGGAACAGCAACACTTCGCCACGTGCTATGTTTTGAGTTACAAAGACTAAATGCACAGTGAAATGCTTTGGGGTATAGAGATGCAAATAACGGGGAGACACGCAACTGTGTGAGCTGGAGCAACAGGTTTCTAGAAAGTGAAGGGTGTCTCCTTGACCTCCTGGCTTAATTCGGAGGCATCACCTTGGGTTCTCGTCTTGGCGCCATTCTCCAGGCCAAGAGTGCGTGTGAGAGACACGAGCAGAGAAGCCCAGCTCTGGTTGCTCCAGCCAGCCCTGGCTTGGCTCCCTCAGGGGTCTCCCTCTGCATGCCTTTGCTCATCCTGTCATCTCTGTGGGCCGCCTAACACTCGCCTGGCCGTGCTTTATTAGAGACACCATTTTATACATGCATGTCTCCTATTCTTGTTTCCTAAGTAATAAGTTTTACTGAGAGTAACTTTCTACTATTGAACCCTATTTGTTGACTATCATATTTTCTTGGTGCTCTAAAGAATAAACAAAATCTTTAGCTACTACCTGGTACAAATTTATTTTCCTTAAATAATGACAAATTGTCTCCAGAAAATTGTCCAAAAAATTGTCCCCCTTTTGGAGCTTTTAGTTTTTAATCTACAGTGTAATTCATAGGAGTTACCTGTATTTTATTGAAAGACATTCCCCTATTCCAGATTAAGCCAACTTTACCAGACTTAGCTATACAACAACGGGGTGACCGCTTTCACACAGGTTAATGCAGAGTAAAGGTTATCAGGCTAGGAGTAGCTCTTACGGAACTTCATAAGTTTCCAGGGACAGAAGGAACTAGACAATTCTCACAGGACATGGGAGAGTAGTAGGTGATGACATTCTACTGAAACAAATGGTTGAACCCGGGTCAAATCCTGGATACACATTCCTTTGGAAAGCAATTAAATTAGGGCCTGAGAAAGGAGTCCCTTTGGGTGCAAGGCAGGTTGAAAATACATTGATCCAGAAAGAAGAAGCGAGGAAATGGTGGTAGAAGCTCCTGAGAAAGAAGAGGAAGCAAAGAGCTTCAGTAATGACCGAGAATTTGGGCCCAGAAAGGGGAAATTGCTTCTGTCCCAGGAAAGGAGCCGAGAGAAGAAGTGAAGGGGAACTAGGTTACCCTGAACACCAAGCAGGAGGTAGCTACTGCTCACGGTCTTAAGATCATGACATGAAAATCCTAAATATCTCAAGGTTTTACTCATTCATTTGTAGTTCGGGAGAGAGATTGGTATTTGTCACTTGTCCATTCATTTCTAGATTAGTGGTCTCTAATTCTTTTTGACCACCCATCTGATCAACACATATGGTATTGTATATTCTACATGTTAGTAAATACACATCTCCATCTATAAATAATATGCATATACTACTATACTAACATACTAAACATGTTATGAAATATGCTAAAAATTTAAAGGAGAAGATTAAAAATTACTAAAAATATAAGTTCGGGCGTCTTCTTCTCCATCCTAAAGATGTCTATCCCTGGGGGATCCTCTTTGGAGACCACTAATCTAGATCATACTGCAGTGTTTGTTGGCTTGGCATTTGAGGAGATGATTTTCCTCCAAGCTGGAAAACACGCAGCCTCTATACCCAAAGTCAGTCACATTATTATCACATAAGCAGCGGTTACATGCTTGTCTGTTTCCCCCAGAAGGTTCACCCTTGGTTACCATCAGAGCTGTTTTTTTTTTTTAGATTTTATTTATTTATTTATTTGGCAGGGTGGGGGGGGGGACACAGCAGGCGGAGTGGGAGAGGGAGAAGCAGGCTTCCCGCTGAGCAGGGAGCCCGATCCCAGGACCCTGGGATCATGACCTCAGCTGAAGGCAGACGCTTAATGTTTGAGCCACCCAGGTGCCTCTACAACTGGGTTATTAACTGCAAGACCACTACATACACAAACAGAGGGGAGAGAAACACCGCTCTACCCCACTCTGGCTTTCAATGTCTCTATGTGGTGTTTTTTCACTTTAATTCATAGTATGTCACTCCAGTCTGGCCAGAGAGTGATTCCAGATAGCAGTTAATAACACAGCCCTTCTTTTTTATTTTCTATATCAAGTGACATACATAAGACCCATATCCAAGTGGCCTTTCCGTAACCAAAAGCGATTCATGTAACTTTCTGCCACTTCAAATACATTTTATTATCATCTTGGCGAAAGGCCGGAAATGGACAACTGGTGATTTACCTTTGGAGCCCCGGGAAATGGGCCGGAGCAAATAAGCCAGGCAAAAACCAGGCTGGTGCGGTGTTGGCCATCGGCCGGGACCTGCACTTGGAGCCCTTCTCCCTCCCAGGCACCTCGGGTGTACGGAAGCCATCCCTCTCCAACTTCTGCAGGGACAGCGGGGTATTCCTGCCTTCTACCCGGGAGCTCTTTCCTCCAGGTCAGCACAGGACGGGCTCCCTGTGCGGGTGAGCCCTGGGTCCCAGGAAGATAGCATCTGGGCTCCGCGGTCCCCCACAGGGAGTGAGTGGCGAGAGCCGAGGCCATATTTCCAATGGCCCTGGTGCAAGCCCAGCACGCCAGGGTACCCAAAAATGTTTTCTCTTTTCAAAGTTGTTTTTTGTTGTTGTTGTTTTTTTTAGTAATCTCTCTACACAATGTTGGGCTCAAACCCATGACCCCAAGCCCAAGAGTCACACACTCTTCCAACTGGGCCAGCCAGGTGCCCCTCAAACATATTCTGAATAACTGTCGGGCTCTCCTTCGAGGCTGCCCCGGCTGGCATGGGGCCAGCTCGGATTCCCGACCCGGAGGCTCCTCCCACTTGCCATCATGGCTTCAGAGGGCGGCAGGGACCAGGGAGCTTGGTGCCACGCCGGTCCCCAGGCAGTCACTCTCCTTCCTCATGGGACGCTGGAACCTTGGCTGGATGGGGAGTCAGCCAGCCACGTTGGGGGTGCTGCCTGTGCTCTGTCCCTGCGGAGGGCAAATGATCACGGCTGCCAAGTGTTCAGTCTTGCCTGGTTTCCAGTACGCATTCTGACCTATGTGGGATGGAAGACAGGACTGGCAACATAGAATCGGTTCCCACCCTTTTTACGCTTATTCTCCGAACTGCTGGCTTAATTACCATCTAATTACTGAGTCATCAGGGATGGCGAAGGCGTGCTGTGGGTCTGCTAGAGCTGAGGCTAGTGACTGTGGAGGCTCATTACGTGGGGCCGGGGCCGGGTCTACGGAGCACACCCCCCTCCGCCCAGGGTGGGGCTAGCGCAGCCCCATGCACCCCGTGTTCCCGCAGACACGCGGCATAGCCGCGGACCGAAGGACAAGACCCTCGGATACACGCTTATCTCTGCACTTCTCCAGAAGGGAGCTGAGGGGGGGTTGCCCTCTGCAATACCTCTGTATCTTTAGTGCTCTCAAATTCCATACATCTATTTCTTAAATTTGATGAGCTAATCTTAGAAACGTAGATGCCGGGGAAAGTGAGAAACAGATAAACGAGAAGAGCGAGTTTATACTGTGCAACACAGTGTGAGACCCATCACGTATGGGCAAAGCTGTATTATTAGTGTATCTGTGTAATGTGTCCATGAAAAATTTTAAATGGTCCTTTTAAATGGACACATGCACAATTTAAAAGGACTCTTACAATTTTTCATTTTAATTTGTTTTAAATACGCCTCTTAGCTACACTCTCTGAACATACATATCAAACAGACTGCTCGTCTTTAGACAAGATCCTCTCTGGGAAAAACCTTTTGTGAAAGCGAGTCAGGGAAGATGAAGAATCTATAGGGCCCTGTGGCTCACACAGTCTATTCTCATCCCCGGAGCCGCCTCTACCCCAATCCAGCAGTGCCACCAAGCCCTGAATGTAATGCAGCCTATTTTTATCTTATTTTTAGAGAAGACTCTTATTTAACAACAACCAAAAATAGAATGGAAGAGGGGTGCCTGGGGGGCTCAGTTGGTTAAGCGACCGACTCTTGATCTCAGCTCAGGTCTTGATCTCCGTGTGTGAGTTCAGGCCCTGGGTTGAGCTCCATGCTAGGTGTGGAGTCTACTTAAAAAAAAAAAAAAAGAAAGAAAAAAGAAGGGAAGAGCCCATGAAATGCAGTCAGAATACAAAATGCCCGTTTAATACCATCCTTGCGTGAAGAGCTGGTGTCTGTCGGCCACTGCGACTGCAGGGGAAGGCCTTCCCTCTCACCCCCTGTGGAGAAGGCCATGGGGAGCACTGTCACCGAGACATTGTCGGAGCTCCTCTGCCCGGCGGTGTCCATCACGGTGAGCTGGAAGGTGTATGTTCCCTCTCGTAAGTGGGACAGCTTCAGGGTTCCTGACTGAGGCACCTGGCAGGCAAACAGGAAAGAGCACCTTTAGTTACGAGAGCTGAGACATGAAGTCCAGCAGGCTCCGTCGGCCTCGGAGTCGTCCCCTGACTCGCCTCTCCACTCCCGGTCCAAGGATGGGAAATATCAAATCATACACTAGTTTGGCAGTTTGCCCCACTCGGAATTCACAATGCTCGTTTTAATCTGGGCTGACACTCTCCTTGACTAACAAGCCTTCACTTGTCCTTAGCAGCCGCTGTTCCAAACCTGTAAATCTTCCAAGCTCCGCACTCAATGGCTGGTGTCTTCCTTCTCAGCAGATGACTCACCTGCTTTGAGAAGAAAATTCGGACCATAATTATGGCCCTGAGTATGGCTCCCGCGCTCCCGCCATGCTGGGAATGCACCTGTATCTGTACCCGCTGTCCCCTCCTTTCCTCAGGCCGCAGACGAGCGGTCCCTCCTACACTCCCTCAACCCTCCATCTAGGCCCTGACCCCTTCCCTCTCTGACCTTCAGAACGCTGACTGTCAAGTAACTTCTCTTTCAAAAGGCTCTGCTGTCACTAGGCTCAAGTTTCTCTTGACCAAACAACAGCAAATCAAAAACCCTACACTCCAAGATCATCTCTAGCCATAAATCATACCTCCTTTCCATTTCAACTTAGCTTTTCGAAACCTTGTTCATGCTGCGCTTGCTGCTTCCATTCGCTCATTTTCCATTTATCCTTTATCCCACCCGTCTGGTTCCTTTCCTCACCTAACCCCTGAAACTGCTGGTAAAGCTCACTAACAGATCTAGCAAAGGTCACCGGGTTGTCAAGGTCAACGATACTTGCGAGCCTCGCCTCCCACCGGCTCCCTGTCCGCTGGCCCTCTTACTGTGTTTTATGACGTTGGCCACTGCTGGGTTTTGGAACTCCCGACTTCCCGGCTTCTGTTTCTGCATCTGAGCTCCCCAGCTACTCCTTGCCGCTCACCCCCAGGGACTTCACTTCTGCTCACTCCCCGAACCCACGGCCCCTTGATCCCCTCCTCTCCTCACACCACTTTTTAAGCAGCCCCCTGCTCACAGCAAGGGCGATAGCTTCTGAGGCTCGGTTCTACGTCACAATTTGGGGAGTCATTTTTGGATGCTCAATCCAGCTACTATATTTTCCAGCCCTCCCAAAGATTCTACAACGGTTTAATGTCCTTTTTGCTTAAATGAACTAGTCTGGAAAGCGGCTAAAAAAGAATCCTGACCGTTACCCGGTTTATTAGAGGGCTGCATTCACGCTCTTGAAAGTACAGAGTTGCTGCCCCGTGAGAACTATCAGCTGCTGGTTTGTATTCATGAAATCCTAGCATTGAGGTTCCTGCACATGACCCTGGCTTCGAGGCTTTGTCAGGACCACGTACACACACGAGCAGAAGGCGTTTCCATCCCTCAGAGGCAATGGAAGGAGGTACAGTCATTGCCACGCTTCAGGCCTCTCAGGAATCAGTCATGCAGAGCTCTGGTTACACACAGATTTCCCGGCCCAGCCAGAGTCTGAGTCGGAGGGTCTGAGCATCAGACGGATCTGGGCATCGGCGCGTAAGAGGCGCACCCAGACCACACGCCGGTGACACCGGAGGAAACACGAGTGAAGTGGTTAAGAGCGGAGTCTGGCGTCCAACAGAGCTGGGCTGGGGTACCCACTCCCCCATGTGCCATCTGTGTGACCTTGTGCGAGTCACGTAACCTAGTAATAATGGCACCTCCCATCTAAGGATCAAGTGAGATAGCTACGTAAAAAGAGCTTAGTATGGGGCTGACATAGAACCGTAGATATATATCAAAAGATCTTGAGACATAACAAATGCTTAAATATATCCATTATCTCCCTTGATTAGTTCTCATCTCAAGCTGAGCCACCCAGTTTTTATAGGCAGGGAAATGAAATCTCAATAATGCGACCTTCACTCACTGAGACGGGGACAGAATTGTGACCTCCAGGTGTAAAACTGGTTATAAGCGGTCCCCTCACTCTCCTTGTGAAAGCTGGAAGCCGGACAGCTGGCAAAGAAGGCCACCGGTCCCCTGTGGTTTAGTTCAAAGAGATGTAAGCAGTGTTCACTGCCACACAGTTACGCGATCTTCAGGCCCAGCTACGCTAAGAGAACATCAAACGGGGGTCACTTCTGTGAGAGCGAAAATACTACCCGAGGGGCACGCAGAGAGAAAGCTGCAGATGACAAGATAATTGCAGAGTCTGAAGCGGGACCCACGGACCCTCGGGAACAAGAGGGTGCTGCAGTGTCGGAGAACTGCAGAGATTCAGATGAGTGGGATTTAAGATGAGCCGAGAGCTGTGGTTTGAGACCACAGGGTCGGATGGAACCCCTGTCGTCTTCCACATCCCATACCCGATCTGTCAGGAAATCCTGTTGGCTCTACTTCAAAAATACATCCTGGGGCGCCTGGGCGGCTCAGTCGGTTGGGAGTTAGATTCTTGATTTCGGCTCAGGTCATGATCTCAGGGTCATGAGACCAAGCCCCGCAACGGGCTCTGCGCTCAGTCCAGAGTCTGCTTGGACTTCTCTCCCTTTCCTTCTGCCCAACCCCCACGGACACACTCTCTCTAAATAAATAAATAAAATCTTTTTTAAAAATCCAGAATTTAACCACTTCTCATCATGTCCACTGTCACGGTCACCGCCGTGCTCTGAGCCCACTCTGGTCTGAGCCCAGCTTGTCTCTGGCCTGAGTCACTGCAGTGGTCAAGAGATTGGCACTCCAGTGGGATTGGAGCCCAGCATCCCTTTCTTCTGGAAACTTCTCCCACCTCTGTCCACATGATTGTAAGGTGAGTGTCAGTTATGACCTCTCTGTGGCTGCGGAGTGTGAGGCTGAACCAAGGGGAGCCGATGACTGCAAGGGGCAGGAAGTGGTACGGCTAGTGGAGAAGCGAGACTCTCACTCCCTCGGGCTCGGGCTCCGAGGCAGGCCCTGCTACGGGGCAGCGATGTACCAGGTAAGAACACTACTTATTGCTTCTTGGGACACATGGGTACACGGCAGAAGATGATGACCACACTGAGCCCTGCAGCCTCGAGTAAGGTGCTGCAAGGGAGAGAAGCTGTCCCCGCCAGTCTGCCTAAGTACAGAGAAGACCTCAGTCTGCACAGAGCCGACCGCGAGTGCTCCGCTGCCTGGGGACATGAGAGGAGAGGGTAGGCTGTAGGATTGAACAGAATGAGATTTGTGAGGTCGGGGCGACCCTGGGTGGGGCCACAGAAGCGAGGTGGAGGTGAAGGGAATGGAGATTTAAAGACACCAGGGAGACCCTGACGCACGGGATCCAGACGGGCCATCCTTGTGGGCACTATCGTGACCCAGGCCTGTGCCTGAGCTCCTTGGGCGTCAACATTTAATGCACTAGTATCAAACGGAAACTCTGAGGACCCGGGGTTTGTTTGGGAAGCCTCTTTTCAATGCTGGGGCTGGAAGGACAGAGCATCCCCTGGCAAGGAGCCCAAGCATCCCCCTGGGCTTTGGGTGCCTCTTTCTGCTTTCCTACATATTTCCTTTCTGATGTCAGAAACACTGGTCCAGATCCAGACCATGGTGATAACCTTCAAAGTCCTGGGTGAGCTTGAGTTTAGATCTATTCAGTTTAATATCCCTTCCTCGACCCTTTATATTCATTTAGCTAACAAAGGGTGTCCTTCCTTGAAATCAGATATTTAAAATATTTAGGACAGTAAGACGGATATTTTCCCTTCAGGCCCCCAGGTAATCCTCCTGGACATCTTCTCTTATTTGTACGACATTGGAAAGGATTTAAAGTATTTTACAAACATTTTCCTTTTTTTTTTTTAAGATTTTATTTATTTATTTGACGGAGAGGAGAAAGATCACAAGTAGGCAGAGAGGCAGGCAGAGAGAGAGGGGGAAGCAGGCTCCCCACCGAGCAGAGAGCCGGATGCGGGGCTCGATCCCAGGACCCTGAGATCGTGACCTGAGCCGAAGGCAGAGGCTTTAACCCACTGAGCCATCCAGGCGCCACTACAAACATTTTCTAATAGCTAGGGTAAAAAATACATATAGGAGAAAGAGAATAAGACAAATGTTCTTATTGTTCCCACTGAGAGGATAATATTCCCTGAGAACATGAGCCAATTTTCTTGACACCTGGCCATAATACAGAGTTTCTGCAGACAAAAGATTAGTACTGTTTCTTTCTTGTTTCTTCTCCGACTGCCCTTCTCTCCTTCCTAAACTAGGGAAGATTAATATTGATAACTTGGCTTGGCAAGATGTGGGTAAAGTAGGTAAAGAGTATACAAGATTGCTCTCTATTATTTCTTTTTCTTTATTTTAGCGAGAGAGAGAGAGAGAGAGAGAGAGAGAGAGAGAGAGCACGAGCAGGGGGAAGGGCAGAGGGAGAGGGAGAGAATCTCAAGCAGACTCATCACTGAGTACAGAGCCTGCCGCAGGGCTTGACCTCACAACCTTGAGATCATGACCTGAGCCAAAGCCAAGAGTAGAATGTTCAACCACCTGAGCCACCCAGGTGCCCCTCTTTTTTCTAAGCAATCCTACACTCAATGTGGGGCTCAAACTTACAACCCCAAGATCAAGAGTTCATGCTCTACCAGCCAGACACTCCTCTCTGTATTATTTCTTAGAAATAATATTATTTAATAACATAATATAAATTTATATATAAATTTTATATATTATAAATATATTATAATTATAAATCATATTTAATGTAATACATAAATATACACTATAATAAAATTATAAATAATAAATTTATGAATTTATCTAAATGTATATGTAAATATAAAATAATATAAAATTTCTCTGTATTATTACTTGAAAAGTAAAAGTATGTTGCTATACAGACCACTGGGCAAATGGCTAACTGTCCTCTGGGCAAGGCCAAACCTGATTCTCATTTTGAATGGATTCTGATTCTATGGCTCTAGGACATGATACTCAGAGGATATACATCGACTTTGAATGTTATCACGCATGTCCAAAATTTTTGGACTAAACAATGTGGATTTTTTTCAATATGAAAAGTTCAAGTCAAAAAAATTTTTAAGTCTTATTTGTCAGAATATTAAGATTACAGAGACATGTACCACAGGGCCCTCATCTGTGAAGTCTTCTCTGACCTCCCCCAACTAGATTATAATCTCTCCTTCTCTGAATTCTAGTAACACGTGGTCTGCATTCTTTCACAGCCCTGCCCTTTCTACTTGGTATTACTGTTATTTAGGTGTGCGTCTAATCTCCTCAAGTCAAGCTACTTGAGGGCACTAGGCCCCACAAATTTTTCCCAGTGCCTTCCTCCCTTGCTCCTTGCCTTGAAGAGGACCTCATACTCTCTTGTTTATATACAAGTGAGTAAATCTATTCTGTTCGCAGTTCAGCTAAACCATCAGTCAAAAGAGACCAGTATTTACATCCCATGATGTTTAGAATTCACCGTAATAGTGCTGTCTCCGTGATCTCTCTGTCAAATAAATAAATAAAATCTTAAAAAAAAAAAATAGTGACCTCTCCTGGAGTGCTCATGTTATGCTCTGCGGTAAGTTAAGTGCTTTATTTGCATTTTCCTACTTTGATCCCTCACTGAAACTCTATCAGGTGGTATTTCCCTCTTTACAATCGAGGAAGCTAAGGCTTAAAGAATGAAGCAATTTTCCCAAGGTCACCCTGCTAGGGAATTGGCAAAACTGGGTTTGAGTCCAGGTCATTTGATTCCAAATTCCATATGCACAGCGGTTCTAGAATCCGGCCTCTCGGTCAGCAGAGTAAGGCCTTCCAAGGTCCTTATTCCAAGAACCATTTCTTAGAAAGAACCCAGGCACAGTTTATATGCAGACTGGCCAGCTGTAATGGTCTAAAAAAAGCAGATACAGTAAATCAGGTTGAAGCCCCATCTGACAGGAAGTACAGAGAGATTGCGGACTCCTGTGATTCTGGAAGCCTACGGTGTGGTTGATTTATTGTCTGAGAAGTTGTGTGTTTGTTTCTGAACAGGCAAAGAACTTCAAAGCTTCTGCCCTTACTGCAATAGATCTTTCCTAACTCAATTTACTCAGATTTATTTTTCATGAATTATGTCCTCCCCCCCGCCCCCCCGGGAGATTATTTTTCAACATTTCCTTATGAGTAATTTTCTTAAAGAAAAAAAATGCAATTAAATATTCAAGGCCGTGGGTGCCTGGGTGGCTCAGTGGGTTAAAGCCTCTGCCTTCGGCTCAGGTTATGATCTTGGGGTCCTCAGATCAAGTCCCGCATCCGGCTCTCTGCTCAGTGGGGAGCCTGCTTCCCCCTCTCTCTCTCTGCCTGTCTCTCTGTCTACTTGTGATCTCTCTCCCTCCTCTCTCCCTCTGTCAAATAAATAAAAAATAAAATCTTAAAAAAAAAGATTAAAAGGAAATAAACATTCAAGGCCTTGAATATTGTGTAGAAAGAATTTATACATAAGTGAGGATAGGCTACATTTAAGCTCATAGTTAACACTGAAACACAACAGCCATGAATTATTACCCTATTGTCCTATTACTTCAACTGGAGCTGTAAGTTCTAGAATTTGCTGAGTTTTTCTCCTGTCTACACCTTTCATTTTTTTTTTTTACACCTTTCATTTTTAAAGAAATCCTCAAAACCACAAAAGAATATTCATTCATGTGCACCAACTTACCCCCAGGTGTTACTTAGGGAATTTGTAGCCCAGGAATGTTCTTTGTCCTGAAAATGCCCTGTGGGCTGCCAATACTTTCTGTCCTTTATTCAAAGCGTTGGGTGAATGGAAGGACTGAGTGCAGGGATGGGGGTGACAGTTTGAGGCAGTTCAGCCTTGTTCTGGTCCTGTGGGGTGTAGTATATTTCACGTCTCTTCTCCTTCAGCTTTTGCTCTTATTCCCAGGAAACACCTAGACCCTCTGGCTTTCTCAGTGTCAAATTGCTCCTTCTTAAAGTCCTTTTTGGTTGCCTCTTCAGCCATTTGAGGAGTGTAGTTTTGTTCCCTATTAAAGTCCTTTTGTGCACCGGTGAGCACACGGAGTGAGTTTTCGTGGTTTGGGCTTCCTGGGGAGAATCTCTAAAAGAACGTGACCCAGGCAGCAACACAGTCTTGCCTGGGTGTAAGACAAGGCTATCAGGAGTTGTGTGAATACCAGCAAAGGAAAAATGACCTCATAATAAATAGAATATCATGATGCTTGAATGTTTACTGTGTGTGGCTCACAGCTCCAGGGGCCTTACCTGCATGGCCCCGTTTAACCCCAATAATAATGCCGTGAGAGGAGGGCTCCTCTTATTCTCATCTTGCAAACGGCTTAAACCATTTGTCTCACAGACAGGAGGTGGTAGAGCTAGGATTCAAAAACCACAGCAAATTAGGTGCTCTCTTGGAATTCTTATCTCTTTGCTCTCTTACATTTAAGACGATTGACTCACTTGAAGGAAGGAAGGAAATAGGTTAAGTGCGATATGAAACTTTCTCAAGTACCCAATTACCACTTTTCTCTTCTTCTTTTTTTAAATTTAGAAACATTTTTTAGAAAAAAATTAGAAAATTAAAAAAAATTTAGAATTTTTTTTTTTAATTTAGAAAATTTTTTAAATGTCTAAATTTAAATTTAGAAACAGTCTTCTCTCCTCCAACCAAAGGCCTAGAATGTCTGGGATAACTTTTATTGAAATCATTCATATTTTGTTTTTATGACGACAGGAAATTGTTCAATAACCAAGAAATAATAGTAAGTTTTGTGTGCCTAGGATCTCCTCTGATGAGGTGCAAAGAAATTGTCAGACAACACTCAAGGGCTCTTTGGAATATCTACATGAGTCCAGAGCCCCGAGCAGTGCTGTTCTGCCCATCGTGCTAGCAAGGTGATACAGATTTGGGAACTAGAAGACGCTTTTGGGAACATTAGCTGAGCAACCAATTACTAAAGTGTTATTTGAATCCTAGTAAGTATAAGCACAGCTCTAAGCTTTGGGAGAGAAAGGGAAAAAATATCAAGAAAGGAATAAAGGAAGGAAGGAAGGAGGAAGGAGAGAAGGAAGACAGGGCCCCTCTGTCAGTGAAACCCCTCCTCAGCTCATTGTTCCTTCCCTCACTGAAAATATTTCTACAGGAATCTTTCGTTATTGTCATAAATGCTCTTGTGATGTTATAGACTTTATGTATTTCTCTGGCCTGTTATCAATGAGGATGTGTAGAAAACAGAAGACAGCAGACACACTTAGTGTTTAATCTTTGAAGACCCCAGTAGATTCTCTGGAACCCGTGTCTTGGTTAAACCACCTCAGGCTGCCTTGGAAATCCTGCTCACTAAACTTTTCTAAAGTGTCTCAGTAGGTTTTTAAATCATCTCCTTACCATGTAATGATTCATTCCTTCTGTGAGCATTTTCAGAACTGACACAAATTATATCCCGGGAAATCTGAGGAGTAAGTGACAAAATGGCTCCTATACAAAGAGACAGTGCAATGTGAAATCCAACAGTTATTTTGTGCTCTCTTGTCCTATGTCAAAAAAGTCCAATTATCATTTATATTTATGTCCCTTTCCCAGAAACCTCTTCTCTAAGGCTGAATTATAAAATATCATTTTTTAAAAGATTTATTGGGGGGGAAGGGCAGAGGGAGAGAATCTCAAGCAGATTCCATGCTGAGTGTAGAGATCCACGTGGGGCTCAATCTCACGACCCTGAGATCATGACCTGAGCCGAAGTCAAGAGTCAGAGGCTTGGGGGCGCCTGGGTGGCTCGGTTGGTGAAGCGTCTGTCTGCCTTTGCCTCAGGTCATGATCCTGGTCCTGGGATAGAGCCCGGCATCGGGCCCCTTGCTCAGCGGGGAGCCTACTTTTCCCTCTCCCTCCACCCCTCCACCTGCTTGTGCTCTCATCTTCTCTCTCTCAAATAAACAAATAAAATCTTAAGAGAGAGAGAGAGAGAGAGAGAGGTTTAACCAACTAAGCCACCCAGGCGCCCCTATAAAATATCATTTTTATCTTTTGGAGGTGGTATAAAATGAGACTAATGGGGACACCTCACATAGACCATCCAGTGCAACTTGGGTTTTATCAAGAAGGACCCATGTTTCTGTTTGCTCTGGTTTTTCTCTGTGCAGGAGCAGGGGGAGGGGCAGAGCGGGGAGGGAAAGGGAGAGAGAATCTTGAGCAGACATCGTGTTCTCAGTGGAGAGCCTGACCAGCGAGGGCTCCTGAGCAGTGGGGATGGTCAAGGGGCATAAGAACAAGTGTGTCCCTCATTGGGTTTTAACTTACTTGCACTGCTATGCTAGCCTATAATTGCTCGTCCCCCATTCCCAACAACCTTCCAGGGACCCCTATTTTGCAGCTGGAAGGAGGACTGCATTAACATTCCAGTCAACTGGATCCCATTCTCAAAAAAACAAAAATAAAAACACCCCCCCCAAAACACACCTGACTTGACAGTCTCAGTTTTCCTGTCAGAAATTTGGGAGTGTAGGGTCACCTGGCTGGCTAAGTTGGAAGAACAGCAAATATTGATCTCAGGGTAGTGAGTTGAAGCCCCACATTGAGTGTAGAGATCAATAAACAACATAAATAAACTTTAAAAAAAAAAGGAAATTTGGGGGTGTAAAATCAGGCTGCCCAAGTGAAAGGGATCAGTGAGATGGCCCCTGATGGATGTTAATTACTGTTAAAGGAAAATTCTCAAAATTTAGAACTATGACTCTCAGACAAATCTAATATGAACGCGAGTCAAAGATTTTATTTAATTCATTAATTAAAGAGAAAACCAATAAGAAAGGAGAAACTGAGGGGCACCTAGGCGTCTCAGTGGGTTAAGCATGGGACTCTAGATTTCAGCTCAGGTCACGATCTCAGGGTCCTGAAATGGAGCCCTGCCCTGGGCTGTACACTCAGAGCAGAGTCTGCTTGTCCCTCTCCCTCTGTTCCTCCCCCTGCTTGCTCACTCTCTTTTTCTCATAAAAATAAAATTTGTAAACAAATGAACAAACATGGGGCGCCTGGGTGGCTCAGTGGGTTAAAGCCTCTGCCTTCGGCTCAGGTCATGATCTCAGGGTCCTGGGATCCAGCCTCGCACGGGGCTCTCTGCTCAGCAGGGAGCCTCCTTCCTTCCTCTCTCTGCCTGCCTCTCTGCCTATGTGTGATCTCTCCCTCTCTGTCAAATAAATAAATAAAATCTTTAAAACAAAACCCAAAAAACCCCCAAAAAACCAAATGAACAAACAAAAAACAAAGGAGAATCCAAAGAACAGACAGATATAAGCAGCCATGAATGCTTAAATGAAGTTGCTAGGAGATGCAAAGCTGAAACAACTTTACTATTAGTGCCTATTAGGCACCAACATGCATGGAT
>CM052802.1:14109731-14123860 GCA_028533885.1 Nasua narica | reverse complement strand
TGTGAGGTAACAGATGTTAACTAGGCTTATTGTGGTGATCATTTCACAATATGTATAGATGTCGAGTCATTATGTTGTTCTTCTGGAACTAATATAATGTTTTTTATAGCTCAATTAAAACAACAACAACAACAACAACAACAACAACAACCCAGAAAGACTCCTGGACGCAGGCAGCCAAGGGGAGAGGGACTCATTCCCATCTGTAGCAATTCCCGATTGGCCCACATAAGCCCGAGGAAAATCAGTGGGGCATGCCTAAACAGGAACCCTTCCCCTCACTTGCTAACTCAGTTACCTCACGCGGGCCTCATTGCTAGGTGAGGTGCTTGCTTTCTAGAGTGTGCGAAGAATTTGTTTATTCTACTGTTATTTTCCTCTTTATATTCCTTTGTATTTTTCAAATTTTCTACCTGCACCTTGAGCTAAGAACAGAAGAAATAAAACATTTAAAAAGTAATCTGAGTCATTAAAACAAAGCCTGAGTCTTTTCCCTTGAGGTGTTTTGCCAAAAAAGCAGCAAGAACAAGAGTAAGCCTCAAAACAAGGGGTCAGAATCACTGTTTACTCAGTAGAAAAGTAAATTCACATAATAAACCACTTTTTCAACTATCGTTTTTGTGCGTTCTCCACTTTATACCTCTTCCCTCAGCTTACAGATATTTTGGGACCAGGAGTAGAAAAACATTATGAGAGATCACCTCATGGAAATATTCGTGGTTGTTACGATGACGTCACGAATTACCTTCATGTCCACTGATGGGTCACCTTGAAGCAGTATCCACTCATACTGGACGATGGCGTGGTCATCGGTGCTCTCGCGGCCGTCTAAAACCACTCCGTCTGTAGGGAGATGCAAGACCACATCCTGCCCGGCCTTGCTAAGTGGGGGCTCATCCTTTTCTGTGAAAGAAAATCAATAGTTCACAAGAGAGATGATCCCTTATTTTTTTTTATAATTTATTTAAAGAAGTATCTTGTTCGCTAAAAGAGATGTAGTCTAGCGAACTACTAAGAGAATGTATAGCAACTAAAAGTCATTTTCTTATTGATTTTCATCATATTCTCTTTACATAATAAACAATAAAATAGCAACATATTAGGAATATGGACTTTAACTATAACAGGTGCAGAAGAGGCGGTGTGGAGTATCAGCTAGTAGCAGTAGCTAGAACAGGGTGGTGGGTACAAGACTCAGTACTAGGCTATCCAATCTGGAGTAGCACTTTTATTCTCTAGAGTCAAATTTTCATTTAATCCATAAACAACTCAAGTTCAAAGTTCTATTAAATGAATTTATCAAAAAAGGACTTCTGAAACACATCTTTTTTTTTTTTAAAAAATCCACCTCTGATACAGATTTTTTTTTAATTCTCAAGTTTTTAAAATAGAAGTGATATAGGGGCGCCTGGGTGGCTCAGTGGGTTAAAGTCTCTGCCTTCAGCTCAGGTCATGATCTCAGGGTCCTGGGATCGAGCCCCACATGGGGCTCTCTGCTCAGCAGGGAGCCTACCTACTTCCCCCCCCTCTCTGCCTGCCTCTGTGCCTACTTGTGATCTCTCTCTCTGTCAAATAAATAAATAAAATCTTTTAAAAAAATTCAAGTGATATAAAGTGTTCAATGCATAGGAAATAAAGTTTGGAAAGTTAAGGTAAGTTCTTGGATTCACACAAAATAAAAATCACTTAGAAAATTTCCAGAATATTATTTTTCATCTAGAAACACAGAAGACATTCACAGCTTCTAACAACTAATTTTTTTTTATCTATTTTTTTAATTCTTGTTTTTTAAGATCTTATTTATTTATTTGACAGAGAGAGAGAGAGCACAAGCAAGGGAAGCGGCAGGCAGAAGGAGAGGGAGAAGTAGGCTCCCGGGGAGCAGGTGCCCCAAATAACTAATTTTGATAACAGAAGCTGGCACAGAGTTTCTGTATGATAGGAAAAGAAGTATGTATTTACCTTTGATCTGGAATGGTACTAAATAATTCAAGGCTAACTTGAAGTAGTGTTCACTAGCCACTAATCTTTAACTGATTGCTGCTTTAGTGCTGACGGATAGGAGAAGCTGGATATGGAAAACATATCTAAGCAGAATGTGAATATTGTCTTGACTTAGGCTTATTAGTATACTTGCCCAAATGCACTTATATCTTAAAGAAACTTAGTAATATAACTGGGGGAAAAAAATCTATAGGTTCTTATAATTTATCCTTTTTGGCATTCACTATTTCCTTTCTCCTCCAGCACCGAAGTTCTGCCCAAATTCCGGCCTGGAGTTGTTATTCCTTAACATTCTCTGAAGTTGTTGAGACACTGCTCTCTTCCTCCAGAGCCCCAGCTGCTTCCCAAGCAGACATCTAAGGGCCGACCCAGGTATCCCAGCACCTGAGGCTAGCAGCAATCCTACTTGTTTCTCACTAGGCAACAAATGTGTCACCGTTGACACACTACAGCTAACATGACTTTTCTGAGCTTCTAATCTGATTGGATCATTTCCCTGCTTAAGAAAAACCCTTCAACAAATTACCATGACCTTTCAGATGTTTAGAGACCTGCTTGCCCAGCCCTATCTTCTCATCTGTGGATCCTCCCAATCCCCGGACACAGAGATTTTCTATAAGGGGCTGGCAGCTCTCAGAGCTGTGGCTTTTCTGAATGAGAATGCTGTTGGTACCCTCAAAAAGAGATGGCTTTTTCATGAGCCTGTTTATAGGGAATAAGCACATTTGCTCCTGCCGATGGTTACATTTGTCTATGGAGAAGATGAATCCCATCTGTTGTTGGTGTTGTTGTTTTAATAGTTATTTATTTGTTATTTATTTATTTATTGACAGAGAGAGAGACAGCGAGAGAGGGAATACAAGCAGGGAGAGTGGGAGAGGGAGAAGCAGGCTTCCTGCTGAGCAGGGAGCCTGATGGGGGGCTCCATCCCAAGATCCTGGGATCATGACCTGAGCTGAAAGCAGACACTTAATGACTAAGCCACCCAGGCACCCTGGTGTTGTCTTGTTTTTTTTTAAAAATTTACTTATTTAAGAGAGAGAAAGAGAGAGAGAGGCTAGGGGAGGGGCCGAGGGAGAGGAAAGAGAGTCTTTAAGCAGACTGGGCGCTGAGAGCGGGCTGGACGTGGGGCATGACCCTGAGATCACAACCTGAGCCGAAATTAAGCGCTGGATGCCTAACCGACTGCACCACCCAGGTGCCCCAAGACAAGTCCCATTTTTATAGTCATTTAAAACAATGAGGACTCATAACTCAAATTTAAATAAGCCACACAAGCAACCTTTACCTAAGAAGAAAGTTGTTCTGCCTTTTCCATCTCTGAGCAACGACCTAGTGTCTGAGGTCTTTATTCTGCTTCTCCCAGGTAAGGGAAGAGGTGACAATCTCATTACTAATAAGCCATTTTACAGAGTGTTACAGAGAACTTTCTTTTGGCTCTGAAAGTTTCATTGCTTTCCACACAATGGTTTACCACTATAATTCTGGAAATCATCCTATAATTCGCAGTAATACATTATAGTTAGCAACTATTTGCATGAAAATTTATTTTAAAATACTTTTTATAAGTAAACAAACTACAATATACCTATATGATATAAACAAAAATGAATGTTATATTTTTAAGCTCTCAAAGATCTAACCCCAAAGACTTAAGTTGGTAAAATCAGGTAAGTTCTGAAATATCCCATGCAATTACAAAACTAATTCATCGTGCCTCTCCTGGAAGAAGAAAAAAAAAAATCATTGTTTTAGTTGTTTACTTTTCTTTAAGTAAGCTTTAAGATATGATTTATGAGCATAGCAAAACCCTCAACACTTCCATATTGGTCACTGTTGGAACCAAAGTAAGAGAGATCCATTCCCTCCTCGTTTCAAGTCCGTGCGAATTATGCTGCATAACGTATTCTGAAGTAAGCCAGAGCTTATCTACCCAGGAACAGGTCTTAAAAATAAACAACAACCAGAAGAGGAAAGGAGTGTGCTATCATTTAAAAATATTTGACCTGCTGGGGCCCCTGGCTGGCTTTGTCAGTGGAGCGTGGGACTCTTGATCTCAGGGTTATGAGCTTGAGCCCCACGTTGGATGTGGAGATCACTTAAAATCTTTAAGGGGTGCCTGGGTGGCTCAGCCGGTTAAGTGTCTGACTCTTGATTTTGGCTCCGGTCATGATCTCAGGGTTGTGAGATGGAGACTGGCATGGGGCTCTGTACAGGGCAGGGAGGCTGCCTGAGATTCTCTTCCCTCCCCTCTGCCCCATCCCTCTCCCCCACTCTCTTTGTCTCAAAACAAAACAGAACAAAAACAAAAAACAACCAAAAAACAAAACAAACAAACCTGACTTGCTGATAAAGAACAAGATAAAGGTAAATTTGAATTTTCATCATAAACTATAATAAATCAATGTGAAGTACTATGGAAACACTGATTTCTTTTGAAAACTAAACACACTTGGTCAGAGGCAAAATAAGATACCAATTTTGAGAAGCATATCAAGTTAAGAGGTTTATACGGATAAGAATATTGTTAAGCAATCTGATTTACAACACACTGCTGTGAACGCAGCCTTGGTAACAAGGAGGTTTTGCAATCTGGATCTGTACTGTGTGGACACAAATGATATAGTGGAGGTTGAGAAATTAGCACAGAGACTCCTGAAGTCAGGACACAGAAGTGGGGGCAGACTAAGGGAAGAGGCTTAGTTAGATACTATGTGTCAAAATCCATGTGGTTGGTTTGTTTTGATTTTCTTTTCTCACTGTGTGTTCTTCCTAATTGTAACACTTCAGGAAAAGATTATTCACAACCCCAATGTGACTATCATCATTTTTGGTGTGTATTGTTATAGTCTTTCTCTATACGAGCTGATGATAATAAATAAGAGGTGCCATTTATTGGATGATTTCTTTGAACCAGGCACCAGGCTCATGAGCTTTAAGGTCACTCAACTGTCACAAATCTCTGGGGTAGGTATTATCATCTGCATCAGACTCATGAGGAAATGAGAGTCAGAGGCTTAGTTGCCTAAGATGATACAAATGATAAATTTGTCAGTTCGGATGTCAGCCCAGATCTTTCTAAATATACTTTGGGAGTCCCCAAAGTGTATCAAGTTATAGGAAATATAAATTTACATCCTGAATTAGCCTACTAAACTTATTAATATGTTCTATTTATTGATATTTATTCATATATTCTAGTATTGTCAGGTTGCTACATAAGCTTCACAGTTGCCATTTTAATTTTTAACCTCTGCTATTGGACATATACTTTATCAATTTTTTTCACCATTATAAGTAATGGCACAATAAATTTTCTTGCTCCTACCTTTTCTTTAGCACAGATCACTTTCCTATAAAAATATCCCAGAAGAACGAATGATCATTTTAATGGTGTCTGCTATATATTTCCTGCAAGACACTTGGATACGGCTCCATGATTCATATGTGGCAAGGCCCTTTTGGGCAGTTTACTTTCCTACAAAGCCTTCCAGTACACTGGGGATTATAACAGAACCTAGATCTACGGCGGTTGTGAAGAGAGTGAGTTAATGTGTCTAGGGACCTTATAATAATGCCTAGCCCCAAACTCAATCAGCAACCATGACAAACATGGCTGATGGGTTCTGCCATAAATCGGTACCATCTCATTCCACCTGCCCCCTCATCATTTCATAATGTTTTTATTCCTCTCAAATGGACTCCTGACAAATTCTCTGCAAGAGCTTTTCTAAATGATATTCATGCTCAGTTAGCCTCCAATTCGTCTACTCACACGAGATGGAAAAAGAAGCAGTTTGACAAGGAAAAACGTAGAAGTTTCAGAAGCATAAAGAGCTTCAAGAGGTTAAGTATCTAGGTAAGGCAAGGGGCGTGTGGGTAAGCAACCTTTGACCTAGCTGCAAATGAAGGCACCTGGGGACCCGAGCTACCCCCTTCTAGTTACATGTTGCTGGGGATCTGAAGTGTGAGTATGACGGTGTTTTCCAGAATGAGGACCAAGCCCTGTGGTCACCCATTTTTATCCCTAACATCTACATAATTGAATTTCCAGACAAACAGCCCCTAGGGAAGGGAAGGGCAAAGAGGGAAGTGGAAGAAAAGTGACTCAGAAACGTCTACTAGTGAACTTTTTTTTTTTTTTAAATTTCCATGAGCATATTCTTTCCTTGCTTATTTTCCTTTTGATTTCCCCTAGCTTATAAGAAAGCTCCTTTGGTGAGGTTGGTTTCTTCCAGATGTGCAGTGAGAACAAGAGAAAGGGATTTTGTTTCTTCGCTGCTGGGATTTTTTAGTCCATGTTTGAGCAAAGAGGAAGGAAGTGTGTGTAATAGCTGTGTGTGTGTGTGTGTGTGTGCGTGTGTGTGCAGGCTCAGGGATGCTGGTAGAGGTCCAAGTTAAGTGGCTCTTGCTTTTGCTTCAGGGATTAAACTTTGATGTCTGCTCCCCTGACAAGGGTCCTGAGCTTTCTCTCAGGTTGGAGGTGAGTGAGGACATGGGCCCTTGTGGATATGGTTTCCCAGACCCTTCTCTTTGGACCTTCAGGTCTTAGAGACTCCAGATTTCCAAAGTGGCCGAGGCTCCCTCCCCCTCCAACTGGCTATATTATTCTTATGTTATCATAAATCAAAGAGCAACAGAATGCACTCAAACACACAGCCAACCGCATGTGGGCCCAATTAAGGTTTTATTCCCTTAGCGGCTTTAATCTCCAACTGCCACAATTTTTTTTTGTGCCTCCTGTATGGGCCTTGACTATCATTCAGAGCATCTGCTGGAAGGAAACCCACAGAATGAAAGACTTCATTATTAACTCTTTTAAAAAAGAGACGTGCCTTCAACTTTCTTACTTTCAACTAAAATCAAATCCCTTCCTTTCCCTCTTTACAAAAGAGACTATAGTTCATGGGAATCAGCTGCACCCATTTCAAAATTTCTGACACCAAGTTTCCCTTCTCCTTTTTGTCTGATGAAAGCCACTGCACATGGAATCATGAGTCGTGAGAGCCAAGCTAAGAAACGGGGGTGCCATGAGCAGTCTGGCATCTGATTAGATTTTGCTCCTGCGATTACTCGACACAAACCAACGACTCATAAAAATCTGAGCCTAAAATAAACTTTTTTTTTTTTTTTTGCTTCGAGCTTTTCTCCTCCTTTAAATCGAATTTCTATGAATCTTCTCAGATCAGCCTCCCTCCCCAAGGCTAGAAAAATTCCAGAAGCAGGCCATGGTGCCCTCTCTGCCCAACCTTCTGGGTTTCTCAGAAACCATCTACAAAACAGGAATCAAAGCCATTCCTCTGGATGCCCCCGAACTTAAATCCTTTGGAACGAGGCTGCTCCGTCTCTCACTTGGCTGTACTGCCCAAGTGGTCTCCCGGGGGCCGCCACCCAACAGGTGCCCGGGCAGCAGGACCCGGAGGTCTGGCCCGGCCTCTTCCCGCGGGGTGCTCACCCGTGCGAGGCGAGGCTCCCAGGTCTCCCTGCCTGCCGTCCAGGGCGCGGCCCAGGCTGTAGCTGCTGTAGCCGCGGTGCAGCGCGAACTTGCAGACGCTGCGGCCGCGGGCGGTGCAGTTGAAGAGGTAGCAGCCGAGCGCGGCGGCGGGGGGCGCGGGCCGCCGGGGCAGCTCCACCACCGCCACCGAGCAGCGCGGCTCGGAGCAGCAGGCCGCCAGGCACTGCCGCCAGTCCCGCACGGCCGCCGGCGCGCTCAGGAAGCTGGCGCCCGCCGCCAGGGAGTCCTTGGTGCGGATGATGGCGTCCGGCATGGCGCTGTAGCCGCCGCCGCCCGGGCCCGGACAGCCCTCCTCTGGGGGCCCGCCGCCCGCGCGCAGCTCCAGCTCCAGCTCCTCCTGCGGCCGCTCCTGCTGCAGCTGCCGGCGGAACTCCTCCAGCAGCTGCTCCACTCCCGAGAGCTGCGCGTGCAGCTCGGACAGCGGTGCGGACGGCGGGCCGGCCGCGCGGCCGCTCGGCAGCCACAGGCAGAGCAGCAGCAGCCCGCGCAGCGCCGGGTGCCGCGGCGGCCGCCCGCGCCCCACGCCCGCGCTCTCCCGGGCGGCGAAGGCCATGGCGGCCGGCAGCTGAGGCAGCGAGCCTAGGAGGGGCCGCAGAGCGCGAGGAAGGCGGGCGAGCGCGGGGCCCTGTGCTTTTCCTGCGCGGCCGCCGGGGCCGCTAGGCCCCGGAGCCTCACAGCGCGGCCTCCCCGGGGCCCGGCTGCGCCCCCGAGGCCGCGGGCGCGCGGTCGCCGGCGGGCACCGCAGCAACGGGAGGCATAGCCGGCCCGGCCTGCCACCGCCGCTCGTGCTTTGTGGAGGCTTCCGGGAACGCCGGCACCTCTCGGCCGGGACCCCGCGCGCTCTCGGAGGTGGCCAGACGGCCTCGGCGCGATCAGCACCGGGCGGGTGAACAGTGGCCCCGGCGGAGGCGGAGGCGCGCCAAGCCCCGCCCAGCTCCGCTCCGCTCCTCCCGCGCGCGGTTCCGCCCCTTGCTCGCGCGACCCCTTTCGCACACCGCCCTCTGCAGGCTCCTGGGGGAGCGCGGGAGGGAGACCTGCAGGGTGGGTTTCTAGCGGGGCTGTCCTGAGAGTGCGTGGGCGACCACGGCCCTCCGAGTCTGGGAGCGGGTTTGTGTCTAAATCCACTCGGCTTTATTAACACGCGAGACCTGCTCGGGGAAGCTCAGATCTTTGTAACCTCACGGTCTGCTTTAGAAAAGGGACTTGAGGGCGCCTGGGTGGCTCAGTTGGTTAGGCAACTGCCTTCGGCTCAGGTCGTGGTCCCGGAGCCCTGGGATCGAGTCCCATATCGGACTCCCGGCTCCACAGGGAGTTTGCTTCTCCCTCTGACCTTCTCCCCTCTCATGCTCTCTCTCACTGTCTCTATCTCAAATAAATAAATAAAGTCTTAAAAAAAGAAAAGGGACTTGAACTGGGGAACCAGTTCAGTCTTTGGTCCTTCACCTCCAACGTCCCCGACACGTTGTGTTGCTAGCACAAGGCTGGCAACGCTGTTGAAAAATATAAAAATCAAGTAGTCACATGCAGTCCTATTTCCACAAACATAACCGGAAATCTGAACATATCCGGTTATGAGGACCTGATGAGGTATCTCCATATAGCTTGTAAAGAGGCCTTCAGCTTCGATCATGTAAGATTTAGTGAAGATGTATTCTATTTAATTAAATTTAGCAGATAGCCTTTTACCTTATTTAGATGCGCTTGATATACCGACATGTTAGTTTCAGGTGTACCTAATGATTCAACACTTGTATATAACTTGTATATATTGTTCACGGATCACCACATCTGTCACCATACACGGTTACAAAACTGAACAGCAGTGTTTTGTTTTTAAAGATTGTATATTTATTTGAGAGAGAGAGAGAGCACAAGCGGAAGGGGCAGAGGGAGATGGAGGGAGAATCTCAAGCTGACTGAGCCCAGAGCCCAGTACTGGCTGGGGTGGGGGGGCGGGGGGTGTCTCACTGCCCACGTAGGTGGGTCACATGACCTGGAGAGCCTGACTGCAGGGGAAACCAGGGGTATGTGGCTCAACCCACTGCGCCACCTAGTGCCCCAGAGCAGTAATGTTTTAAATGGCATAATAAGGTTTATGAAAATCCGGTCCTGTGGAGACCACACCTGAGTTGTAACTGCCTGCCAGTGGCTTGCATATCTTTTTTCAGAGTCTCTATTGATTCGGTTTTCTTCCTGATTATGGATCACATTTTCTTGCTTTTTGGCATGTACAGAAGTTTTTTTTGCTTGGGTGCATGAACATTGTAATTTATACATGGTTCAATGTCGTTTTTAGGGGGGAAAGAGAAAATAATTGGATAGAAAAATAGCAGTTTCTGATTATATATATGGTTTTAGAGCTTATATTTAGGAACCCATTGCTTTCAGATCTAGAACAGAGAAGGAGATAGAACTAGAAGGTAAAAATACAAAAGAAGAAAAGAGAAAAAAAGTCCATTATTTCTTGCTATTCCATGAAAAGGAAAATCCATAGAGTTCATGAGGTTGTGTATATGCATGACTCTGAAGCTGAAATATTGGCCTCTTAACCCTACAGGGAGTGGCCCACTTTGGGTTACAGGTTCTTCCACTTCTGAGCTATTCACCCCAGACAACTCAGCCGCTTAATGATGTCCCTGACAGCATAAAGGTTCCTTTCACCTTAGACCTCGGAGAGCTTCAGTAGGCTTATGATAAGGAGAAACTGTCACTGGTGATAAAAATAGACCCTGAAGGTAGCATTCAAATCTTCTAAATACTAGCTGTGATTAAATAATTATTAATATGAAAAATAAGCACATATCATAATAGGATATAGCATTAAATAACAACTGTAATGATTTCAAAGTTTGCCAAGCACTTTCAGGTACATGATTTCATATGGCCTTCACAGAGATCTTAAGATGGACACAGGACCCTGGCTCCTGCCTTTGGGACAATAGAAGAGAGGTCAGTGCAGAATAAGATGCAGCTCACATGTTCCATGGGGGAAATAATGAGGGACAGTGGGAGGGACAGTGTTTCTCAGGAGCATTCATTTCCAATCCCACCAGGACTGGTAAAGATTCCCCCTCCCTAACGTCACAACAGGGTCCTTTTGAGAAAAGTGGAAATGACTTAATGTGTTTGCCATTAACACTGGTTATTTCTGGGCTGTGAGATGGGAAAAGTGGAGGGGGATAAGCACTTTTTTACTTTATAAGACTTCACATCAATTGAAATTTTTTTAATGAGGTTGTCATAAAGCATTTTTCATTTTAAATAAAAAGCAGTCTCTTTCTTCTGCTGCAGTCATAACAGAGCAAAGGTGTTGGATTTAGCCTACAAAATTAGATGAAAAATCCAGAAAAGAAAAAGAAAAAGAAACAATGTGCTTTGGACGTCAGATAACAGGCAGCGGAGCACCCGGGAGAAGGGACACTAAGGAAGGGATCCTTTTGACTGCCCTGGCTTCCCTCCCAGAGAGGGATTCTGGACTGCAGGGCTGGGAGGGGGACCCGAAGGGAGCCTGGCAGTCTCTCTGAGCAGAGAAAATGGAGTTGAGAATGCAAGGGGAGGGGGGCAGGTGGCTAGAATCCACAGAGCAGAGTACTGGAGGGGAGAGAGCTGCACAGAAAGAGTTCTGAATATGTGCAGAGGCCCCCTCCCGCACCCCAAGCCTTCACTGGAGTACAGGTCAAGTGCATGCATGTGAGGAGATATCCAAGGCCAGAGAAAGAACCGGAAAGAAGCAGACAGAACGATTTCCCAACTACACAGGCCTGGGAATAGTTGATGTCTTAGGCAGCCTCAGTGGAGAAACCTGTAATTCCAGGATGTAGTGAGGGGGGGAAGGGGAGAGGATTACAAAGAAGTTCAAGGACACTTGAGCAAGCAGGTGATAGACAGATGTTTGTGCTTTGACTGCGGTGATGATCTCACTGGAGCATGCGTATGTGAAGCCTCATCAGATTGTATACTTGGGGCGCCTGGGTGGCTCAGTGGGTTAAAGCCTCTGCCTTTGGCTCAGGTCATGATCTCAGGGTCCTGGGATCGAGCCCCGCGTCGGGCTCTCTGCTCAGCAGGGACCCTGCTTCCCCCTCTCCCTGTACCTGCCTCTCTGCTTACTTGTGATCTCTGTCAAATAAATAAATAAATAAATAAATAAATAAATAAAATCTTTAAAAAAAACCCAACAGATTGTATACTTGAAGTAGATATAGTTTATTGTCCTTAATCACACTTTAATAAAACTCTGAAAAAACAGGTGTCGTTGCATGGTGTATTAGGAGGGAGGTTTGGGCTGATTATGATAAACGCACAGCCCTGAGAGAGAGACAGAGTGAAGACAGAGCTGCCTGACAACTTTAAAGCCTTCCCTGAGAGCCTTATACCTGGAGTTCTTTTCTTCCTTGCAGCCAAGTGATCCAAGTGTGGCCTGATTAAATCTCTGTGAGGGGTGAACAACAGAATTGGCTTAAGGAAAAAGGGCCATTGGGCAAAAACCTGTGAGATGACTCAGAGGCAGGGCGGGACAGGCAGCGGGGCCCAAAGGAGGGCCTAGACCCAAAGTTGGAGAGCTCTGAGCAACCGGGCAGCTGGTCTCCCAGGAAATGCTTCTCCCTTCCAGGACCGAGCGGTCTTGGATGTCCACCTCTCTCTGAGCCCATGATTCCTGCTTCTCTCAGTCTGGCCTTTTCTGCCCTCTTTGTCCAAAGCCCGAGTTTACCTCACCTCAATTCCGGCAATGCACGGAAACTGAGTCAGCGACATTCGGGCCCGGGGCCGGGGATCCTGTTGAGTCCGGTTTGGTCCCGTGTCCCCCCCAGGGGCCGTGACTGAGGTGCAGAGATCATGAAGTACAAACATGGCTTCTGGCCCTGACTTCCCTCCCCCACCGCGGATGGAGTGAGAGAAAGGCAGTATAAGGAGCTGGGGAAAATCCTAGAAAGTTGTCTTCTCACTGACGAAGTCAATGCCCAGCGTTTGCTTGGATGCCTCTTTGATTTTTATCTGAAACTTAAGGGACACTTGTAAGAAGTGTTGTGTTAGGGACTTCCAGGAACTGTTCTGAGTTCTGCACAAACACTGACTTCTTGACTTACAACGACCTTACGCAGCACATACATGACTTTCCCCAGGTTAGAGTGGGTGGGAATACCCTCCTCCACATGGCAAAGCCAGTCGTCTTCGGGCAACTCTATTGTAGTCATTAGAAATGTTTTTCCTTATGTTCAGTCATAATCTGCTTTGTACTTGTCCTAGCTCATTTTCTGGGGTCTCTCAGAGCAATCGGTACCTTCTCCCAAGTGGCAGTCCTTCAGATATTTAAAAACTGGCACAACATCTCTCATGCAACTTAGCCTGCTAAATATAGCACAGTCTCAAGTTCACGGACAGCAGCACCTAGGCGGATACTTACTGGTTGTGTCACCTTGAGTAGGCAAGCTGCCTACTCTCTTTATTCCCCAGGTTGTTTATCTATAATACAGAAACAATTACGTAACCTTACCTCCCACACTTGCCGTGAGGTTAGTAGGTATGGGGCTGGTGTCAAGGAACGGTGGGCGGGGTGGAGAGGGCGGAAGGGTCTGGGGGTACGATGGGGAAGGGGTGGGGACAGTAGGTGGAACTACCTGGCTCCCAGAGGAAACCACCAGCGAAGCCCTTCTGTTGCTCACTCCCTCGCCCTCCCTTTTCCCCGAGTTCATTTGCCTGTCGGCTCCACCATTTTCTCCAGTTTACCAAGATTTATTTCCCAGACTGTTATTTGCAATCGTCGTTTGAAACCTTAGTGATGCCTGTGCCATTAATTTTTGTAGGTCCTGTGCGTCCATGTGCTAGGCTTGCTGCAACAAAGTTCCACTAAAAGGGTTTTGCACTCGATTCCAGCGATGGAGGAGGAAAAGGGGACCCAGCACCAACAAGCAATTCTCTAGACAGCAGCCAGGTAGCCTACAATTAAATCCAATTCTGACCCTGGTTAGGTGGAGATAGTGTTAGAGCCCACAGGTCAAGGGGTCATTCCTACCGGGCTCCTGCCTCACCACCCTTCGGATGCCCGCTGCAAGTCCAGATTGTCATCCGTGCTTCTGACCGACCAATAATCCCTTCTGTGCTTTTCATGAATTTGTGAGAGCAGCTCAAAGACCTCAGAAAAACATTTTGCTCATTACATCACTAGTTTATCCTAAGTGGATAAAATTTTGGAACAGCCAGAGGGAAGAGATGCACAGGGCAAGGTATGGGGAAGGGCACCAAGCTTCCGTACCCTCTTCCAGAACACCAGTCTCCCAACAAGTCTGCCAACTCAGAAGTTCTCTGTACCCCGTCCTCTTGGGTTTCTATGGAGGCTTCGTTACAAAGGTATGATTAATTAAATCATTGGCCATCGGCGATGGATTCAAAATCCAACTGGTGTTCCTTTCCTGGAAGTCAGGACTGACAGGATGTGGGACTGAAAGTTCCAACTCTCTGATTACATGGATGGTTCCTTTGCTGCCCAGCCCCCATCTTTTTTTTTAAACATTTTTTATTTAAATTCAATTAATTAATATATAGTGTATTATTAGTTTCAGAGGTAGAGCTCAGTGATTTATCAGTCTTTTTTTTTAAAGATTTTCTTTCTTTC
>CM052802.1:14075419-14109631 GCA_028533885.1 Nasua narica | reverse complement strand
TTTTTTTAAAGATTTTATTTATTTATTCATTAGAGAAAGAGATAGAGAGTGAGAGAGAACATGAGAAGGGAGAAGGTCAGAGTGAGAAGCGGACTCCCCGTGAAGCTGGGAGCCCGATGTGGGACTCGATCTCGGGTCTCCGGGATCATGACCTGAGCCGAAGGCAGTCGCGCAACCAACTGAGCCACCCAGGCGCCCCGATTTTATTTATTTCTTTGAGGCAGATAGAGCACAAGAGGGGAGAGGGTCAGAGACAGAAGCAGACTCCCTGCTAGGCAGGTACCCCCCCCCCCGATGTGGGACTCCATCCCAGGACCCCGAGATCATGACCTGAGCCGAAGGTAGAGGCTTTAACCGACTGAGCCACCCCGGCACCCCTTTATCACATCTTCTTTAGCTATTCATCTGTCGATGAGTTCTTTTCATAGTTTGCCTATTGTGGACATTGCTGCTATAAACATTGGGGGTGCACATGCCCCTTCAAATCACTACAGTTGTATCTTTGGGGTAAATCCCCAGTAGTGCAATTTTTGGGTCATAGGGTAGCTCTGTTTTCAACCTTCTGAGGAACCGCCATACAGTGCGGTCCTACAGTCCGCTCAGGTATGCCTGTGTCCAGGGTGGACCACTAGCAGAGAAGAGAGAGGCTTTACTTGGGAAGGGATATTAGGGATATGAGTGTGAAGAGACATTGGGACAGTCATGAGGTATCAAAGCCTGTCTTGACCGTCTGGGGCCACCGTGGGAACGAAAGAACAGGCCAAGCAGCTGCTGTCAGACGGTAGTGGCTCTGGAGTGCGAAGCCTTGCTTCCTGGGACGGGAACTGTCTTCGGACTAAAGAGGAAAAAGGAAAAAAGCATTTATGCTAGATTCTGGATCAGGTTATCGTGGATCTACCTCCTGCCTAGTGTCTCCTGACTTAAGACACTTCCCATCAGCTCTTTCCCTCATCATTTCGTTTTGGCTAATCTCCGCTCTCTTCTGTCTCATCAGCAAAAATAATGCCAACAAATGCCAAAGACAGCAAAGCAGGAATGCGTCATGTCACAGGCACAAAAGCTCTCATTTCATTCAGGCGCTGATCTTCCCTCGGAGGGGAGACCTCTAGAGGCTGCATTCCCAGAAACAAAGGGGATTGGTGAGCAGGAAGGCTCTCCCCAAAGGTGGAGGAAGCATGGGAGGATACATTTTTCCTCCTTACCTTTAACGCTTGCTTTCCTGGGCCTGCCCTGCCTCCCACCTCCCCTCAGCTCTGCTTGGGCGACATTCCCTGGCTGAATCCTGCTCTGTCCCCGCCCAGACCTGCGGCCCTTCAACAGTAGGCTTACTACACAGCCAGACACAAGCTGGCTGAGTTGAAAACCCCAAGTGTCCATGGAGGCCCAGCTTCCTTTAAGCCCTCGCTGTTGAGCCCTAGTTCCTAAAGTGGGTCACCTGCCTTCTTCCCTGTTCACCACCCGCCATCATGGCTGGCCACCCAGCCTAAACTCCAGCCAGCTGGGCTGAGACAGGTAAGTCGTCCTTAAGCATGCCTTCCGCTGGGGGTTAAAGGCAGGCCTGGGGGCCTGCGGCTCTGTGCAGGGCCTCCCCTACCCTGGGAAGAGAGCAGCTGGGCCCACCGTGCTCCCAGTCTTGGTACAATCATGCCCTGCGTTCCGGCTGCTACTGGACCACTCACAATGCGGGCCCTTCCTGGACAGCCGTCCCGTCTGACTCCAGCATGCTTGGACACAGATATTCGGTAAGCTTACCTTTCACTCCAGGGCCCAGGCTTCAAACAGAGAAGACTGAACATTAGTATTCTTTTGAACAGCTCGGAGAGTTGAATTATTTCCTACATAAGTAACATTGCCCCTTGTTGAATCATAGATGGAGTGGGTTATTTTTGTTATCAGAATCTTATCTTTGGAAGGGCCTGGGTGGCTCCGTCAGCTAAGTGTCTGTCTTCGGCTTGGGTTGTGATCCCAGGGTCCCGGGATCGAGCCTCTGGTCGGGCTCCCTGCTCAGCACGGAGTCTGTTTCTCCATCTGCCCCCTCCTCTGGTCCCCCCCCCACCGCCCACATGCTCTCTCTCTCAAATAAATAAATAAAATCTTAAAAAAAAAAAAGAATCTTAACTTCAGACCCCACAGAGAGCCCCCAGGAGCTGTGATTTTAACCCCAGAGCTGCCAACTTTTCTAAATTGCTACACTTCAGTTTGTGAGGCCTGGGTGAACCCGGGAAGGACATTATGAGGATGATGACAGCAATGGAAGAAAGAAATTTGGGAGGCTAGAGCAGTGATAGAGGTAGGGGACTAGTTCATGGGCTCTGGCGTGGTCTGGCATGTAATAGTTCTCTCCGCCCATCTGTGTCTCGGTCTCTCACTGTATACATATCGGATTCTATTCAGAAAAAATGTAGAATGTATTTATAATTTCATTCACCATTAGAATATTCCTGGCAAGAGAACTACCAGCTTGTCAAGACAATGAAAACTGAAATATCTACTTAAAAATTTTTTTAAACTTTTTTTGTTGAAATGTAATATTCTTGTACAGTACAGTGCATAAATCTTTTAATGGTCAGCTTGTTGTTTTTTTAAAGGTGAAATGCATCTGCATAATCACCTGTCAGATCAAGTTATAGATCATTTCCCAATCAGGGTCCACTATTCTGACTTCTATTACCGAGGATCAATTTTGTCGATTTTGAAATTTACATAAATAGAAACATAGGGTATATATTCTTCTGTGTCTGACATTTTCCTCTTAATTTCCTATCTATGGGAATCATTCATGTTTTGTGTAGCAGTTTACTCCTTATTGATTTCTTTCTTTCTTTCTTTTTAAAAGATTTTATTTACTTATTTGACAGAGAGAGAGAGAGAGATCACAAGTAGGCAGGGAGGCAGGCAGAGAGAGAGGGGGAAGCAGGCTCCCTGCCGAGCAGAAAGCCCAATGCGGGGCTCCCTCCCAGGACTCTGAGATCATGACCCGAGGCTTTAACCCACTGAGCCACCCAGGCGCTCCCCCTTATTGATTTCTATATAGCATTTCATTTGTAAATACATCATATTATTATTTATCCTTGCAACTAAACCAGGTCCTATAGGGCATATTAATAGGTAAACAGGTAAGTTAATTCCCACATGTAACTTTGTTGTGTGGCCCTGTACCTTTGTGTTATGACATCTAGTCAGTCGGTGTGGCTGGTGTACCTGTGATTTCTGCATGCTGGTGTACCTGTGATTTCTGCACAACAATAATTTATCTGCACAGAGAAGTGTGTGTAAACACATAAACATATCTCATTAAACCAGACTAAATATATCCCTAGCTCATTCTCCTCTCAACTGAATTTTTAAAAAATGCCAGCCGTCTCTTCAGGTCCACCTGACATGGGGGGACGTCTGATGGAAAGAGCCTCAGAGTAAAACCAACAGGCCTAAATGATTGTGAGCAAATAGCTTACTCTTGCCAGTTTTTAAAAATGATCAAGTCACAAATTGCAAGGGCCCCTTCAAGGGCCATGGGAGGAGGACTCAGCATAAAGGAAGTGTTCTTTTTTTTTTTTTTTAAGATCTTATTTATTTATTTGTCAGAGAGAGTGAGCGAGGGAACACATGCGGGGGCGGGGGGGAGTGGCAAAGGGAGAATCAGGCTCTCCACTGAGCAGGGAGCCCAATGCGGGCCCTGGGATCATGACTGGAGCCCAAGGCATGACTGAGTCACCCAGGCGCCCCTAAAGGAAGCATTCTGAAGCTGAAGTTTCATTAGCTTCGCAGTAAACCCGCCTGTGATAGAAGATCGTGTATTGGATGGGCAGCCAGATTGTCATTAATATCCGTTTTTGCCAGCAAGGGTTGGTCTAATGATGTAACCATGTCATGGTCCAGAGAAGAAACCTCTGATTATGGAACAACTATTATGACATTACAAAGATTGTTGAGTACATCAGGCTATCCTCAGAGCGCAAACAATTTTTCATCAAAAAACTGGGGGAATCCTGGGATAGACTGCAACAAGATAATACCCCACAGGGGATGTGGATCCGAGACCCCGCCCCACTTTAGGAGTAGACGCTTGGTTTGCCCCTCCCCTCACCGCCCTATTGTGCCACCTGGACCAGCCTCCACTGTCCCCACATCGGAATGACCCCAGCCCTAACTCCGGGTGTGGGGGCTCAACACTAAGAAAGGACATCATTTCTGTGTAGAATGGATCAGTGGGCAAGGGCTTGAAAGAGACCCATGGCTCATGTCTCCCAAGTCTTTACTAGACTTCGTCCTCTCCCACAGTCAGAGGCCAGCCTGCTGCACATTTACTTTATTTTGTTTTTAATTTTTATTTTATTTTTTTAGTATTCCAATATTCATTGGATTTCCAATATTCATTGCACCACACCCAGTGCTCCATGCAATACGTGCCCTCCTCAATACCTACCACCAGGCTCACCCAACCCCCCACCCCTTTCCTCCAAAACCCTCAGTTTGTTTATCAGAGTCCACAGTCTCTAATGTTTCATCTCCCCATCCCCACCCCCCAGATTTCTCCCAATTCACCCTTTTCTCCTCCCAATGTCCTCCATCTTTTTCCTTATGCTTCACACGTAAGTGAAACCATATGATAATTCACTCTCTCTGCTTGACTTATTTCACTCAACATAATCTCTTCTAGTCCTGTCCATGTTGATACAAAAGTTGGGTATTCATCCTTTCTGATGGAGGCATAATAGTCCATTGTATATATGGACCATATCTTCTTTTTTCCCCCCAAATATGTTTATTTTATTTTTTCAGCGGTACAAGATTAATTGTTCATGCACCACACCCAGTGCTCCATGCAATATGTGCCCTTCTCAATACCCACCACCAGGCTCGCCCAACCCCCTACCCCCTCCCCTCCAAACCCCTCACTTTGTTGCTCAGAGTCCACAGTCTCTCCTGGTTATCACCCCCTCCAATTTCCCCCCATTCACCCTTCCCTTCCTTCTCACAATGTCCTCCATGATTTTCTTTATGCTCCTCACATAAGTGAGACCATAAGATAATTGATTCTCTCTGCTTGACTTATTTCACTCCTCATAATCTCTTCTAGTCCCATCCATTGGACCATATCTTCTTTATCCATTCATCTGTTGAAGGACATCTTGGCTCTTTATGCAGTTTGGTGATTGTGTCCATTGCTGCTATGAACACTGGAGTACATGTGGCCCTTCTTTGCACTACATCAGTATCTTTGGGGTAAATACACAGTAGTGCAATTGCAAGGCCATAGGATAGCTCTATTTTTAATTTCTTTCTCCACATCCTCTCCAGCATGTGTCGTTTACTGTCTTATTGATTTTGGCCATTCTAACTGGTGCATACTTACTTTATTTCATAAAATGTCAAAGAAGATGCAGACTGAGCTGATGAAGATTGCTAAAATAAACCTTGGAGTTTCCCGGATGGATGAAGACTTGGCTTCTGAGACATTTATTGATGGTGCTGAAACAAACAAAAAGTGAAAGTCCTGTCCGACCTAAAAAATTACCTCCCCTATTTTGCCACAGGGGATGCTTGCAGGTAAAGGGGCTTAAGAATCACTTATCCCAATGAGCACTGAGTAATGTATAAAACTGTTGAATCATTATATTATACATGTGAAATTAATATAATCTGTATGTTAATTATATTTCAATAAAAAATAATAAAATACCTTCCTGAGTATCTACTTGCCTCAGGCAGCCCATGTCACCCCCATATTTATTGATTCATGATATGGAAGCCACTCTATCAGATCCTGGGGTCTAAGGAGGAACGGGGGGCTGTGCCCTGTCCTCACGGAGCTCATATTCCTACTGAGGGACACAGCTGATGTCCACCTGATTATCACAGTCTGATGCATTCACTATGGGCGGAGCTTTTTGAGGGTGACAGAACTGGGGGTCCTTCATTCTGTCTGGGAGAGGTGGGGAGGCCTTCCTCAGACGTGACATTTGTGTTGGTTAATGGATAAGTAAAACAGGAGAGAAGGCTGGAAACGCAATGTAGCTTGTAGATTCAGGGACCACCTAGCAGTTCAGGGGGACTGGATCATTGGTTAGTGGGGGAAGGGAGCATCTACGAGGAGGGAGGGAATGGAAAGGAGCATGATAGGAAGACCTATGGCGGTCACTGCCTCTTCAGTCCACCAAGAACTCAGTTAGTTGACTGATTCGTCAAATCAATTGCACACTCATACTCCTATCCCCACAGGGAAAGAAGGCATTTGACCTTTAAAGAGAGCTACTGCAACCTCCTCACCCTGCTCATTTACCTGGGGGTTCCAGCACTTTCTCCCAGTGTTCTAAGAATTCTCGGAGCCAGTGATTGCAGTCTCCCATGGAGATCCTCCTGAAATAGTCAGCCAGTCCCTTGTCCTCCCACTCCTCCTTGATGCCTCTGGCTCCAGGGTTCATGACTGTCCAGGTCATGTTCCTTACATCAAAGAGGAGGGCCGTCTGTCCATTGATGTTGAAGCGACAGGATGCAGTGGGGCACCATTCTGCTTCACGCTGACAACACAGCTGGATGTCCAGGGTGGGAGGACCTGCAATCCACACACAAAGTCATCGGCTTGGACTCTTAGCTCCATGATCTTCCGAGAGGTCCGGCGTGTCTCTGAGGTGGGGCCAATGTTGAGTTCTTGTACATGAGCCCCTTCCCTACACATGCTCCTTCCCTCTCTTGCTGACCGTCTCCATCTCCTCAGCCTCTGCCCCTACTTACCCCTGCTCATGCTGTTCTCCAGTTTCATGTCAGGCAGGTTCATCCTGAGCTCTTGTCCCACCTCTCCCAGTGTCTGGGTCAGTTCTGTCCATGCTTTGGTGGCATGTACCTTCTCCCCCAGGAGACCCAAAGGTCTGATCTTGCTACTGTCACTGTCATATTGAAGGAAGGGCTTTTTATCCACCGAACCCTGCACTTCATACCAGGGGTGTCCAGGTCCGGATTGAGATTTGACAGTGAGGTCAAGGCAGAGAGAGTGAGCATCTGTGAAAGAAAAGAGGCAGTTGGGGCCCCAAGACTCCCTCTGAAAGCCTGACTGCAGAGGGAGGGGGGGTCTTCATCCCAGGCCCCCACTTCTGCATCCTTAGTCCCCATCTTTTACCATCTGAACTTTAGTAAAATACTTTGATGTTACCTGCCGTGGACCCTCAGGGACACATACTGCTACTGGGAGGATGTATCCGACAAATACTCTTAGTGCCAAGTTCCTAGGTAGAAAAACTACAGGACAGTGTCTGTCCTCCTGGGACTTGAAATCTAGCTGAACAGACAGGACTTTCAATGGAAAGGAAAAAAAAAAAAAAAAAGACACCATAGAATACACGCCAAACTCATGATGGTTCCTGGGGGTAACCAGGAGAGGCTTCCTGGAATAGAGGGCGGGAAATGGCAGGAGTGGGAGAGCTGCCCCATGGGAGCCCTGCCTTAAGCCGGGGTTCCGGTCCTTCAGAGCACATGGACAGGTTGTCACTTGCCTGATATGTCGGGAAGCCCTTTTCTCCTGTCTTCCCTCCCCCAGCCAGGTCCCCAGATCCCAGGACACTCACAGCCCACTGTCTTCCCGGCTTGCACCAGCAGGAGAAATGACAAAAGAAAACTTGTGGTGTAAGATGCTGGCAACATTCCCGATGAGCGCACCCTTGGACGATATGCTGCAGGAAGTAGCTGTGGGGCACATCCCAATGTTGTCACACCAAGATGGCTGACGGTCCTGCAGGAATTCAGCAGAAGCAAGGGGTGCTGAGGGAGAGTTCCGTACATGTTCAAAATATGATTACTCATTTAACAAAGAGAGAAAGTGAAGACATTACAAAGCAAAGTTCACTTGAAAAATCCCTCTCCACTCTCCTCAAAACCCCTTCCGGTGTGAGTGGGACTGTTGGCAGTGAAGTAAGCTCCTTTCCTCTCCCTCACTCCCCCATGCTGCCACCAACTTCTTGTCTTCCCACACTGCCTCTTCTTCCTTCCCTGATCTTCCCATTTCCTCCTCCATCTTCCCACATTTTCTCCACTCTCCCCTTCCCCACCCCCTTCCTTGTCTACTGGATCTCTTCCCTCATAACTGATTGAGATTCACACTTGCCAAGTGCACACAGGCTAATAGAAGTAGTGGAGACACATGGCACCAGGTCTATCATCAAAGATGGGCTGACAATCTTGAGTCCAACAATCAGGTTGGACCAAAGACTTGTGGGCCCAAGAAAAGCCAAGTAGTTTATCATTAGAGAAAGTCTTGGGGTTCTGATTTCTGAGTTGTACAAATTAGTCTAGGAACAAAGCTTTGGTGTCACTGCGACATATCTCATGTCATTTTTCTCTTGAAAGTGTCTCTCAAGACTTAATGGTTTTCAGCCCATCCCCCACCTCACTTTTACCACCCCCCTGCCCCCATTCCATCCAACCTTCTTAGCCAGCTCGGGCTGCTATAACAATAGCATATGCCGGGCAGCTTGGAAAGCAAGTGTCTATTTCTTACAGTTCTGGAGACTGGGGAGTCCCAGATCAAAACACTGGCAGATCCTCTGTCCAGTAAAGACCCCTTCCCAGATTGCAGATGGCAGTTTTCTCCTTGTGTCCTCACCTGGCAGATTGCAGCGGGAGACAGCAGGCACTTCTTTGCCTTTTTATAGCCAGCAGTGAGGTGTAACCTCCTATCCTAATTACTTCTGAATGACTCACCTAATAACTTTACGTTGAGGATTTCAACAAGAATTTCGGAGGAAAACAATGCAAAATACCATCTGCCCATCCCATATTTAGGTTTTCACTGTGTGCCTGGCATTCTGCTGGTTATTTAAAAAAGCAAGTCACACCCATTTGGTGATATCTTGTGAGTCCGACACTAGGCTTTCCTGATGCTCAGTAAGTGGGCTGCACCACTGACCTTCCTTTAACTAGATCAAATATGTTAGTCAGCCATCAGTTTTCAACCACATACCTGGAGGCCACCAATCAAGAAGTCAGGGGCAGCTCTCAGGAACTATCAGGAATGTCAGGGGCCTGCCTGCTTTCATTCCACAAGGAGCCGGATCAAACCAGCCAGACCCAAGATAGCGGGTGCCATGACAAGAACCCCCTGACCAAACAAGAAGAAAAAACAGGAAACCCTGCATCCCCATACCAAGTAACAAATATTCCACTCCTAGTTAACAACAGTCAATAATGAGGGGCACCTGGGTGGCTCAGTGCTTAAGTGTCTGCCTTCGGCTCAGGTCATGATCCCAGCATCCTGGGATCGAGTCCTGCATCAGGCTCCCTGCTCAGAGGGAAGCCTGCTTCTCCTTCTCCCACTCCCTTTGCTTGTGTTCCCTCTATTGCTGTGTCTCTCTTGGTCAAATAAATAAAATCTAAAAAAAAAAAAAACCACCCTGTCAGTAATGATAGAAACCCAACTCCTGTGCATTCTCTCTCTCGCTCTCACATTTTGAGAGAATCTCTCTCTCTTTTAAGATTTTATTTATTTATTTGACAGAGAGAGATCACAAGTAGGCAGAGAGGCAGGCAGAGAGAGAGGGGGAAGCAGGCTCCCTGCTGAGCAGAGAGCCCGATGCTGGGCTAGATCCCAAGACCCTGAGATCATGACCTGAGCTGAAGGCAGAGGCTTTAACCCACTGAGTCACCCAGGCGCACCTTGAGAGAATCTTTTTAATAAACCTTCCTGTTTGTGTCATTCATCCACTGTGTTGAATGTCTGTCCTTGAATTTTTCTCAGGACAAGATGAAGAACCTTCAGTGACTCCTTGGGATGGGCTGGGTCCAGGACCCCAGGCCCAGGGTCTCCCCAAGTTACCCAGCAACAAACAAACTTCAAAGAACATAACCATAGACTATGTGCAGATTGTTTCTCTCTGGGAAAAGAGTGTTATTTGCCCAGAGGACTCAGGGACAGTGTGTCTGAAGGGATCTGGAATTACATCTAATGTTCCCCACTAGTAAAGTTGGATAACCTCCATCTGAGAACACGTTTCCACCCCCTGGCCTGGCAGAAGGATTACAAATTCCTGTTGGAGCAAGTTGTGTGTGTAGCATGCTACCTGTAGGCAGGAAGGGCGCTAGAACACCCAGAGGGCGGGGCCCATGAACAGACTTATGTGTGACATTGACCATCCTAGCTTATAAAGGGGCTGCCATTTCCACAGTCACTGAGTAAGTGAGTCTGAAGTTCCAAACGAAAGCCCAAGCTCAAGGCAGTACCTTGAATCCATATGAAGACACCAAGAGCACTGGTAAAAGTAGCTACAGAGTAAACATGACCGACACTACACCTTTACTCTTGTTTGTTATTTTTTTAAAAGATTTTATTTTTTATTTGTCACAGAGACAGCATACAAGAAGGGGGAGCAGCAGTAAGAGGGAGAAACAGATTCCCCACTGAGCAGAGAACCCGATGCGGAACTCAATCCCAGGACTCTGGGATCATGATCTGAGCTGAAGGCAGACACTTAAGCAACTGAGCCATCCAGGCGTCCCTGTAATTAATTGTTTATTTCCTGCTGATTTTTAGAAAAATTGAGATATAATTGACATATAACATTAATTTCAGGTTTACAACATAATATATCTGTATATTTGCTATCTGATTTAAAAGACAATTAAGCGCCAATGATAAACCTGTTTGGCTTAAGATGTATGTGGGTTTAAACTGTATAAAGAGGTAATCTGTATAACAAAGATGTCACAAAGAGGGAGAGGGAATCAAAGGATAATGAAGCAATGTTGGTATTACTCTGAACTGGACTGGTTTAGGTCGACATGCTAACTGTAATCCCCAGGGCAACTACTTAAGAAAAAAAAAAAAAGTAAAAGAATACAGGAAAAGAAGCAAGGGAATAAAAATAGTTAAGAGGCAAGTGGTTTATTGGACGTAGACCCTGTGGAATGTAAAAGACAAGGGAACTAGAATCGTCCAAGGAAAGACTGTAATTGCTATGCAGATTTGGATACCACTTTCAGAAGAGAAACTCTAAAAGAGAAGCAAAGCAGAGGGAGCAGACCCCCGCCCCTGGCTGTCCAGCAACATCCCCTACCTGCTTCTCATCCACACTGGTTTCCACACTTCACCCTTGAACCACCGCAGTCCCAAACTCATGGGTTTACCCTGAACATGTGGACCCCTCGCCTCACACCGTCTCCCACACTGACGCCATTGCCCTCGTCCTCGGCCACACAAGAGGGTTCTGGTTTCTCCACGTCCCTTCCAACACTTGTCAGTGTCTTGTCTTCTCAATGCCAGTCATGCTAGGGGGTGTGAAGTGGTATCTCTTTGTGGCTTGGATTTGCATTTCCTTGGTGGCTAACCATATTAAGGAATTTTCATTGTGCTTATTGTCCATTTACACACTTTTTTGGAGAAAGGCCTACTGCAATCCTTGTCCTATTTTTAAAATGCATTATGACTTCCATATTATTCTACGTAAGAGTTCTTTATATATTCTGGATACCAGTCTTACCATATAGATGATTTGCAATTATTTTCTCTCATTCTGTAGGTTGTCTTTTTTACTTTCTTTATTTTTATTTATTATTATTATTTTAAGACTTTATTTATTTGACACAGAGAGAGAGACAAAGAGAGAGGGAACACAAGCAGGAGGAGTGGGAGAGGAAAAAGCAGCCTTCCCGCTGAGCAGGGAGCCCGATGTGGGGCTCAATCCCAGGACCCCAGGATCATGACCTGAGCCGAAGGCAGCCGCTTAATGACTGAGCCGCCCAGGCACCCTGACTTTCTTTCTTTCTTTTTTAAAGATTTATTTATTTATTTGACAGAGAGAATGAGCAGGGAAAGAGGCAGTCGGAGAAGAAGCAGGCTCCCGACTGAGCAAGGAGCTCAATGTGGGACTTGATCCTAGGATCCCAGAACCATGATCCGAGCCAAAGGCAGATGCTCAACTGACTGAGTGTGTGCAAGTGTCACTCACCCAAGTGACACTCACCTAAGTTTCCCTCTTTTTTACTTTCTTGATGATCTCTTTGAAGCACAAGTGTTTTGAAGCCGATTTAATCTTTTGTTGTTGCTATTACTTGGTGTATTTAAGAAGGTTTTTCCAAACAAGCTCACAAAGATTGACTCCTATGTTTTCTTCTAATGTTTTCATAGGTTTATCCCTTACATAGATATCCAATTTGGGTTAATTTTATGTGTAGGGTGTGAAGGGTAGTAGAATATGGGACACTCAGATTTACTGTTTTGACATATTGATTCTTTTGAGAAACAGCTCGTGTCGGGAGAGCCTGTCTCTGACTCCTGCCCAAGCCCTCGCCCCCATTTGTCTAAAGACAGGTACTTCAAAAGGAATTCAGATGTCAATAGTCTCCTGGCAACCATCACTGGATTGACTGATCACAGGAGTCAAGAAGTCCACGGCACACCCAGAGAGCTTTGTCACAACTATTATTCCTCTTATCTATTCTTCTGAGCGTTCATTCATCTCTTCTAAAAAATCACTACTCTCTCCTAAAAGGCCCACATTCCTGCTCCCCCTTTCCCTATTAAATATGCCACTTAATCCTGACTTTGAAGCCCCATCCAGGAGTTACTAATTTTTCCCTGAGTATCCCCTGTGTACATGAGGTATATATTTTAATAATACACATATTTGATATAAATTTTATGTATTTTAATAAATATATATTTATTTTCATAAACTTCAGTTTGTTGAGGGGCAGAAGGAGAGAATCTTTTTTTTTTTTTAAGATTTTATTTATTTATTTAACAGAGAGAGAGAGAAGCAGGGTCCCTGCTGAGCAGACAGCCCGATGCGGGGCTCGATCCCATGACCCTGAGATCATGACCTGAGCCCCTGAGATCATGACCTGAGCCGAAGGCAGAGGCTTTAACCCACTGAGTCGACCCAGGCTCCCTGGAAAGAGAGAATCTTAAGCAGGCTTCCCACGTCCCTGAGATCATGATCTGAGCTGAAATCAAGAGTTGGAAGCTCAATTGACAGGTTCACCCAGGTCTCTCACCTTGATTCTTTTTTTTTTTTTTTAAATTTTTTTATTAACATATAATGTATTATTTACCCCAGGGTACATGTCTGTGAATCATCAGGCGTACACATTTCACAGCATTTGCCATAGCACATACCCTCCCCAATGTCTCACCTTGATTCTTAATCAAGGATGTCATCAACAGGCAGGGGCTCACCTTCTCTCCACCACCCTCCTATCTTCACAGTATCTGGTGTTTTCCTAATGACTCTAATGTAATTACATTTGGCAAGAGATAATTCCTGAGATTACTCAATTCACAGTCCCAAGGCAGGTGGCAGAGGAGTGGATGGGAGTATTGAAAAAGCAAACCCCAAATGAAAATTCTTATTTAGACTTGAGTCCTAAAAAGATGTTGTTCCCAGATCCTGGTGTTTTCAGTTTAATGAAAATACTTTGTTCTTTCCAAATTTACTGATCCTAAATCACTATCATGAATCACTATCATGATGTCACTATCATAAATAGCCACTAACAATTTTCTGGGACACGCAACTGATAAGGGATTGGCCCATCAGTAGGGAGCTCATGAATCAACCAAGGAGACAGACATACTGCCTGTTAGGACACAATGGGACATTGTCTGGGCTCAGAGCTTTCAAAGCTCAGAAAGGGGGTGATGCATTCTGTCTCGAAGAGGTGGAAAGTCTTCATAGGAGGTATTTTTGAGACAGTCTTCAGGATTATTAGAACCTGACCAGGTAGTGCGTATATAGAGAGGGAACTCTAAGCAAGGGATGAGCATGAACAAAAGGCCTAGGCATAACTGTGCACCTAGATTTCAAGAATTCCAGGGGACCTATCCATCAGTTATTGGGGCAGGGGATCTGCCTGCAGTGGGGATATTGGATGGGGGGGCCTTGGGGAAGTGACTAGGCCAGGAGGATAGGCCATGAATGGGCCCTGAATTCCCTTGATCCTCCTACAATGTGCGGACACAGTGAGAAGACAGCTGTCTGCGAACCAAGTAGCAGCCCCTCACTGGACACCTGCCAGAGCCTTGACCTTGCCCTTCCCAAACTCTAGAACCGATGGGAAAAAATTTCAGTGGTTTATAAACCACCCAGTCTGTGGTAGTTGATCACAGCAGTCCCCAGGGGCTGAGACAGTGAAGAAGGGAGTTAGAATCCTGGCGTTACAGGTACCATGCTTCTGGAAGGCAGGACTGGTGCGGAGGAGAAAGGCCTCCTTTCCCCAGATCCTCACCCAGCGTACCTACTGATCCTGCACAGTGGATCTTACAAATGTCTGCAGAAAGCATCAACTATGTTGGGAGAATAGCGTCAACGCAGGGAAGCTCCCGTCTAAGCTTTAGCAGTTAGTAACCTAGCCGAAAAAAATTAAGCACCAAACAGAAAGTACACAAATATTATACCATAAGTACAATGGTACTTGGAGTTGACTGGTTTCTGGCCAGGAGGAGCCTTTCAGGAGCGCTGGGAGGCCAGCCCTGAGGTGCCTGGAGGGTGAACGCGGATGGGTGAGTGTGTTGGCCGGCTTGCCTCTTGCCTCTTGCCTCTGAACTTCCCCGCCCAAGGCCGGCAGGACAGGGTCGGGGCAGGACCAGGCAGAGCTTGATGTGTATAAAGCCTCCACAGGGGTGCGGCCGGGCTGCCAGGAGAGAAGTCCGCCAGCGCTGGCGCAGGGTCCTGAATCCTTTCCCCTGCCCACACAGCCGCCGTTGTCCCTCCAGGAGGGTGCCCCGGGACCCACGTGGCCTAGAGTGTCTAAGGTAGGGCCCGCGGGTCAGTGGGTTCCCCCTTCCCCAGCTCCCTCCCCTCCCTCTGCTCCGTGTCTCTCCCGACCAGGGCCCAGGGCCCAGGGCCCAGGGCACTGGACTAGCAAGAGCCACAGCAAATCTGGGGAGGAGGAGTAAAGTGGAAGGAGAGAAGGTTGGGGAGCAGGGCGAGGGGGATACGAAGGAAGTGGGGAGGGAGAATAGGAAGTCTCCCCAAGAAAGTGGGCCAACAGCGATGGGGAGGGAGGGCGGGCCTGGAGAAGGCAAAGGCCCGAGGGCTGGGCCCCCAGTGGGGTTCAGGCTGGCACCTGTGGGCTGCCCTGCCTCACAGCTGCTTTCCCTGAGCCTCCTCCCCTGCCTTCGTTCCTCCCCTTGGCCCACTTCCAATCTACTCGCCTCCCCCAACCTCTCGGCACCCCGTTTCTGCATGTTCCTTTCCTCACACACAACACATGCAAGCGCCCCCATTTGCATTTTTATACCCCCACCCTACATTTTACACTGCAGAGAGAGAGAGAGAGAGAGGGCAAGCAGGAGCATGAGTGGGGGCTGCGGTCAGAGGTAGGGTCGCCGCAGAGCTGGGAGCCCCAGGTGGGACTCGATCCCAGTGATAAGGAAAAAAACTGTACTTTAAGCTGACCGACCAAATTGGCAAGGGAACTCCAGTCCCTGTCTCAAAGCCGTTCCGGTTCTTCTTTCCTACCCCGCTTCTGGCCTGTGTCCAAATACCAAGTATGTGCACAAGTATGTGCACGTAAGAGGATATAAATTACCCTCCCTGCTTGTGCTCCCGACTCAGACCTTTGGAGAAGGGTCTTCTCTGGGCCCACAGGTGTTTAATAAATCTCCAAACCTCCTTGTCTGGAGGGCCGCTTGGTTTTTCCGCCAGAATCCAGTCCAGGTTCTGCGACACCAGGACGCCGGGATCGTGATCCGCTGGCCCCCCCCAGGTGCAGGGGTTGGGGGGTGAGGAGTGAGTGGTAGGGGGTGGGGGCGTGAGGGATGGGGGGTGGGAGGGTGAGGGGTGGGGGGTGGGGGGTGAGGGGTGGGTGGGCTCTACTTTCTTGTGCAGGAGATGTAACCCCTTCTGCCCTCTGGAGGGTGGAGAGGACTGAAGAGACCCTTGCTGCTCAGGCAGCCGGTTGATTCTCGGAGGAGCAGATGCCAGGATGGCGGGCAAACCGGTTCAGTCACTGGGCTTGGCTGGGACCGGCTCTGTGCAGGCAGGCTCTGGGGCTTCCGGTGGAAACTGCTCCCTCATCCATTGTTGGTAGGGTTTCTCGGAAATCAAGCCAAACCACCCTCCCCCTTCCCCAAAACACACGCACAAAGAAACCAGAAAGAATCAAAGGAATGTGACACCCAGTTTCTTCCCTGTCCCTCCCACCTTTGGTTCCATTGTAATTTCACTGGGAAGCCATTCCTAGGTTGTTGATGATTAAGGCCAAGACGAGTCAGGGGGAGACCACTCCCCATGCCTCTTTAGTAGCCTTCTTTATATACTAATTGTCGCCCGTAATGACCCTGCCCTTCCCACACCCGAGTTCACTATCCACACTTAGACCTCCGCCATCAGACACGCATGCACCCCACCTCCCACATTTCACACTATCACCCTCCCTCCACCCTCACTGTTCGTCTCCACACAGTCTGCTCCCCAAGGCCCCGCAAATCAACATACCCCCTACATAGTTCTCCTGTTTCTTACTCATCCTCCTTCTACACACACACAAATCACGCCTCACAATGCCTTCGGTACAGGTGGTCTCCTCACACCCTCCGCACACACAGCCCCACCGAGTGTCCTTTCTCCGCTACCCTCCAGCCCGCTTGCTGACACACCCAGTCAGCACCCTCTACAGATACACTCGCTCCCCTCCCCACATACCTTTGCCTGCTCACACCCTGTACACACTCCTTCTACATAAAGTCCTGCCTGCCTTCTGCAAAATTCTTTCACACAAAAGAGTCCGACTTATTTCTACTGCAATCCCCAGGAGGTTTCCTCCCACAGATGTCCCCCTGATAGACACACGGTCCTGTGCAAGTTCATCCCACTCCCTCACGTGGCAGACATCTACCCCCCCTTCCCCTTCCATCCCATGCTGACGTGTCCAGAGACGCAGATACAGTCGTCTTTCAAGACACTGCTGGGGCGCCTGGGTGGCTCAGTCGGTTAAGCATCTGCCTTCAGCTCAGGTCGTGATCCCAGGGTCCTGGGATCGAGCCCCAAGTCAGGCTCCCTGCTTCTCTCTCTCCCACTCCACCTGCTCATGTTCCTGCTCTTGCTGTCTCTCTCTGTCAAATAAATAAATAAAATCTTAAACAAAACAAAACAAAAAAACAAACAAAAAACCTTCTGGGAAACACTACACACACACACACAACAAAACTCTGCCAAGTTCTCTCACACAAGTTGGCAGTTGCCCCCCACACACCCATATGAACCTTGAGAGTCAAATAACTGTTTTTTTTTTTTTATTAGCAAAACAAGTTTATTTAGGAATAGCAGAGGAATTGCAATTTGGGACAAGCAAACTGTGGCGAACCATAGGCAAGTGTGAGGAGAGAAAGGGAAAGTCAGCTTTGATGAGGATTTAGGACGAATTTGGGGAGGGTTGTTTTGAACAAGGTTTATAGGAGAAGAGCGAGAGTTTGGGGTTGTGGAGATTTCTTATTGGCGGGAAGTGGTGGTTAGTGGGTTGTTGCTAGGGTAGGGGGCAATCTTCCTTTTTTTTTTAAGTTTTCTTAAAAGTTTTATTTATTTATTTGACAGAGAGAGAGAGAGAGAGCATGCGCACGTGAACACAAGCAGGGGGAGAGGGAGAAGCAGGCTCACCAAGCAGGGAGCCCAACGCAGGACTCAATCCCAGGGCCCGGGGATCAGGACCTGAGCTGAAGGCAGACGCTTAACGACTGAGCCACCCAGGTGACCCTTCCTCCTTTTCCTTAAAAGCAGGAGATAAATTCCTATCTTAAAATGTCTTCCCTTGTCAGGTTAAAAATGATCTTTCTGCCTCTCTGCTAGTTATGCAGCCTGAGAGAATGAGGTGTGATGACAGCGCCCCCTACAGGGCTTCTGCCTCCATTTTAAGAGAGGGGGTGTTTTTTGGTTTTTGGGTTTTTTTTTTTTTTTTTTTACTCCTTTTCACACTCAAGACACTCCCTCAGTGTTCTCTAACTCTCCTCACACTCACTCTTCTTGGTCACAAGTAAATTTGTGTCACTGCCACAATACACCCTCCTGTCTCCTGCCCCTCTCCTATCAGGCACATTTACACACACACACACACACACACACACACACACGCACACACACGCACGAACCCTGACCAGTCCTGCCCAAGACACAGGGCCCTTCAGCAGCCTCAGATCCACACTCAGGTCGGTTCCGCAGGGAGGCCAGGAGCTCTGCCCCAAGGACTGAGTTGGAAATCATTAGGTGTTATCTAGAAACGCCCTAGAATAATAATACTTCTTTTGATGTTCCCACCCTATTTCTCAAGCTGCACAGCCTTGACAGTCAGAAGAGGTTGGGAAGGGCCACACCCTTCCCAGCTGCCTCCTCTCAGGGATTGAACCCCCACTCGCATCTCTGCAGCCCTGGCGTTAGGTGTCTCTTCCCAACGACCAGATCTTTAGGGTGCTTCAGCTGCCCCGCGCAAGTCAGAGGACTGCCCACCTCTTGGGATTCTCACCGTCCAGCACCGGGCCCTGCTGGGTGCAGATGGGAGTCTGACTCAGGCCAGAATTGTCTTTGCTCCCTTTTACACAAAAATGCAGAGTTCCCTATTCAACTCACCCCCAAGCTCTAAATCAGGAAGGGCACCAAGCGTTGGTGTAGACTAATGCCCATGGACACTATGGACTCTTTATACCTTTGAGCTTGTCCTACTCAAGTGATGGCCATATGCAGTAGGAGGGCTTGGTCAACTTTTCTCAGCCCTATGGGAAAAGGGCTCACCAGAGAGTGACAAGGGCGAGTGTAACAGATAGGTGGAGATAGAGATAGAGATCGAACCATGATTTAAAGAGGGGGGACTTCAATATAAAAGAGGGACTTTATAAGGAGATGCCATATGGTAACCCAGGGTCGCAGGGGTGGGGGGAGCTGAGGAAGGACAAACTTGGAAGCCCCTCTGTTGCTCACTCACTTACCCTTCTTTTTCCATGTGTTCCTTTGTTAGTCCACTGTTTTCTCCACGTGGCCCAAGCATCCCCCATGTTATTATTTACAATTATCTTTTAAGAACTTCGTGATATCGAGGGGCCCCTGGGTGGCTCAGTCAGCTGAGCATCTGACACTTGATTTCAGCTTGGGTCATGATCTCAGGGTCGTGAGACTGAGCCCCATGTGGGTCTCCACACTGAGCCTGGAGCCTGCTTGAGATTCTCTCTCCCTCTCCCTCTGCCCCTCCCCCTACTTGCACTCACGCACTTGCTCCTTCTCTCTTAAAAAAAAAAAAGACAGTGGTATCCATTAATTAATCCATCTTTTTTTTTTGTTAACTCTTTTTTTTTTACTAACATATAATGTATTATTTGCCCTGGGGGTACAGGTCTGTGAATTATCAGGCTTCCACATTTCACAACACTCACCATAGCACATACCCTCCCCAATGTCCATCACCCAGCCACCTTACCCCTACCCCTTCCCCCCACCCCCCAGCAACCCTCAATTTGTTTCCTGAGATTAGGAGTCTCTTATGGTTTGTCTCCCTCCTGATCCCATCTTGTTTCGTTTCCCCCCCCGCCACACCCCACAAACCCCCGCCCTGCCTCTCAAATTCTTCATATCAGAGAGCTCATATGATAGTTGTCTTTCTCTGATTGACTTATTTCCCATAGCATAATAATCTGTCTTTAACCAAGGTAGAATTTATTTCTGTAAGGCGTGTTAGAGATTCCTTTTTGAGTTATGTGATTAACAAGTCATCCCTGTGCCATTTGATAGTTATTTGTCCTTCATCCATATTTATTTCTTGCCTCCTCTCTCAGATATCAAGTGTCTCCACATACTTGAGTCTTTTTCTTGGCTCCCTTTTCTAAAACTGGTCTTTTGCCTTCCTTCCTGGGCACCAATCCCCTTTGCTACTAGGAATGCAGCCTAAACTCCAAACTTGGTTTGGGCATTTAAGCCCTTTCCTGTCACCTTCTACTAAAAATGACCACAAACTGGATGGCTGAAAACAACGAAAATTGATTCTTTCACAGTTGTGGAGGCTAGAAGTCTTGAAGTCAAGGTGTCAGTCGGGCTATGCTCTCTCCGAAGGCTCTGGAGAGAATCCTTCCTTGCCTCTTCCTAACTTCTCTTGGTTGCCAGAAGTCCTTGGCACTGTGTGGCTCCAAGGTCTGCCTCTGTCCTAACATGGCCTTGCTCTTGTGTGTTGTTGTCTGCACATGGCTTTCTCTTCTTTGTGTATCCAAGTTTCTCTCTTGTTAGAAGGGCTCCAGCATCGGGTTAGGGCCAACCCACACCCAGCATCACTTTGTCTTAATTGGATTACATCTCCAAACATCCTAACTCCAAATAAGGTCACATAATGGTAATGGGGGCTTGAACATATCTTTTTGGGGGACACAATTCAGGTCACAGCATTCGTACTGTATTTGTAGTATTCTGCAGATTATGTCCTAGAAATAAAAGAATTTTAATAAATGTTCAGGTGGTTCTCATCTGAAAGAGATAGTTCATGTAGTTATAATTTAATTCCCTGCATCATTGAGTATATTTCTGACAGAGGGAAACTTCCGGTTTGTCTAGACAGTAATGGAAACTGAAACCTCTACTTAAATATTTTCATTTATTTATTTTTAAATACTTTGTCTATTTATTTGAGAGAGAGGGAGAAAGCACGAATGGGGTGGGGGGAGAGGGGCAAAGGGAGAGGGAGAAACAGATTCCCACTGAGCAGGGAGCCCGATGTGGGTGATCCCGGGACCCCAAGATCATGACCTGAGACGGTTAACCGACTGAGCCACCCAGGCGCCCCCCCAACTTAAATATCGTTTAAAAAACTTTTTTGTTGTTGAAATGTTAACACCCCCACACTGAAGTGCACAAACCTTTAGTTGTAACCGTCCCTCAGAATAGCATACTGCTGAAAATATAACTATGAGGAGTTGTGCTGGTCACACAAGCATACCAGCAGCAGGCCTCAGGTGGAGGGGATGATACAGGTTCTTGAAGCCGAGCAGCTGGGGAGGCCCTGGCCGCTCAGGGCGGACCACGGGACCACCGCCTGCTTCCCTTTTTCTTCCTTTTCTCCCCCGCCTCCGAGAGAGCTTGCTGGTGGGGTTCTCCATTTAAGTGCTAAGTGTGCTTACTCTACAATGAATTCCGTGCCGATTGATCAGGCAATCCTTCTCTTCTTGCTTAATCTGTAAGACGCGTGATGAACGTGTAACTCACATTCCTTCTCGTTTATCTACAAACGATGAATGTACAATCTTCTTCTCCTTTGTTGGTTGTATCTAATAAATACGGGACTGAGGAGTTGTTCCGGGCCGCAGTCTCCTGTTCCGGGCCGCAGTCTCCTCAACTGCCGACCTCTGCTCCCAATCTCTCTCGAAGCTGACTTGTTTGTGCCTCATCCTTCTCCCGTGCACCATCAGGAAGCGGCATTTAATGGTAAGCTTGATGTGTTTTTATTTTTATTTATTATTATTATTATTTATTTATGTATTTATTTTTCATGAGTAAAGGATAGATGTCATTAAGTGAAGATACAGAAAAAACTCTCAAGAGTGAGAGGGGTCCCGACAGGGTTGCCTAGCTTGATTTATTTTTAAAAATGGAATTCACCTTGGGCCACCTGGGTGGCTGAGTCGGTCAAGAATCTGACTTTGGCTCAGATCATGAGCTCTGGGTCCTGGGATGGAGCCACACATTGGGCTCCTCATTCAGCGAGGAGTCTGCTTGTTCCTCTCCCTTTTTGCCTCGTCTTGCTTGTTCTGTCTTTCTCCCTCTCTCCCTCTCAAATTATAATAAAAAAATTGTATCCACCTGTACCATCACCTGTCAGATTAAGTTAGAGATCATTACCCAATCAGGATCCACTATTCTTTTTTTTTTTTTTTTTTTAGGATCCACTATTCTTGACTGCTATTACCAAAGATTAGTCTTGTCTTGTCTGCTTTTGAAACTTACATAAATGGAATCATAAAGTATATATTGTTTTGTATCTGGCATTTTCCTTTCAATATTCTGTTTGCGAATCACTCATGTTTTTGTCGCAATTTATTCTTTATTTCTACTTAATGATGCCTTTGTAAACCCATCAAACTTTATCCTTTCTTCCGTGCGGGGTGCCAGAGAAAATGTCAATTTTTTAAACGTGGACATTGATTGGCATGTTAATCCAACCTGTAGTCTTGTGCCTCTGTGTCGTGACATCGGTCCATCAGCACAGTTGACTATGATTTCTGCTTATGTACTAGTCGACCAGGTCTATAAAGGAAAACTGTTTTTCTATACTCACAATACTTCTGACACCAATTATGGTGATTTCCCACACTAAGCAATTCTCCAACTCTCTGGAGCTATCAACTGGGTGTCCTACAATTTAATTCAATTCTGATACTAACTGTCCAGAGTCATTGCAGACCCTACAGGTTAAGCCTCACTTCCCAAATCTACCCCTCTCCACCTGCTTCAAATACAGTTGCAGGGAGTGGGTTCCCATATTACCCAGTTAGGACTGACTTGGCCACAAATCAAGGGTTCCCACGATTGTCGCCTTAATAATTTGCTATAGAGTTTTATAGAATTTAGGCAAACACTTTACTGTTACTGATTTATTGTGAAGGATATTATAAATACAAATATAATACAAATTGAACAACCAGATGAAGAGGTACATAGATCTGCAAGGGTCCTGAGAGCTGTCCCTGTGGAATTTGGGGTATACAACCCTCTTGCACATGGATATGTTTGCCAATCTGGAAGTTTTCCAAACCCTTTCCATGAGGGTTTTTATGGAGGTTTTATTATGTCAGTATGGTTGATTAAATCATCGGCCATTGGAAATTAGCTCAATCCCCAGCCCTTCTTCCCTCTCATAGGTGTGTGTGTGTGTGTGTGTGTGTGTGTGTATGTGTGTTTGAGGTCTACCTTTTTTTTTCTCCCCAAATATGTTTATTTTAATTTTTCAGTGTTACGAGATTGATTGTTCATGCACCACACCCAGTGCTCCATGCAATACTGAGTTCTATCTTTTAATCACATGGTTCCTCTGGCAACCAGCCCCCATTCTCCAAGATCAGCTCATTAGCATAACTCAGTTGTGGTCATACCTACCACTCAGGAAGCTTCAAGAGTTTTAGAGTCTGTGCCAAGAGAGGCTTTGCTGACTCAGTTGGTAGAGCCTGTGACTTTTGATCTCCGGATTGAGTTCAAGCTGCATGTTGGGGGTAAAAAATTAAAATTTTTTAAAAATTTAAAACTTAAATTTTTTAAAAATTTAAAAGTTAAAAAAAATTTTTTTAAATAAAGACACCAGTCTTCCTAAAAAAAATCTTTTTTTTTTTTAAAGATTTTACTTATTTTGACAGAGATAGAGAGATCACAAGTAGGCAGAGAGGCAGGCAGAGAGAGAGGGGGGGAGGCAGGCTCCCCGTTGAGCAGAAAGCGCGACATGGGGCTTGATCCCAGGACCCTGAGATCATGACCTGAGCCGAAGGCAGAGGCTTTAACCCACTGAGCCACACAGGTGCCCCTAAAAAATCTTTTTAATAAATGACTCATTGATTGATTGATTTTAAAGAGAGAGAGAGAGAGCACACAAGCAAAGGGGCAGATGGAGAATCTAAAGCAGCCTTCCTGCTGAGCACAGAGCCTGATGCGGTGGGGTTGATCTCACAGCCCTGAGATCACGACTTGAGCCAAAATCAAGAGCTGGCTGCTTAAGGGACTGAGCCACCCAGGTGCCACCCCACCCCCCAAAAATAATCTTTTTTTTTAAAGAAAGATTTTTTTTTAAGATTTTTATTTATTTATTTGTCAGAGAGACAGAGAGCACAAGCAGGCAGAATGGCAGGCAGAGGAAGAGGGAGAAGCAGGCTCCCTGCCAAGCAAGGAGCCCGATGTGGGACTTGATCCCAGGACTCTGAGATCATGACCCGAGCTGAAGGCAGCAGCTTAACCAGCTGAGCTACCCAGGCGTCCCCCCCCCCAAATAATCTTAAAAAAAAAGATTCTGTTATGAATAAGGACTAAGACCACATATATATATCTTTCTTGCTTGCTTGCTTGCTTTCATATTTATCTATTTATCTGAGAGAAGGAGAACAGCAGGAGGGAGAGAGAGAGAGAGAGAAACTTTAAGCAGACTCCACGCTGAGTGTGGAACCCAACACGGGGCTTGATATCAGGACCCTGCGACTGACCTGAGCCTAAACCAAGAGTCTGACATTTAACCAACTAAGCACTCAGTTGCCCCCACATATACATTTCTTATTATGTCACATGACTGGCTGCCAGAACAAGATACCACAGATAGATCAACAACAAACATGTTCTTTTTTTTTCATAGTTTTTCATAGTTCATAGTTCTGGAGGCTAGAAGTCTAAGATCAAGATCTCGGCAGGGCTGGTTTCTTCTGAGGTCTCTCTCCTTGGCTTATAAATGGACATCTTCTCCCTGTGTCTTCCCAGGACCTTCCATGTGACGTATTTGGTCTACTTCCTCTTATAAGGACACCGATGACGGACTGGTGGCACTGGGTGGCACAGTCACTTGGACAGCTGACTGTGGTTTGGGTTCTGGTGGTGATCTGGGGTCCTGGGATGGAGCCCGTGCAGGCTCTCTCTTTCAAATGGATAAACAACAACAACAACAAAAAAAAAAAAAGAAAAAGAAAAAAAAAAAAAGGACACCAATCAAATTGAATTAGGACCATACCCTAATGGCCTCATTTTAATGTAATTATCTTTTTAAAGGCCTTGTCTCTAAATACAGTCACATTGTGAGATACTGGGGAAGGTAGGGCTTTATATATGAATGTGAGGGAACACAATTCTGGCCACAAAAGCATAGCAATAACTTAAGTTGTACAGGAAAGTGACTGTTATTATGTAAAATATCTCACTAACAAATAAATATATTCCTCATTTTCCTCTTAACTGAATCAAAAAATTGCCAGCAGCCACCCCGGGTCCACCTGACATGGGGGGACATCTGATGGAAAGAGCATCAGAGTAAAACCTGACAGGCCTAAATGATTGTGAGCAAATAGCTTACTTTTGCCAATTTTTCAAAATGACCAAGTCAGTATATTGCAAGGGCCCCTTCAAGGGCTATGGGAGGAAGAAATAGAGTAAAGAAAGCATTCTGAAGCTGAAGCCTCATTAGCTTCTTAGCAAACCCATCTGTGGTAGAAGATCTGTGGCAGCCAGTTTGTCACCAATGTCTGTTCTCGCCACCAAGGGTTGGTTTAACATAAGCACCTTTTTGTGGTCTAGATAGACGTGCCAGATAGTGGAACAGCTGTGACAACATTACAAAAATTAGGGAGCTACATTGCGCTATCCTCAGAGAGCATCAAAGCTCGAGGGGAACCCTGGGTTAGATTGTGACAAGATGGCACCCATTCCCCACAAGTAGATCCGAGACCCCACCCCTCTTTAGGAATAGACACCTGGTTTGCACCTCCCCTCACCTGATCCTCAACCTGATCCCCCCAACTGTCTGAGGTTTAGGGACAATGGCAGATTCTCCAGACCAATGAGTCTGCCCACTGCTGCCGGGGGCATTCATTTGACAAGCATTTTTGGGGAGCAGCTACGATGAGCAGAGCATGGGGCTGGGTAGAGGGCAAGCTGCAAGAGTACAAGGCAGTTTCTGCCCTCCTGCAGTCTAGCCGGATCCACAGGATCCGCTAGAAAGGGAAGAGGCAAAGCTTCTGGGCACATGGTCCATGAATACCGGGCACGGCCTGCTCAGGGGGCTTCTGTGAAGAAGGCAGGACTTGGCAACGGGAGGGGTGAAGAGCGGGGATAAGAGTCAACAGTAGAGAGTAGGGGCTTTCCAGGGCCTGAGTGGGAACAGCTTCCCTGGTCACCGCCCTGGGAATCCATGAGCCCCACTGAAACACATGTGGAAGACAGACAGACAGATAGGCAGGCAGACGTGCTGAACAGAGAGGGAAAGCCGTACACATCCGATTCACAAGATTTAGAAAAGGAAGAAAAGGACCTGCCAGTCTGCCTTCACCCAGACAGAAACTTTCCCAGCAGGACCAGCAGGACACGGCCCGGGGGACGATGATGAATTCAGGGAGAGAGGAGAGACCGCGCTTCCACAAAGCATCCCAAAGCAGGGTTTGCAAGCCGAGCAATAGCAGGGGTGCCATCCAGGGACGCCTGTGTGGCCCAGTGGGTTAAACATCTGATTGTCGGTATCAGCTCAGGTCTTGAACTCAGAGTTGTGAGCTCCAGCCCTACGCTAGCGGCCTACTTAAAAACATTTTTAAGAAAGAATATTATCATCTAGGGGTCAGAGGGAGGCGTTGTGTGACACCAGGCCTGGACCCATTTCACTGCTCCTGACCTTCATCAATCTAGTTCATTGGCAAAAACCCTGGTATGTTGTGAATCCATTTTATGTCATGCATAACTGCTCGCCTCTGCATTTAATCAGGTTCTGGCTCTGTGTCCTCTGTGGGAACAGGGACAAAGTAGTTGCTGAGCTCGTTTCCTGTGATGTGTGGTTCAGAGAGGGAACTGCACTTGGCACAGAGCTTGGGCCACATTGAATGGGGAGATGAGTCAGCAAGGGCCGCCACTTCTCCCTGGCAGCCCAGTTCCCTGTCCCCACCCCTGCCATACTGCCTAGTAGATATTTATTAAATACAGGTATATTCATTGAATGTCCCTTTTCTGGTATTAATGAAAAATTTTTGATGCATCTCAAAGTGGAAGATATTACAAAGTTTGTCCGAAATGCTTCCGCATGCATGCAATAACTAAAGTTCTTTTTTTTCTTTTTTTTTTAATAAGTAAATTTCTTGTCCACCTTTGAATGTGACCGAAAGGAATCAGTGAACCTTATGATAACCAGGTTGCCATAAACCATTAATATCGACAAGTAACTACAACATATTCATCCTAATAAAATATTAATTAAAGCTAGCCTATTGCTTTCAAAGTTTACTGAGACCGTTCTAATTTGATCTTCACAGTGTTTCTGTGTAGACACAATCCCCTCTTGTTGGCTTCTGAAATTATGGGAGGGAATTTGTGTGGAGCAAGGCCAGGCTTCTGTGCCCTACAGAGAAAGGGAAGTGTAAACCAGTGGAGGACAGCACATTGACACATTTGCACTGGACGCCTGGGCCTCCCAGGGCGGCCTACTTGCGGGTTCCCACCCTCGTGTTCATCTTTGTACTGACCTCATCCCCTTGTCTAGATAATTTTTTCTGTCTGAACAAGTGGTAAAATTCCTGTAGGGCTCAGATAATGTCACCTGAGTTTTCCCAACCATTTCTAATGGAATTAATTTCCTCTCTTCTGTGTTCTAAGAGTTCTGGCTGCTCTCAGAATACCCCCAGTGTCCTAGGTGGGTGTACCCCTCGCTGGCTCTCACGCTGGGTTCATTAGTTCTCTTAGTTCTCTTCCTCAGAGGAAACGGAACTTTCTTGTTGCCTTGGCTCTCTAGGAGAAGATCTTAAACATCCTAGATGTTCAGTGAATGTTTAAGAAATTGATGTATTGAATTACTTTGGACGGAGCAGGTGCTGAGGAGAGCTTCTCCTTGGTGCTAGGGAGCTGACAGAAGCTTTCACTGTGTGTCTCTCAGGCCTACAATCCATGGCCTGGACCACGTCTCTGTCCCCCTGAACACTGCCCCTCCCTTCCTCACAGAGTCTCCTCTTGAGCTATAACTAACTAGCTATATAAGAGTTCCTGCTCTTTCCTCAGAAATTTCATGTCTCGGACAACCTTGGCTCTGAAGGGGAGAGAAGAGCCCTGGTATTTCACTTTTCCTTGGAGTCCCTACTAGCAGCTTCCTCAGATGCCATGAGGCTCCTGTGATAGTTTCTTCAGAGCTCCGCAGGCTTTCCCTGACTCTTCTGTCAATGTGCTCCCAGCGTCCACCTACTGCCCCTTTGCAAAGCCACCCGCATAGTTTGTTCCACTTCCAAGTACAAAAATCTGTGAATTGTGACATTGAAGTGCATTGAACGTGGGAACTGTGGTATTCTCTAACCCTGGAAGTGGGGGAAGGTCTGAGGTGTGCAGAGACTAGCGAGAGCATAGCCCCAAGTGGAGTTTCCATAGGTCCTTCAACAAACACAGGTTTCTCTCCTGAAGACCTGAGGATCATATGAAGACCAGAGAGTTCAACTCGGCTCAGTAATAATCAATACAATGGGCAGACATTTTTTCACTTTCTCTTTCTCTCCTGGACCACAGGGAGCTAGCTGTCTCTTAGCTGGGACCCTGGTCATTGTCAGCTGTTTCCTATTGAGGGCACTCTCTGTCGTTCCCCTATATTATCCTCCTGGTTCAGGGTACATGGAAAAATTATTTCCTGATATGATATGATATGATATGATATATTTCTTTATATCTGTTGTTGCTTAACATATTTCCCCAAAAGTTAGTGGTTTCAAACACCAATAATGATTTATTATCTCCCACAGTTTCTGCGGGTCAAGGTTTCAGGAGCAGGAGTGCTGGCAGGTTCTGGCTCAGAGTCCCCCATGAGGCTGAGTCAAGTGTTAATTGAGGTCGCTCTCATCAGAGGGTTCGACTGGGGCTATAGGTGGGGATATAGGGCATACGGGCTCGACTGGTGCTTCAAAGCTGGATCCCTCCTATGGTTGTTGGCAGGAGGCCTCAGCTTCTCATCACAAGGAATTCTCCAGAGGGCTACTTCCGTAAAATGACCATTGTGCAGGCCCTGGGGGGCTCAGTCAGTTATGCGTCTGCCATAAGTTCAGGCCAAGATCCCAGGACCCCTGTTTTGGGCTCCCTGCTCAGCACAGAGTCTACAGAGTCTGCTTCTCCTTCTCCCTCTGTCCCTCCCCGTGCTGGTGCTCTCTCACTCTCTCTCTGCTATCTCTCTCAAATAAATAAAATATTAAAAAAAAAAAAAGTCATGACAGTAGGCTTTCCCCAGAGTGAGAGGACCAAGAGAGAAAGGTGGAAACATCAATGTCTTTTGTGATGTAGACTTGAAAGTCCTGTTTTAGTCTTTCCATTCTGTCCTGAGACTTGCACCCACCATCCCTGTTCAGTGTGGCTGGAAATTACACAAGGGCATGAGTTTCAGGAGGCCAGAGTCACTGAGAGCCATTTTGTAGGTAGGCTGCCACCATTCCTTTACTTGGGTCATCCTTGTCTTCACAGGGCTGGCCCTGTGGACAGAGAGGGACAGCACACAACAGGAATGGGAGTCAGGATCCAGATGGAATGCCTCAAACAGAGTCATTTTGGATGGCATTGAGATTGAGGAAAACATAAGGAAATATTTTTTCCGTGTACCCTGAAATAGTAGGACAATACAGGGGATTAACAGAGAGTGCCTTCAATAGTCACTCTAAGAGTGGGCAATGGCCAGCGTCCCAGCTAAGAGGCAGCTCCCAGTGGTCCAGGAGTGAAAGAAAGTGAAACAATGACTGACCATTGCTTGTTTGGTTTTATTTTAAGATTTTATTATTTATTTGAGAGAGAGAGAGCACAAGTGGGATGAAGGGCAGAGGGAAAAGTAGACTCCCTACTAAGCATGTAGCCCAATGCAGCACTCTATCTTGGAACTCTGGGATCATGACCTGAGCCGAAGGCAGGTGCTTAACCCACTGAGCCACCCAGGCACCTGTCTGTCCATTGTTTTAATTATTACTGAGCTGAGCTGAACTCTCTGGTCTTCACATGATCCTCAGATCTTCAGGAGAGAAACCTGCATTTGTTGAAGGGCCCAGGAAAACTCCACTTGGGGCTAGGCTCTCCCTAGTTTCTGTACACTTCAGACCTTTCCCCACTTCCAGAGTTAGAGAATACCATAATTCACAGTTTTGATGCAATTCCATATCACGAGCCTCTCCTCATGGCAATCAGTGTATTTGGCCCTGTATTTTTTTCCAAAACAAAACAGAACACCCTAAAATAAATACATTTACTTTGTTTTAGTAGGATGTACTCGGTTCTCAAAAACCTAAAGGAACTAATATTTCTACTAAGGGAGACAGACAGTACCACTTGTTAGACCACACTGGTCAGAGACTTTAAAACACAAAGGAAGGAATGCTTTATTCTCTCCAGGACAGGAGTGAAGCCTTCATGGAAGATAAATCCTGGGAGAAATAATATTTAGCCAGGTTGGAAAATGTGGAGAGTGATTTCTGGGGGAAAGAATGAAGACATACTAAAGAGCTTACGGGCATCTACGAGTGAAAAATCTTGAATGAGATCAGGATGACAGGACCATGAGTCATTGTGGAAGAAGATCTTATATGAAGAGAGGTGTCAGGATGGGAAACATCTGGAGTCATAGATGCTTCACAAAGAAAATCACAAGACATCCCACCAATAATCCAGACATCCATCCTTCCATCCTTCCGTCCATCCATCCATCCTTCCATACATTCATTTCTACTTTCCTAACATATATTTTCTCTCTCCTACCCCAAGCTCAACAGGGTAGTTCGTAGCATTCTTAGCATCCTAGTCCAGACCCAGAGACTGCCTGTGACGGATCCATGGTGCTGTACGAGCCGCTCTGCCGTCGGCATACATTCCAGCAGATTTAGTGGTGCCTGAAATATCAATGGTAGATAGGGATGCTCCTGGTTTTTACTGATTTTTTTTTCATTTTTCATAATGGAACAGGTTTTATTTAGATTAAAATTTTTTCAATTAAATTTTTACTTGAGGTAAGTGGACAATAAATGCATAGACAGCTCTTAGAAATAATATAGAGATGTCCCAGGTAGTCTTTTTCTAGTTTCTCCCAAAGGTCACAAATTACAAACACCATGGTGCGATACCACACCCAGGATGTTGACACGGATACAACGCACATCTTATTCGAAGTAAAGATGATACTGGAGACTTTGACAAGCCTCTAGAGGTAGGCACAGTGTAGGCCTCTTAGGATTTAGAGCAAGGCCCTGCCATCACCTACAGAGAACTCTTCTCTTTTTGAAAAACCAGTCTTGGCCTTCCCGGGCCTTTGTGGGGACTAAACACTGACCCTCGGCCGCCGAGTCACCAGGCTACCTGAGCTGCCCCTCACGAGCTGGGTGTTTTCCGACCCATGGAGCCTGAAGGCAGGTAAGCCCAGCAGCACTCCATCACCGAAGGGAAGCGGTAGGTATACGATCTGGCCCGAGCAGGCCCTGGGGCTCAAGCAAGTTACCTGAAGAAGTTGCCTAAATGCTTATGGTCCCCACTCCTACCCCACGGCCTCCTCCCTCCCAGTCTGTCCCTAGGGCCTCACGGGAAGCTCCCAACTATCAGTGACAGAGGAAAAGAGGACTCGGGCCTGGTTTCCAGATGCTTCTGGAAGATCCGCAGGTACCGCCTGAAAGGTAACAGCTTCAGCATTATGGCCCTTCTTTTCTGCCTTCATTCCCACTTTCCAAATCATCCCTTCTTGTGGTCAGAAAGTATAAATTTCCAGTTATAAAATAAACAAGTCATGGGATGTAATGTATAATATGGTTCATAGCTATAGTTAATAATATATATACAAATACTGACTCTTGTACACCTCAAAATAATATATGTCAGTAATATCTCAATAAAAAACTTCAAAGGAAAATGAAAAGAAGGGATGACTCTTTTTTTTTGGTGGTGCAAGGGTGGGATCATAGATTCTGTGACTTTTGTTATGGGTTCAGTTGTGTTCCCCCAAAGGTTATGCTGAAGTCAGAACTCCTGGTCTTGGGAAGGTGATTCTATTTGGCAAATAGGGTCTTGGCAGCTGTATCCACATGAAGATGAGGTCATTCGGGAGAAACACCTTCCAGTCGGGCTGTTGTCCTTGTAAGAAGGGACCAGAGACAAACAGGGAGGCACAGAGGTGGAGAGGGAAGCTGGCCCTGTGACAAGGGAGACAGAGATCAGAGGGCAGCGCCCCCAGCCAAGGAATGCCAAGCATGGCAGGAAACATCCAGAAGCCTGGAGACAGAACATGGCTTCGCCGATGCCTTGCTCTCAGTCTTCCAGCTTTCAGAACCGGAAGAGGAGAAAATCTTGTTTTGCATTATTTTTTCTTTTGAATTTATTTTTTATCGAGATATAATTGATACATAACATATATTAGTTTCAGATGTACAATGTAACGGTTGGATATTTGTACAGACTGTGAAATGGTCACCACAGTAAGTCTCGTTTTAAGATCCACTCTGTCAATAACTTTGAAATACACAACACGGTATGGTTAACTACAGTGAGCATGCCGTGCACTATATGCACGCGACTTTTTTATTTTACAACTGGAAGCTTATACCTTCTGGCCGTAAGAAGGGATGATACTGATGGTGGAAATGAAGGTGGAAAAGATCGGATGGTCAGGACAATGGGTTAAGAGCAGCAGACCAGCTGTGGAAGAAAAGATTCTTAAAGTCTAGGGAAGAGCTGCGGGGGAGGTGGGCGGGTCCTAGGGCGGAGTCAACCCCGAAGTGCCATTTTCCACGCTGAACTGCAAATAGCAGTTCAGTGGTGCTGGAAGGAGCTGCCCGGGCGAATGGCGTGCATTGGGGGCTCCAGCTTCCGTCTTGGCATCCTGCTGTTGGTTTTCCTGCCTGTCTGTCCTAGAGCGGGCTGCAGCCGTGAGTGGTGGAACCCGGGGGGTTGGCGCGGGGTGTTCGGGAGCGATCAATAGGACCGGGGAGGGGACACGGTGTCCGCGGAGCCGTTCTGGAACCTTCTCGCCCCGGCGGCGGCGCGGAGCCCCCTCCTCAATTATTCTCTGCCGGCCGCTTTCTGCCTGGAGGGTGTCTGTGGACGGTTTGAGCGGTTGTCGCCTGAGCCAGGAGAGGGACTGAAAACAGAAGCAGCTCCTGGGCACCTGGGTGGCTCCGTGGGTTAAGACTGGCACTCTCTATTTGGGCTCAGGGCTCGATCTCAGGGTCCTGAGATGGAGTCTCACCTCGGGCTCTGCGCTCAGTTTGAGCTCTGAGATTTTCTCTCCCCCTCTCCATCCGCCCCTCCCCCTTGCACTTTCTAAAATAAATCACCAAATCTTAAAAAAGGGGGGGGGGGAGGAGGAGGAGGGGAAGGTGAAGTAAGAGGAGAAGCAGGAGAAGAGAGGAAACCTCCGCAGGAAGTTTGGCCAAGCGCTGGAGGCGGGGAGCACGGCGGAGGAAGAGAGGATCCCCTGGGAAATCTGTGATCCTCCCCGTCGCCCGAGCCTCATCTCTGAGCCCAGCCTGAGTCCCCGAGCCCCCTGCTCTGGGCTGGACTCCGGGCTTTCCCAGGGAGGGGACTGCCATAGCCCCCTCCCCTCCCCCCCAAGCCTCTTTCCCTGCTCCTTCTGCATGAGTCATCGACCCCACTGCGGTCAAAGTGTGGTGCGCTCGGCCGAGGATTACCCTACCGCCATCCCCCGCACTCCCCCTGGGATGCCAGGCCCTTCTTCTCCAGCACCTCCCAGTTCAGGATGGCAGCTCTGCTATCCTCTGGCCAGAGACCTCCCCGCCCAGGTCCCTGGAGCATATGTGCCCACATCCTCTTTTACAAGGTGTGACTTTCACTCCTGTGAGTGCCATTGCTTCGCGGGGACGCTAGAGCTCCCTTCTTCTGATCAGGATGAAGGGCACAGAGCCCCTTTTTCCACAGGGCTCTGTGTTGTGGGTTCTAAGGGTCCTGGGGCCCAAGGAGCTGGCCCCAGGCACCTGCATCCATGGAATGTCTTTGGGCCCTTGCGCGCTACCCTAAGGCTCCCCTAAGATACTTTTTAAATATCTTGATTGGAGAAAAGAGCAGACAGTGTGAGAATATTGTACTTGAATGTCCCTGCCACCCAGCCCCCAACCCACAAGCAATTCAACTGCAAGCAGTTTTCACTCCTGTAACAAATGTGGGGAATGGGAAAGACCACTACGTGGGTACCTGAGCCAGTGGTGTCACTGTGGACAGGAACTGGGGCAGGTGACCTCTCGTTCTCTGCAACACCAGCTGCCCTGCACCATTTCAATGACGGTGTCCTAGTGACACTGGGGTCCCTGAGGACGATGTCAACTCCTACACTAGGTGCACTGACAAGGTCTGCATGGTCTCTGCTCCCCAGTGTCTACCCACCCCTGCAAATGACCAAATGACCCTTTGGGGAAGGCCAGCAGGAAGTGTCACACCTGCTGTAGCCCCAAAGGGTTCCTCCTGATTGGGAGAAGCTGCCTTCTGCTTCTACTCCAGGCTTCCAGGTTCGAGAAGGGGCTCAGGTCTGGAACCACGCAGATGATCTAGACTCTCTGTTGGGTGTTTGCTTTCAGCCTCCTCCTGGTTCATCCTGGGGCTTGGA